>JADRCH010000073.1:9602048-9722869 GCA_019843965.1 Rhynchomys soricoides | reverse complement strand
TTTTTTGATAGCCCAAACTCTTAGGTGAAGGTGACCTTGAATTTTTGGTCCTCCTGCTTCCATCCCCCAAGATTACAAGCTTGTGCCACCATGCCCACTTTATCTGATGCTGGGGACCCAGGGCTTGTTGGATGGTAGGTAGCAAGGGATCTTCAACTAAGCTACATCCCCAGCCCACACTTTTTTAATGTTCCTTCTGTGAAAGCCTGAGATGTAATCCTTCACCTTGAGTGAACGTCTTACTCATACCTGACTGTAGCATCATGAGTTGGTTACCTGGAGAAGCGAACATGGGGTTTTCTGGGGTTAATCCGGTCTTCTGGGTGGTAACACATTTTATCCTATGGTATAAAAGAAAGGCATTTCTTTTAGTTTTATTTTCTTTGTGGGTAGAAAGGCACAGAGATTGAGTTGGAGCCCCAGCCCTTTCTCCTTTGAGACAAGGTCTCATTACGTAGCCTTTACTGGCCTTGAACTTACGGTCTTCAGACACCAACTTCCCCAGTGCTAGATTATAGTCTTGTGCTACTATATAACTGGTCTACACCCCCAGTACACATGTGTGCATGCACACACATTCTCTCTCTCTCTCTCTCTCTCCTCTCTCTCTCTCTCACACACACACACACACATTATTTAACGGCATTGTGTGTGTGTGTTCTCTCTCACACACACATGTGCATGATGCATACACACATGACACAATACATACTTGAAAGTTGGAGGTTACGAGGCTCAGCAGAGAGGACCTGGGTTCAATTCCCAACATGCACATGGTAGTTCGTTACCATGTAACTCAAGCCCCAGAGGATCTGACGTGTGGTGCATACATGCAGTCCAAACACACATACATATGAGGTGAAACATTAATTAAAACAAATTTTAAAAAGCGCTTAACTATTGGCAAGCTGTTAAAAATGCTGATTTTTTTTTTGTTTTAACTTGGAAGTTCAAATCTCATTATGCAGGGCGGGCTGCTGCAGTTGTTTGCTTGGAGGTGGCAAAGTTATTTTCTTTGCTCATTTTCAAGAAAATCTCTGCCAAATACTCAATTAATCATCCTCAGTCTGTTGGTTGATCTTCTAATAAAAATGGTGATTCACAGAGAGAGCAGATACAGTCTGCCTGTAATCACTTGAGACATGGAGGCAGGGAGATCACGAGTTTGAGGTCAGCCTTAGCTATTTATGGGATCCAAGGCAATCCTGGGCTACATGAGAGACTCTTTCCTAGAAGGGGGGGGGGGGGGGGAGAAGAGAAAGGAAAGGAATTAATTTGTGCCTATGAAGGAACTCAGATCACAGCTAGACGTCACACTAGCCAGTATGTTTGTCACACTAGCCAGTATGTTGACAGTCATCCTGCTTCCCTGGTCAGAGGGAAGACAGATTCCCCAGCCTGTGCCAGCTGTGCATCTGAGCAAGCCAGGTGGTCTACATCGCTGCTACCAAGCACTGTGCTATAGAAGACTGAATATACAGAAGGTGAAGTCATGCGCATTTCCCATCATGCCATGAAATAGAGGATAAAGGGCATTCCTGAATAAATAAAACTAGCATTGTGCTGGGTGGTGGCCCTCAGCAGTGCCAAGCCACCAGGCTGCCATATTCATGCTGCTCTGTGGTGGTTATGCCCCCATCCCTCACCTGCAGAAATCTCCACACAGAGAGAAGAGAGCAAAAATGCTTGTGTGACACTCTCTCATTCCAGACTCTTAGAACAGGACTGGGGATTGGGGAGACTCCCAGGGCGCCACAGGCCAAACCTGGGAAACTATGTAACACTGTAGACGGTAGTGTTGTTTGTGAAAGGAGCCATTTATATGAACTGGGGTTGGAAAATTCACTTCTGAATAGAGGAACATCACACAGCCATATATAGGGCCTCGGGCATATTAAATGTATGCTTTTCCACTGAGCTGCATAAATAACACATGTACACGTGCACACACACAAAATCCCTAGGACATGATTTTTAGAAAATATTTTGTCTATGAGTGTTTTGCCATTTGCATGTGTGCCTGGTGCCCATGTAGGTTAGAAGAGGGTGTGGGGTCCCCTAGAACTGGAGTTGTGAGCCACCCTGTGGATGCTGGGAACCGTCTCTCTAGCACGCACGCGCGCGTGTGCACACACACACACACACACACACACACCCCTGCAAGACATACTTTTAAGAAAAACAAGGCGAGTTGCAGAAGCACTTTCTAGGAAGGGCTAAACTGAAATACAAACCTCTTTGTGTGTGTAAAGCAGGCACCGAGGCTGGGGCTCCACCCACTGTGGCAGTAGGTGACAGGTTTGAGGAGATGCTGGGTAAGGAGTAGGAAATGGAAAGGCTTGGCTATCTGGTATTCATGTGTTTTACCCAACTCCAAGGCTGGGGCAGGGGCTCAGCTGGAGGCGGGGGGCACTCGCCCAGCACATGCAGAGCTGTGGGTTCCAACCCTACCATGGCATGAACCAGACACAGTGACACAGCTGTAATCCCAGCATGCAGGAGGATTTGCCAAGTCGTGGTCAACTACATGGATGGAGACTTCAAAGCTAGTCTGGACAACATTGGTTTGGGGATGGAGGATCAAAGGCTAGACAGTGATAACGGGAGACTAATTTATTCAGAAAATATGGGAAATCTGAGTCTCTTTGATGGCAAAAAAAAAAATAAGGTGAAATAGTAATGATAATAACTTGAGACTTTGAGCTGAGCTGTTTAGTTTCTAAAATGGATGGCATTTGTTAATTAAAGCCTTGATTATTTGGACTTGCTCAGTTTGGAATGAGGCTGGGCTGGCATTTAGTACTTGTGCTATTCTTAAGGAAAATGACCACGATAAGCAATTTAATCATAAATAGAACTGTGAGGGGGCTGTCCCCTTCCAATACTGTGTTATAGCCAATTTGACTATTGTTATTAATTCAGAGAGTATTTAGTAGGCAGTATCTTAATTTCTTTTTGCTTTGATATATTCTTGAAATTTGCACTGTTCTTTAATCTAGGTTTGTCCTAATTTACATAAGCCTTTACCCTTGCCCTTCACTTAACATAGATTAACAAGTTCACATGTGTTAATGACAGAGCTTTGCAAGACAAGATCCAGGCTTAAAACCCAGCAAAATTGCTTTGGTGTTTATAATGGAGCTAAAGGGATAAATATAATTTGAAATTGTTACTAATGAGAACATGAAGTTGATATTTGCCTGATTGCGAAGCTTCTCGTCTGTGATATGATTAAACTCTGGTGTCTGTCAGCGAGAGGTCAGAATTGGATGGACAGTTTTGTTATATTTTGTCATCTAGTTATGGGATCGAGATCAATACACAAGAAGCTATTAGAAAATATTAAACCGGGTACTGAGTAATCGTGGGTATGGGGAGAACTGAGTATGAAATGAGTGAGTATGAGCCATGGACTTTCTTCCTTCGAGTTTCCAGACCACGCTCTTCTCGCTGTTGCTGTTTCCATCCTAGGTAAACAGCCCTGGGTTTAATATAAAGATCTAAAGCCATTCCTGATAATCCTAATGTACAGTTAGTAATAATGCCACCACAGGAGATCTGCAGGGACTAAACACCTTGGAAGACACAGGAAATGGGCTTGGCGACTAATGGTGCAGGGGACAGAGAAACGGAGGTGAAGATAACCACAGGAGTTTTGAGCCAGGGAGAATGAGCAGACAAGGGTTGGCATTGCCAGATAGGAGAAAGTCGGGAGAGATGCACTCATTCCCAGCTTGTTGTATCGACTGACACAGGGAGACAGACACCCACTGGGACCAGGAGGGAAGGCCAGGGCATCATCAGCACAGACCTCCCAACACTGAGGGAGAAGGAGGAAGAGGAATGGTGTGGGAAGACAGCCAGACAGCAGCACAGAGTGGTGTCAGTGGGTCTGCTGTTGATTCCAGGTGGAGAGGTGCACCCATGGAGGCCAGGGTCTGTCGCCATCAGTGATGGTTCTCAGTTGGGTTTACAACAGGCACTGTTACGGCTGTCACACAAGTAACCAGCCTGTGTTTCAATCCTTTAGGTGGTATTGGAATGCTATGTCAGAAAGGACTTGGTCTACACCAAAGCCAATCCGACGTTTCATCATTGGAAGGTTGATAATAGGAAGTTTGGACTTACTTTCCAAAGTCCTGCGGATGCACGAGCCTTTGACAGGGGCGTGAGAAAAGCCATTGAAGACCTTATAGAAGGTACTGGATTTGCCGCCAGTTAGTGGGACTGTGGAATGTTCCAGATTACTTTTCATTCAACAGTCTGCCATCTTGTATCTGTGGCTTGTTTGTAGGAGGGTTTGGGGTTATTAGAAGGTCATTAGATGACAGAACTTTCCAAACACCCCAATGAGCAGTTGCAGGGTCGGGGGAGTTGAGTGGCCTGCATGTACTGAGCAATAGCAAGCAGGCAACTCTGGGTCTCCATGTGGGTGGGCTTCACCCATTTCACCTATGGATGGAACACAGGGCCCTAGCTGCCTGCCTTTGAGATATTTACTGTTTCCTGTAAGTAGCTAATCTGTACCATGCAAGACTCCATTAGAAGAGCATTAGTCAGAGCCGGATAGATGGCTCCGTGGCTAAGAGCCTTGGTTGCGCTTGCAGAGGACCCAGGTTAGGTTTCTAGCACTCAACACACCCAAAAGTTGGCTAATGACCAACAACAACCCAAGTTCCAAGGGATCCAACGCCTTTTTCTGGCTTCCACAGGCAATGCACACATGTGGTACACAGACTTACCAATAAAACACCCATACACATACATATTTTCTTTTTTAAATTTTAAAAGAAATTTAAGCCATACCCATGATTTGTATACATAGGTTAACAAGCTGGAACAATACACAGCAAGAATAAATTACTTGTATGCAAATGTACACAAACTGTAAATAATAGGGTTCTTATTTCTTTATTTTTTAGGAACAATAGAATTCTTGTGCTATTTCACATTAATATTTAAAATTTAAAAATGGATAAAGTCCTGGGTGCTAAGGCACGCATCTTTAGTACCAGTCCTCAGTAGGCAGAGACAGGAAGATCTCTGAGTTTTAGGCCAGTCTAGTTACATAGAAGTTCCAGGCCAGCCAGGACCCAGGACTACGTAGAGAGACCCTGTCTCAAAAAACTGAACAGGGAAGTGTAAAGTGACCCCGGAGACAGCTCACCTGGTCAAAGCATGATGTGCGAGTCTGACAACTGAATTCCATCCCTGGCGTCTGCGGAGGAGAGAGAACAGGGACACCCGTAACCCATCCGTCCCCTGACCTCCACATGCAGGCGGAGAAGTTAAAAAAAAGTAAAAGAGAAAGTGCTTATAAAATATATTTACAGTTTATCAACAGCCTCCAGCCATTACTAACAACAATGGATCGTTTCATACAGGAGAAATACTTTAAGAGGAAAAGCATCTTATTACTGAATTTCTAATGGTGATTAGATGATAGTGAAACAGGACTGGAGACATGGCTCGGTGGTTAAAAGCACTTGCTGTTCTTCCAGAGTACCCGGGTTCGATTCCCAGCACCAATGGTTCATGACCATCTCTTACTCCAGTTTCTGGGGCTTGTCTTCTGGCCTCCAGGGACACCAAACACACAGTTGGTGCACAAGCATAGATGTAGGCAAAACCCTCCACACACACAAGCTTTAGGGAAAGATGGTCATTCAGCCTGCTTTTAACTGGTGAGGACAGTGCGGAGACAACAGGGTCAATCTGCGAAGAGGAGAGAGGGCTGTTTGTGCCTGTGGCACAGGCTCTGCAGGATGTTTTCTGTGACCCCAGGCTGGAAGGGCCTTCGGCCACAAACATTCAAATTTTTCTGCACAATTCAGTTACAAATCAGGAATAAAGGCGCAAGGACCCTGTGGCGTGAGGTTGCCAGAGTCAGAGTTGGAAGAAATGGTCCCCAAGATGTTTCCTTTGCTTAAGAAATGAGATGTAAGCCGGGCAGTTGTGGCACAGACCTTTAATCCCAGCACTCGGGAGGCAGAGACAGGTGGATTTCTGAGTTTGAGGCCAGCCTGGGCTACAGAGTGAGTTCCAGGACAGCCAGGGCTACACAGAGAAACCCTGTCTCGAAAAACCAAAAAAAAGAAAAAAAAAGAAATGAGATGTGAGCTGGGAGGTGGTTTAGTGGGTAAGGTGCCATCAGGCCTAGCAGCCTGAGTTTGACTCCTGGGACCCATGAAGGAGGAAGAAAGGACTGACTCCACAAGTTGTCCTTTTGTCCTTTAGCCACAGGGATGCTGTGGTCAAGACTTCGTTTCTCTTTAGGTGTGTCTATTGAACTGACCCCCACCTTACTGGCTCCTGTTAGTGGGAGAAGGAGGGGTTGCTGCTGTACTGATTTGCATTCTGGATAAAGAGATGAGCGAGAAGGTTGAACTTGAGTCACCAGATCATTTCCTGATGTGATTAGCTGGATTTTCTAGCAGAAACCTTAATTTTTTGACCTGGAAAAGCAAAGCCGGGTGGCTGAGAGCACAACCCTGCCCCCATAGCATGGCCAGGGACAGTGCAGTGTCTGAATTGAGAACCGGGGTGAAACTAGTCGGTCAGGATGTCCTTATCAGTAGAAACTTCCTTATCAAGAAAACAGCCCCCAGCTTCTCCTAGGCTCGGCAGCTCTAAGTGAGAGGTCTTTAGCTTTTTCCCCTGCTCTGCTGGGACCTTGAGGTCACTGGGGCTGATATGAGCCTTTCAGCGGAGTAGACAGGCTCTCCGCTCTCCTCACCTCCCCCACTGTGTTTCTTCTCCAGCCTCTGTGCAAACGATAGAATAATGGGAACCACAGCAGGCAAAGTTAGTTTAGGGAGCATCATGGCTAGAGCCAAGAGGAGTGAATTACAGCCTTGAGTTCCCATGTGATTATATGTTGTGGTCAGTGGACTGAAAAAGTAAGTCTGGGGACAGTTCAGTGATGAGGAAACCTTCGGAGTACATGAGGCTCTGGGGTCACTCGCTGGTACTGCCATCTTTTAAAGGCTGTGGATGTGACTCAGTGGTAGAGGCCCTGCCTAGCATGCGTAGGTTCTGGATTCAGTCCTCTGTACTAAAGGACAGGAAAACCTGCCACCACACTTACCGATTTTGTAACGACAGAGGTCAAATAGCCACAGCTTGGTTGATTTCATTATGTTCTTGTCTTTTCAGGCTCAACAACCTCCTCTTCCACTATCCATAACGAAGCTGAGCTCGGAGACGATGATGTTTTCACAGTGAGTTTCCTTTGCCTTTGGTTCTCATCGGGTGACGACTATCTAAGAAGTTGCCCGTTGCAGACACTTTTCAGTGTGGTATTTGCTGCTATTAAAGAAAACGCTGTCATCCCAGCTTTTCATGTTCTGGTCTTGGCTACCTTGGTCACACTTGCAGTGATACGGCCCACCATCACTACATCAGCAGTGTCCACACTCCCAGACCATCAAAGTTCAGGTCCTAAGGGTTCCTGGCACTCTCAGGGGGCATCTCCTCTGGTTTGCCCAAGACAGTCCCAGGCAGACCACGATAATTGGCCTCTTCTCTTTGCAATCTTCTGCAAACACACTTACTGAAAGGAAAGCCAAAGGGGATGGAGGTAGGGGACACACACACGTACTAGCAAGTGAGTCCACATGCTAAAATGGAAGGCCTGATGTCAGGTTAAGGTGTAGACAACGCTTCAGTTAATGAGATGTAACTGGGACAAAATGATTACTCCACTTCCTTCTCCATGGTAATCTCGTGTTTCTGAAGACAGTTGTTTGCTCATCTCCTGTGCTCAGAGCAGTGAGTGGATGCTAAGCAGCATCTGGAGGCACAGCTACTTGACCCGAAGTGAGAAAGGCATTGTTGTGACCCGAAAACTCAGCTTCATGCTATACTTTTCTGGTCTTGTCCTGTTTCATTTCCTGTTTGGAATTTTTTTGGTGAAAAATCTAAAGAATGGCATAGTACCTATTTGTGCCCAGCACCTAGATTCAGCAGGTCTGTCTCCCCAGCACACTGGCTCAATCTGTACCTGTTTAGCTCTATTCCTGTGACTCTGCCTGAGTAAAGAATCCTAACAAAAGTGGCTTACGGAAGAGAGGATTACTCTAGCTCACGGGTTATGGTTAGTACAGGCCATTGTAGCAGGAAAGTCATTGCAACAGGCTTGAGACAGGGGGTCACATTGCATCTGCCATCAAGAAACAGAGGCAGAGAGCCATGGATGCTACTGCTGGGCTGACTTTATCCTTTTGTTAAATCCAGGAGCCCAGCCTGGGGATGGTGCTGCCCACAGGTAGGGTGAATAGTCCCATTTCATTAACATAATGAAGATAATGTTTTACAGGCACAGCCAGAGGCTAGCCTAATCTAGATGCTCCTAGGTACAGCCAGTCTCTTATTAGTATAGTATATTAATTACTCAGTATATTAGTATATTTTAATTTTTATTTATTTGTTATTGTGTTATTATCTGTGCATGATATGAAGGTGGGCATGGGTGCCACAGTGTCCTGAATGGAGTCTATTCTCTCCCACACTACCTTTAGGTAGGGACTGAGGGATCGAACCTGGATCTCTAGGCTTGCATGACAAGCACTTCTCTGGCAGACTGTCATCTCACAAGCCAAACACTGAATATCAATCATAAGCGTGCCAAACACATACATACATAAGGGCCCATGTACACACAGAAATGTTTTACCAATCCAGTTCAAGTAAATTCTCCTATGCTCTTACGGTGTGGTTGGTTTTTATGTGTATATGCTTGTCTGTAAATGTGTGTGCATGCACATGGACACTGCACGTATCTGGGTGCCCTTGGGATCCTGTCCCCTGGAGCCATAGTTGTAACGGTTGGTAGCCACCTGATGAGGGAACCAAACTCCCACCGTCTGGAAGAGCACACTTGCCCACTGAACCATCCCTCCGGCCCATCTTTATCATGCTTCCCTTTAAAAAAAATAATAATAAAGAGCATCCACAGAGGCACATGTTAGGGCGACCAGTCTATTCTGATGGTGACATTATATATCTGTCCAAAACCCACAGAATCTAGAACAACCACACCGGGCCACAAGGAAAACCGAGATCCAGGGGATAGCATGCTGGTGTGGTTCACTGACTTTGTCGTGGTGATTTTGTTTTTGCTTTTTAGGTTGTGTTTGTTTGTTTGTTTGTTTGTTTGTTTTGAGAAAGGGTTTTACTGTGTAGCCCTGGCTGACCTGGAACTTGCTTTGTAGTCTAAGCTGGCCTTGAACTCATAGAGATCCACCTGCCTCTGCCTCCTAGTGCTGGGATTAATTGAAGGCACCAGCACACCTGGACAGTGTATTGAGTTTTAACAACATAGGCGACATTGCTAATAGGAGAGGCTGCAAAGTGTGAGGCAGGGAACTGTATAGGGAATCTCAGTACCTGTAAGCCAGTTTTGTTCGTAAGCCTGAAAAGAAACAGGAAACGAGGTTGAATGACAGTATTTAAATGTAATAAGGCCTTGTCTACACTACATTGGACAACACTGGGATTTCACAGTGGCGTCTAATGTCTCCTTTAACTACCCAGTTGCCCCAAGATTCCCTTTTGTAAGCTGGTTTTTGTTTGTTTTAACTTCACATTTTAAAATATTGGGAGCAATTGATTAAATTTATTTCTCCGTATTTATGTTTTGTGGCCCTCAGTGGGAAAGACAGTGCTTTGGGGCTATGCAGGTGTGTAAGGGAAGGCATCAGTAGTCACAGCCAGCAGCAGGGCGTACAGAATTGAGTTTGACCTACAAGACGTCTAAGAATGGGCAGAGGGCAGACTGCAGAAGGTCATCCAGTCTACCTAGAAGGCAAGGGCTCAGAAAATTCCTTGCTGTTATGGGTGGCTGAGTAGGACACCACTGACATTTACACAGGATTTTGGAAAGGAATCCGGTCTAGGGAGCTCTGGGTACAAAGGCTGAGGCAGGAGTGTGAGCTGTGAAGCATCATGGTCCAGACACCGCAGAAGCATTGTATGTGGGGCTGTCAGGAAATGAACTTGGTGGTCCTTCCTTGGCGCTCGAGGCTGGTGGATGTGGCTCTACACCAGCTTCCTCTAGTGCTCCGAGCAGATCCTCTCAGCAGTTGGCAGGTTGCTTACATCTGTTCTTTTGTCACGTTTGGGGAGACAGACAACAGCAGGCAGGTTAAAGGTGGTTTCCTGTGCTCTAGAGCAAAATCATAATTCGCAGCTGCTTCCCAGCTACCTGCCAGAAGTGATTTATAGGCAAAGGCGAAGGCGGGAAGGGAAGGGTGACAGATGCCAGAATCGGCTCCACTTGTCCTTTAAGCGGCAGGGGATTTACACACTGCTCTGAGGAAAGACTGACTCCAGAGAAAGGCGCCCTGAACAGATTGCATTCCATGTACACCTTTTTATGGGGTCACTTGCCTGATGGCAAACATGGGCCTATTTATAACAGGCCCATCTTTATTCTGAGGCTGTTGACTGGAAAGATGGGAGAGTGGCAGGGGTTGACATGCCAGATTCCCATTCACTGCTGAGCTCACTGTAACTACACATTGTGTCCCAAGACAGTAATGGCATCTGAAATGTGAGCCAAGGAATCAAGCAGCACCTTACAGCCCAAATAGTCGGCCACTTCGCGAGTAGGTGCAGCATTCTGAAACTTTTTTTTTTGTAAGACAAATGGAATTCTTACCAGAAAAGGCATAAATGCTACTAAGCATCCAACTCTTCTGATTCTTGAGAATTAGGATTTTTTTTTTTTTTTCCTAGAGGTGACCATATGCATTTAGGAATCCCTCAGAGTTATAACTGGAGAGTTCAAGCTACTGGGGCCAGAGGTTTTCTTGGTTCTCAGCATGCCTTGGGACTTGGGGGACACAGGATGCTTCGGACACTATGGGTACTTAAGAGTACATGTTGCTTAGCTTATTTATACACTGGGAACACCAGATGGAATGTGCGCCCCCCCTACCCCCGCCACCCAGGGTTCGCATGTTACTGCTTGATCAGCCCCCCAGTATGGCAGTGTTGAGAGTTGGTGGGAACTTTCCAAAATTGGGCCTGGTAGGAGGCTGCCCTTGGGAGAAATAGATGCTATTCTTGTGAGATCGTGGTTGGTCTCCACCATTATAATCTTTAAAGGTAGGGCACTCACTAGAGCTTACCCAGTGCAGCTCTGTGATTTTTGAACTGAGTTAGAGAATGCTTTATAAATCAGCCAGCCTCGGGTACTCTGTTTTAGCAACAGAAAATAGACAAATAAATGGAATGGACCTAGACAAAGGAGCTCTCTCACAAAGCATTGACCTGACTTTCCCCGCCTGTCCTTTTCGCTCTTCAGAACGAGAAAGCAGGTTATCTTCCTGCAGGAGGATACCTGCTTGTGCACATTGTTGACGTCCCTGCCCCCCACTCTCCCCTCTATTTCAAGCCTGTGCCTGTCCATGCCTTTCCTGTCAGAGGCCTCACCAGAAACTCTTGACTAGTTGCTGCTCTGTATGAAATTCTGTTTGTTCTAATTCTTGGATTTTTTTTTTGTTTGTTTTGTTTTTTTGCTATGTGTGTGCGTGTGTGTGTGTGTGTGTGTGTGTGTGTGCGCGCGCGCACGCGCGCGCACACGCAGATGGCAGGGATCAGAGACAACTTCTGGGACTCGGTTCTCTCCACTCTATGTATTCCAGGGATCCAACTATGGCAGGAAGCAAGCACCTTTATGCACTGAGCCATATAAAGAATTGAAAAAAACAACTCCCTGGCCGAGTACTCACCAGCTTGTGTGAGGGCCTGGCTTCTTTCTCTAGCCGTGTCACTTCCCAGCTGAGAGACTTATCCCAGCTGGCTCTGCCAAAGTCACTTTTAGGGCATTGTGGCAACTGGCCAGTCTTGAGGAAGCCCGTGCAGGCTTGGGCTACCAACACTTTAGCTGCATGAACACACTTATCGGGTTTGCTGTCCAGCTGACTTCCTCCCTTGCAGCTCAGGGCTCAGAGGCAAAGGGGTTGGGAGCCAGCAAAGAAGAGACGGACGATAGAAGGAAATCTGAGGGAGTTTTTATGTTACTTCGGTCGTGGTGTTTTACCACAGCCGTGGGACAGGAATCAGTGCAGAAGTCAGCAAATGGGCCTGACCGTGCAGTGTTTTGGAGGAATGTGAAGACTTTGGGACTTTGGACTAGAAAGTTGGTTGGATTCTCTAAGCAAAGCTTTTGGGCCCTCCCAGTAGGGGCTTGGAAGTCAGTGGTGCTGAGAGCAGTGGAGGTTGTGGAACTTGGGCACTTGGACTAAATGCATTCCATTATGATATGGCCATGCATGATGGGGGGAGCAGCAGTGGAATGGATCGGTTTGAATGAGATGTCCCCATAGGTCTCGGGTTTTTAAATACTTGACCCCCGATTGCTGTGAAGTTTGTGAGTCTTCAGAGGTGTGGCATTGCTGAGGAAGCGTGTTTCTGGAAGCAGGCTTCGAGGTCTTGAGAAGCCGCTCATAGTTTCTCTGTTTCCTGCTTTTCAGTGTGAGAGGTGAGCTCTACAGTGTTTTTTTATGTTACCTGGTCCTGATGTTGTGTCACAGCAGAAGAGAAGTAGCTAATCCCGCCGTTTTTACACCTTGTTTCATTTTTTAAAAAATAGCCTCAAAAATTTTAGCCTTGTTTTACAGATGTGAGAGCTGTGGAGTCAAGAGACCACCCTGACTAAGATCTTATACCTACTAATTCACAAAGAACATCACTGCAACCCAATCTACCTGAGCAGAAAAGACCCTACTGCCCTTAACAGACTGCTCCACTGGCCAGTGCCTCATGTTAGGCATACACTTCCTGTTGTTTTATGTCTTTTGTAGGCTCTACGTTGTCTTAATTAGACATCCTTTTACCATTGTGTCAGGAGAACACAGAGGTAAGATTGTTTCTTAAGTTGCATGTGCAGGTGACTAGGGTTGTACCCAGTCCCCAGCCAGGGGCATTAATGAATTGACTCTAACCCTGCAGTCTCTGCCAGCTGAGAAACCTGTTGCTAATGCTGCCTCTCCAAGATCCTCGGGTCCCAGGCCCAGCGTAATTAAAACTTCACTTTTGGTCTTCTTGGGTACAGAGCATCTATGTCAGTTCGCGGGAACTTACCCAGGAGCAAGGCAGATTAGAAACAGCCTTGATTGATGGTCAGGTCTTAGAGTTGATGGAAACACCAGTCACTGGAATACATAAGGGTCTTGCACGCTTCTGTGTGTGCATGCATGCTTTGTATGTTACTTTCCCTTCACTCTGGCAACCATGGGGCAATAGGTGACCCTGTTCCGAGGTACATGTTCCTGTCACATTGCCACTTTGCAAAATCCATCTGACAGGATAGGCCAGAAGTAATTTGTGCCTTCTCTTGCTTTGCTTCTGCCCTCATTTCCTTCCTACTGCTGTGGTAAATACCATGAGCAACAAGCAGCTGGGAGGCTGCTTCCAGATCACAGCCCATCATGGAAGGAAATCAAGGGAGCACAAGCAAGAATTTGAAGCGGAAACCACAGAGGAATACTGCCTGCTGGCTTGCTCACAGGCTCACCTTCCCAAGGAACAGTGGGTTGAGCCCTCCTGTGCCAGTTAACAATCACCAACATTCACGACCACAGGCCAGTCTGATCTGGGCAGTCCCTCAGTGAGACTTCTTTTTCAGATGACTAGCCTGTAATGTTGACAGTTAAAGCTAACTGGGATACTCCACCTTTATCAACCTGACACAGTAACCTGTTGCTCTAAACTGTAACCTTGTCTCAAGGTCTTCTTGTGTTAGTATCACAATGTAAACTACAGTACAACTCTAAAAATCTAAAGTCTCTTAACTCTGGGATCCTGTAAAACTGAAAATAAGTTTCATATTTATTCCAAAAGGGAAGAACTGGGGCATAAAAATAATTAGATTAAAAATAAAAATAAAAACAACCAGCAGTGTAAATCAAAAATCCTGTAGCTTGCATCCAACATCAAAAACTTAGTCATTGTGTGGTCTCTGGCTCCAACAGGCTTGGGGAGTCCCGCTTCTCCAGTTCTGCCGTTGGCAGCAAGCACAGCTTGCCCCACGGTCTTATGCTGGCTCCACTAACAGCTGCTGTTCTCCTGGCATCTTTGGTATCCTGGGGTCTCCAAAGCAACTGAGGCTGCACTTCACCAACCGCCTCTCTGATGCTTGCCCATTGTGCCAAGCCTTAGTTACTCTATCTGACAACCTCATGCCTTTAACCCAGTACCACCTAGACAATGCTCACATACTATTTGCAAGTTCTACTCCAAGTGCAGAATACAGCCTGTCTGCCATGGACCAGCTCTGGGGGCACATGCTCTGAAGAAGGAGGGTTTGGGGTGAGGGTTGTTTTTGTTTTGAGGCAGGGTTTTTCTGTGTGGCCCTGGCTGTCCTGGAACTGGATCTAAAGACCAGGCTAGCCTTGAACTCACAGAGATCTGCTGTCAACCTCTGCCTCCCGAGTGCTGGGATTACGGGCATTCACCACCAGCACCCAGCTAAGAAATGGTTTTCTCTCAGTAATCACAGCTGACTTCTCAGCTCCATTGTCCAGCATCCCATTGTTCCAAGGAAGCACAGGTTCACCTCAGTGATGTTGATCTCTTGTTGACCACTGTTGATTCTTGAGCCCCAGATGATCTGCACACAATCATTTTTAGCCAAAGTATTACAGTAACACCCTCTATCCAAGTCTAGGTAGTGTCTTTTCTACCCTCTGAAACCCTGAGGACCAGGCATCCATTGTCCATGTTTCTCTCAAAATTCTTAGCTTCCAAGATCCCACAAGAATGACCCATTAAGTTTTTAGTCTTTGCCAGGAAAAGGCCAATCCATGAGAGTAAAGGACAGCCAGGGCTGCGTACACAAACCTTGCCGTCTCAAAAGGAGGGGGTGGGGCCGGCTTTTATTTTTACTTGATATATATCTCTGTCACGGTGTCTGGAAGCCAAGGTCACAAATAGATCAGCCATACTCAGTCACACCAGAGAGGCTGGTAGGAACCAAGTATCTGTCTCTTCTCCCATGGTCCAGTACTATTTTTGCATCTTAGAAAACCAGCTTGTCTTTCCAAGGCCTTGCTGCCAGGCCTCTCCAACCATTGAGCTAACTACTTCACATTAAGAAAATCGGTTGGTTCATGATCTATAATTCTAGCACTTGAGATGTAGAATCAGAAGACCAAGTCAGTGGGGGGTGGGGGGTGGGGGGTGGGGGGGAGAAGATGGGGAGGAGGAGAGCAGAGAAAAAGAGAGAGATGGCTCAATGATTAAAAGCACCTAGTACTCCTAGCACCCAGCTAAGGTGGCTGGCTCACAGCTGCCCGCCTATAAGCGCCAAGGGATCCAGTACCTTCTGCTGGCCTCCATGGGCACCTACACACACATGTACATTATTAAAAATGAAATAAGCTAGGCCCATGGAGTCCAGCAGAGGGCCTCAGATCCCCCGGAATTGGAGTTATAGGCAGTGGAAGCTGTCTGACGTGGGTGATGAGAACCTGGGTCTTCTGCAAAAACAGCAAGTGTGCTCAACCCCTGGGCCATTTCTCCCATCCCCAGTACACACCTTTAATCCAGCACTGGGGAGGCAGAGGCAGGTCTGGGATATATAATGAGTTACAGGCCGGCCAGGGCCATGCAACCAGACCTGTCTCAAAAATAAATAAATCCTTAAAAATAAATTCCAGGGATTGGAAGGTCCAGAAAGATGTCCCAGCCAGGAAACAGATAGTGTTTAGATTAGTGCATGTTAGCGCTTGTGTGTTTTGTAATTGTTTGGTTTTGTTTGTGCGTGCATGTGTGAGTTTTCCTTGCGCGTGTGCTTGTGTGTACTCATGTGTGCCATGGCAAATGAGATCAGAGGACATCTTTTAGGAATGATTTCTCATGTTGTAGGTTTTAGGAAGTGGCATCTCTCAGTCCGGGTACTGAGCAGGGCTTCTTGTTTGCTGATTTTAATGTTTTTAATGAACTGTTTATTGCTTCTCTCCAAACAGACAGCTACAGACAGTTCTTCTAATTCCTCGCAGAAGAGGGAACCTAATACAAGGACAATCTCCTCCCCCACATCCTGTGAGCACCGGAGGATTTATACCCTTGACCCATACTCTGTGGACCATTACCACCCTGACCAGGTGAGCTGGACACGTCATTCCTCTGGAAACATAAGGATGTCTCTGCCCTGCCCTTCTCCCCAGCCCAAGCCACTTCTGCCCACCTACTTTCCCCCTCCCTGTGGTGGAAGTCCTGCTAGTGGTAGCAGCTTAGCCTCACACAGCACCTTGCCTCACTCTGTGTGTGCTCTGCCTGGCTTAATCCAAATCTCCCCATGAGGCAGGGTGTGAGCATCCTTTAGAGTTTATCCATGAGAACTTGATGACCTGTGGATGAGAACTTGATGGCCTGTGGAGTGCCCGAGGGAAGGAGGTCCTAGGTGAGAATTCTGCTAAGCTCCCTCTGTGGTCCTCCCTCCGAGGGGCCTCCTAGCTGTGAAAGCACAGGCCCCAGTCAAAGCTAAAGAATGTTGCACTCCTGCATGCGCCCCTGGCAAGTGGGCTCTAGTCCAGTCTTGCTCAGGGAGCTGTAGCTATAGTCTGAATTCAGTAATTCAACAAATATTTACAGAGTGGCTGTTTTGTGGAACAAGTGCCTAAATAAATCATGGGGCACCTGTGTGGGTTGCACAGCCTCTAGGCTAATTTGAAATGTAAAGAAGCAAACACTGGGCAGGGAGATTTTCTTTGGTTTTTTTGTTGCTGTTTTAAGATGGTTTTACTATGTGCTTTCTAGTATTTTGACATTAAAATGTTCTTCTATTATCTGGGCATGGTGGTGTACACTGCTAAGCCTGATTTTGGGAGGCTGAGGTAGGCCAGCCCGGGCTACATGATAAGCTCCAAGCCAAGTTGAGCTAAAAGTGAGAGGCCCTGTCTTAACCAACAACAAAATATTAATTTTAAAACTAGGTGTGGTAGCACAAGCCTGCAATCTGAACACATGTAGGTTGTTGCTGTGTGATACAAATACCTTTTCTTTAAAAAGCAAGAGAGAAAGGAAGCCAATTGTGATGGGAAAGCAACAGGCTTAAGGCACCTGGTCATATTGTATCTACAGCCTAAAGAATAATTGTGCTCAGGTCACCTTCATCCTTTTATACAGTCCAGAATTCCTGCTTAGGGAATGTTGCTGCCCATAGTGGATGTGGTGTATCTTCCTACCTAATCAAGATAACCCCCTCCAAGGCTGTCTCTCTCTCTCTGGTGAGTCTCATCAAGTTGACCTTAGAGATTAACCATCAAGGATGCTTGTAGGAGTCAAATCTGATCAGTATCTGGAAGCTTCTTATCTTTCTTGTATTTGTGCATCTGTCTTCTCAGTCTGATTACAATGTCAGGGCAAGCTAGTGAACTGTGTATGCTTTTTTCTTTAAAAATTGTTTTTCTGGGGGCTGGAGAGATGGCTCAGCAGTTAAGAGCACTGACTGCTCTTCTGCAGGTCCCAAGTTCAATTCCCAGCAACCACATGGTGGCTTACAATCATTTGTAATGGTATTTAATGCCCTCTTCTGGTATGTCTGAAGACATGTACATAAATAAATATTATATAGAGAGAGTAAAGGGTGTCCCTTAAGGCAAAGGTGCTTGCTGAATAATAAGCCTAGGGACATGAGTTTGATCCCTAGAACCCTCGTAAAGGGTAGAACAAGAGAACCAACTCCATAGAATTGCTCTCTGACTCTACATGTGTGCTGTGGAATGCTTACCCACTAAATAAATAAACTGAGATGAGGTCTCACTATGTAGCTCTGGCTGTTCTGGAACTCAGAGATCTGCCTGCCTCTACCTCCCGAGTGCTAGGATCAAAGCCACACCACCAAACCTGGCTATGATTTTGTTTTTAAGCGTCAGCAAGGGCTGGGCAGATAGAAGTCTCAGTGGTTAAGAGCCTGATGGCGCTTGCAAAAGATAGAAATTCCCATCCTAGCCCCCACAGCTGGTAGCTCATAACGACCTAGAACTCCAGTTCCAAGATACCCAACCCCCTCTTCTGTCCTCCCAGGCTATCTCCACACAGGGATCCACGTATATACATGCAGGCACACAAACGCATCAAACAAATTTTTCAACAAAATAAAATAAAAAGAAGAAGGTCTTCAGGCATTCGGTCCATGCCTTTGATCCCAGCACTTAGAAGAGACAGATCTCTGTGAGATCCAAGACAGCCGGGCTACACAGTGAGACCCTGTCTCTAAATAAATAAGTAACTGGCATTTATGCCGAACTGCTGTCCCCTTTTAGAGATCGGATCTGCACAGAATCTGGAAGCAGCTGACCTGAGAGAGACAGTGTGGGGATTAGAAGTAAGGCAGGACTATTCTCCCTCTTCAGGTGGAAATGTTGGACTTACCAAACTGTACTTCTTTTCGAGATGGGGGTCTTCTGTAGCCCAGGCTAGCAGAGAGGGAACTCACTTATAGCAGAAGGATGACTTTGAGTGCAGTGATCTCCCTCCACCACCCACGTCCTGGGATTACAGGCGTTGTCTGGCTCCGGGTTTGTGGGATTCTGAGGACTGATTGACTCTGGAGCTCTGTCTTGCTGGGTAAGAATTACCAGCTGGGCTCAAAACTGCTCCCAAGGTAGGCTGACCCTCCTATATACCTGGTCACTCTAACAGGAAGGGCAAATCTGCCAGGTTCAGCTCACAAATGAGGCAAGCGTGTAGATCTGGCAAGCTTGTTTTCGGTTTGCGACTTTTACTAAAATGCCCTGAAGAAGAGTCCAGGGGATCTTTCTTTGCCGCTGACTTTGGCGGCCGGCGGCTGTCAGTGGCGCCCCGGGCTGTAACACTGTCTGTTTTTTCCCTGAACAGCGGTTGCCGCGGTCCTACCCCCAGGTCACCTTCCCAGAAGATGATGAAGAAATTGTACGTATCAACCCCCGAGAGAAGATCTGGATGACCGGTTATGAAGATTACCGGCACGCACCGGTTCGCGGCAAGTACTTGGACACCACAGAAGACGCTGACTCTTACGTGCGCTTCGCCAAGGGCGAAGTCCCCAAACACGAATATACCTATCCCTATGTTGATTCTTCGGACTTTGGCTTCGGCGAGGATCCCAAAGGCAGTGTGATCAAGACACAGCCACCCAGGGCCAAGTCCCGTCGGCGGAAGGAGAACGGCGAACGGTCGCGGTGTGTGTACTGCAGGGATATGTTTAATCATGAAGAGAACCGAAGGGGCCACTGCCAAGATGCGCCCGACGCCGTGAGAACTTGCATTCGCCGGGTGAGCTGTATGTGGTGCGCGGACAGCATGCTGTACCACTGTATGTCCGACCCTGAGGGAGACTACACTGACCCTTGTTCGTGTGACACAAGCGATGAGAAGTTTTGCCTCCGGTGGATGGCTCTAATTGCCTTGTCTTTCTTGGCCCCTTGTATGTGCTGTTACCTGCCCCTCCGGGCCTGCCACCACTGTGGAGTGATGTGCAGGTGCTGTGGTGGGAAGCACAAAGCCGCTGCGTGACTTGGTTTCCCTCCTTTCCCCTTCTCCATCCGCAGCCACAGGCAATTTGTCTCTTGCGTGCTCCTCCTTTCCCCCCCCCTCCCCCCATCTTCTCTCCAGTTCCCTCCCAACTCCAAAAGGCGAGGCCAATAAGAGGAGGCCAGGCTCCGTGGCCCCTTGGTGACATCATTCCAAACCTGGGCTGCCGCCCCCTGTGTCAGCCACCTACCCCCTCTCGCAGCGTTCTGAGGAAAGGGGCCTTCTGCATAGACTGGGTCTTTACCAGCCTATAATCATGCTGTCTTTCCTGAGTGTTTCCTGCTCCCTCCTTCCCACCTTTCTGGTTCTGTAGACTTGGAAGGGTTTATTTTTTTTCCCTGCTCCTTGACCATTTTTTTGTTTTTTCTTTCCATTGGGCTTGCCTGTCGCTAACTAGCATAGGTCCCTCAGAGATGTGGCCGAATGTGGACGTCATCACAGCATGTTGTTATGCAGGGAGGTGAGCTGGATAACAAACATGTACCACAAAACAACTCCTGAAGCCAAATCTCCCGCTGCAGCTGCCGGAAACGGCCATCCTCTCTTCCCTTCCCCCCCCCAGCCCCCCAACGAATTCATTCACTAATGCAAAACAGTCACCTTTTAAATGACTTTTTGAGCCTTAAACTCCAGATTAACTTGTGAGAATCAAGAGAAAATTCCTCAGATTGCTTTGCATCCTCTTGGACCAGGGCTTGCAAGGGGATTTGGGTTTCTGTGAGCCTGCCCAGTTTACCCGAAAAATAGGACTTCTTAGAATTGCGTTGCCACTTCAAAAATCCTAGCAATACTGGGAATAACACATCGTTTTACTCATTATTTTACAAACCAAATCGAGTTATTCAAACACAAACCAGTGTTCCGTGAACAAATTCCAGTTAAAAAACACACTAAAGTTGTGACTAAAAACTGTAGCCATTCCCTGCCCCCTACACTATTTTATATTATTCAGGGGGCATTTTAATACCATCCATTCAAAGAGTGGTGGCTTGCATTTTTTTTAGGTGTATGTTTTTTTGGGGGGGGGGTAGGTTTTTTGTTTTTTAATTTGAGGCTCAATTCTTCATTTATACTTGAAAAAAACAAGGCCATATGTAAAGAAAAAAAAAAACCCTTTCAATACCTAAGTGTCTTTTATTCTACCCACTCCACACCCACACTTGCCACTTGGGGTGCACAGATAAGGGTAGGTCATCAATTGATTATGCCTGTCGCTGAGCCATGCAGAAGGCTTCTGATTGGGGGGGGGGGGGGGGTAGCGCGAGATTGCATATCCATATAAGGAATAGCCAAATCTTACTGAAAAAAGAAAGGCAAAAGTGATTACCTATACCTAGCATAGTACAATCAGAACCCCACGGGGACTGTAGGGACGCGTTTGTCACCACTAGCTGCTCTTCCCATAGTGATTAACGATGGAGGGCAGGCTCAGTCCTCTTTAATCCCCTCCCCCCGCCCCACCCCCCCATTGCACAAGGACATCAGTCTTTAAAGGAAAAGGCCTTTTTCCGGTCTGTCAATCATACTGGGGAAATGCTAGCCATGCATACCTTCCTGGCAGTGTTTTCTGCTCGCCTGACAGCCTGTCGTGATTCTTTAGACGGATCATCAGTGTAGATAATCAGCATGCTTATGCGCTAATTGGGAGGTGTTTTTCTTTGTTGGGATGACTGGTTGGGGCTATCTATTGTAGACAAGATGCAGAGATGGTCATCTCCATCGTTGTGGATGGAGGGGGTCTCCATGCTAGGAGACTAGACTGCCTCCAGCCAGCCTCCAGTGCTGTGGAGAGACTGTCCCCAGCCTGAGGGACTCTCCTCGGGCCCTCTTGCCTCTCTGCCATGCACAACACTAATCTCTGTTCCCTCAGACCTCCGTTCAAGTGCCCCTATTTATTTCCGTGAGAATGCACGTCCCGGTCGCCTCGTGTGTTGCCTCTGCCCTTGTTTGTGCTTCCCCCCTCCCTTGCTGGTCCCCACCCTCCTAAGGGTTTTGCTAGTGGATCTTACTCCGTGCATCGTAGTCTCTTGGTTTGTGAAGGCAGCGGTTAAGGGCACAAAGACAGCCATGGGGACATTTATGTAAATATGTTTCATTGCCACACTGCAGCTGAACGGTGTGTAGTATTTTCCCAGTCAGCTTTGCCATACTGACGTCAATCATTTGAGAGAAATTATTCAGATTTTATTTTTATATCCGTGGTAACAAAACCTAACCAGAAGGTTTCTTGTTCAGAAGTTTCCTTGACTCTCAACCCAAGCTATTCGCTCACATTAACAAATTAAAGTGCCTGAAGCATAATTCATTTACCTGTATACTAAAACCCCTGTTGTATTGATTTTTTTTATAAGTCTTTTTACCTCTGTAAAAAAATATATATATACAAGTGTATGATGTACATTTTAGTTCTTAACTTTTTTTATGGTTTCTAATATGTATGACCAATGTAGCCATTGCTTTGAAATGTACCATGTAAATATAAACACATCCTATCAGACTATTGGCTTTGGGGTATTTGTCTGGATGGAGTCCTCACACACAGGACAGGATGGGGTTTCCTTCAGAGAAGAACATGAGACGTGGGTCTTTTTTTATGAGGCCCTTCTCACCTGTGGTTATATTCCTGGGGGCGGGGGGGGGGGGAGATAACATGTCCTCTCCCTCCATAGCGAGAACACTGTTCCCTCCTAGCCAGTCTTCCCTCAAGCCCTCCTCCGAGAGAGGCTATATATACTTCCTTTGAGCTGTTTTCCATTGGTCCCTGCTGAAGCCCAGACAGGTAAGGATGGGAGGCTGTACTCAGAAGACTATAGAGACTACTCCAGCCCACGGTCTTGGGGCAGCTCTCGCCTCACTTTCCAGATGGCTCTTCTGATACCAGAAAGATAGAACAGCATTCCCCAGGAGAAAATAAAATAGGTATTTTGAGGGTTTCAGGGGAAAAGTGGTTTCTCCTTAGAACTTACTGGTGTTCTTTTTTAAAACAAGGTTTACAGAGCCCCCCTTCCATCTTAGTTTTAACCTTCCCCAGAAAGGAGGGTGTTCCTAAGCCACTGGCAGATATCAAATGCCATATGGATGCTCGAAGTTAGAGACGGGGATGTTTAAGGCTCCCCCAAGAGCTCATATGGGGGAAACATCCTGAACCCTGATTGACCTACACCCCTCCCACTGTTCTACAGCCATGACACCAAAGCTAAGAAAAGGAATCGAGATGATCCTAAAGTCAGCGAGGCAGAGGGGCTATGCGGGCTGGAGCGACAAACCCCAAGTCTGTAAAAGGCCTCTTGCCAAGCTTCCAGGTCCCTCCACACATGGAAAGTGGCCCACTTGTTCCGACTGCCTCGGGAATAGACAGGGACTTCAATGCCAGGAACCAGGCTGGCTCTGGCTGTGACTCTCATTTTTATCCCTCCAAAAAATGAAGTGTTCATGTTCAAGTCACACTACAGAGGCCTATAAAGGGGAGGCGCAGCTTGATCAAGCTCCCGGAAAGTCTGCTGTCAGATGACTACCTTTCTCGGTTTCCTCTGGGATAAATTGTTACAGGACCCAAATCCAGCTCCTTGTTCATCCTTTTCCCCTTGCTAAAGGAGACAAAATCCTACCAGAAGCAGGAATCTAATTTAGAGTTGGTCCGTCGAGTAGGTTGAGCTGGGACAATCTTGTATCACAAAACACACCACCTCTTATTTGTTTATTATTTATTTATTTATTTATGTTTTTCAAGACAGGGTTTCTCTGTGTAGCCCTGGCTGTCCTGGAACTCACTCTGTAGACCAGGCTGGCCTTGAACTCAGAAATCCGCTTGCCTCTGCCTCCCGAGTGCTGGGATTAAAGGCGTTCGCCACCACTGCCCGGCCTTTTTTTTTTTGTAAGTTTTATTTTTATTTATGCTTGAAGATTTTTGTTTTTTGTTCTTTTGTTTTTGTTTTTTTTATTTATATGTTGGTGTAAATATATGCAAGTGTCCATGGAGGCCAAAAGAGAATATCAGATCCCCTGGAGCTGGAATTACAAGTGGTTGTGGGCCACCCAGCATGGGTGCTGGGAATTGAACCCCAGTCCTACAGACAGGCATGAACCACGTTTTTAACCCATTATCATTTCTGCCCTCTAACACACACACATTTTTCATTGATACAAAACATTTACTTTTAAAGTGACTTTGAAGTATTGAGCCTTGAGACAATGTGTTGCGGCAAAGATAACTCCAGAGCCACTCAACAGCTAAGAGCACTTAACTCACCATCAGAGGACCCAACTGCAGTTCTCAGCGCCCACAGGACAACTTATAATCTGCAGTCCAGGCCATCTGTGGGCACCAGGTACATATCAAGTACACATACATACATACAGGCAAAACACTCATACACAAAAAATAAAAATCTTAAAACAACAAAACCTAACCACCTCAAGTCCAGACAGTAGTGGCTCACATCTTTAATCCCAAGGCCGGAGGATCTCTTGAGTTTGAAACCTCCTCTCCAGAGAAACCCTGTCTCAGAAAAACAAAAACCAAGCCAACCAGACAACAGCAACAAAACCTACCTTAAGCAAGACTGGTGACAGATATTTATAGTCCTAGCATTTAAGAGCCAGTGATTGCTTTGACTTCAGTGTCAGCTTGTGCTCTGTAGTGAATTCCAGGAGCCTGAGCTATTGTGTCCAAAGGCCATCTTTCCAGGAAGCCAACAGAGATTTACCTAGAAGAAAAAGCACAGGCTATCAGGTGCCTTCTCACAGGTGGTGGCCTGCACTAAAAAGACACATGGGATCCTAGTCAACTGGTCACAAGATGCTTTTCAGTTCTGCACATCTCAGAATAGATCACTTCTCCCTGGGGCCATTCTTCACACTGATTAGTTTCCTCTCTTCTGCTCTGGACATCACAAGTGGACAGGCTGGAGGAGTGGCTGCCCAAAGAAAACAAATTTCCCCTCATTGTGGAAAATGGGTCAGGTGAGGTGAGATAGGGCGTGAAGGCTGGCCTCCACAAGTACAGTAACCCTGCCCTCAGAGGTTCCGGAATGTGATCCTCAGGACCAGATCACTTACTTCCTCAGTTCTTGTTTGTTCTGGGCCCTGAGGAAAGATGGGTCGCTGAGGAAGACAGCCTGCTCGTGGCACAGGCTGAAGCGTGTGGCAGAGATTTTGTTAACTATCCACAATTCACTCCATGTTTCTTTTTCTAATTGCACTTCTCAATTTGGTTGTGCTTTCTTCCTGACACTTAGGACTATCTTAAGTCAATGATGCCTGCAGAAGCGTACAGCTTGCTGGATTCTGGGCAGCCAGAATGTACAACATGGAAAAAAGCCAGTGACCTCTGGCTGGCTCTTAGAGCTGGTACCAGCTCAGAGGAACTTGCCTGAGATCAGGACACAGTATATTCAGGGGACTGTCTGTCTGAACTCAAGACACTTCCATGGACTCTGGGGTCCTCTCCTGTTACATCAGACCTCCAGTGAAGTGGACATCCATCCCCCAAATTAGGCCACTGACTTCTGAGGGGAAAGCATGGGCTCTGAAGCCCTGTTTAAGGAACCTGCAGGACTGTTTGCTGTTTGTCACGGAATGCAGGCAGGCTTATAAATGGACACCTGAGCTTGTGCAAGCAGCCTGAGCTACAGATGTTTTTACTGCAGATCTTTGGGCTTTCTGGTTGTGAAATAAGACGGTTATCTACCTCACAGCTGCTGGATCCGTTTTCCCTGTTAGCAGTGCTGGGGATCAAACCTAAGGCCTTGTACAGGCTGAGTTCCCACAGCTCCCGCCCTAGCTGCATGTGGGTAGGCCTAGGCCAGATCCTTGAAGTGCAGGGAGCCCACCCTGCTACAGTGTCTGCCTCAGCTGCTTCCCATCACCTGTCAATCTTGCCTCTTTTATATCTTGCAAACCAACACCATTGGACGACACTGCCAAGCTCTGCATCCAACCTGGATGGGGCAGCCCGCGCGCACGCGCACACACACACTAACACACACACACACACACACTGACCACAGCCTCTGTGTGCCAACCTGTAGAAATACCTTCCTAGACATCTGCTTCTGAGGACCAAGGAATCTCTTCAGTTTATTCTTTCTTTAAATGTACTTGGATATTCAGCGGGTGTGGTTTTGCCTTCAAGACACCGGGCATGGTCCCTGCAGAAGCCAGGTCTCCCTGCAATAGGTGCTAATGTCTTCAATAGTTACTGCTGAGTTGCCTGTGACCCTGCTCACACCTTTCTTCCAGGAACAATAAATGCTTTGTCCCAGACTGCGGATGTGATGGGCTAGGTGGTTTCTAAAGGGCTTTCTTCCCTTCCGCTCTGATTCAAAGTTATAGGCACTACTGAAAGGGGGGGCTGAGTGCAAAAAGAAAATCGAGGGCCAGTGCTTTGGGGCTTAGCTCAGAGGTAGAATGTTGATCCTGTGCATGCGGAACTGGGTTCTTTCCCCAGCACAAAACACAACACTGAATGGTTTATGGGAGGCAGAGGCAGGGGGGTTTCTGTGGATTTGAGGCCACCCAGTTTGAGGTCTCACTACATAAGAGTGAGACTTGTCTCTAAAAGAAAAAAGAGTTTAATTTTTTAAGGAAGACAGCTGCCAGCGTGTGCCGCCGTGGTAAAGCTCAGGCACTCAAACACATACCTGAGTTTTGAAAAAACGTGCTTGCCCAGTTGCCCAGTTAATGACCACACTCCTGACCTTTGAGCTCCCGACCTCATCTTTGGTCTGAGACCTGCTGGTCACTTTGCATATTAGTGTAAGACTCCCGACAGGATGGTGCAATGGAGGTACAACGGGAGTGTCAGCTAGGCGAGAGGAGGAAGTGAGAATTTGTCAAGCATGATGACATCTCTGCCCATGCAGTGTAATGCTCGCTGTAATCTCTACATTCAGGAGGCAGAGGCTGGAGGATCAGAAGGTCAAGGTCATATGAGGCCAGCCTGGGCTATATGAGATCCTATCTTTAAAAAAATAGTGGAGGTAGGGGTATAGCTCAGTGGCAGACAAACACTTGTGTGATTTTGCTCCTCAGCACTACTTGGGGGCGGGGGGGAAAGGGGGGGCGGGAGGTGTATGTGCACCTCTGTCTTTGTGCCTGATATATAAAATAATGGAAATTAAGTAGGCCAACTCTCAGAAAAATGTGTTATTACAGCTCATTGTCCTTTTGCTTCTAAATGGTCAAAGTATGCAGCTATAAAGTTATACCTGGTCAAAATATCCATTCAGAACAGAGATCAGATGTGACAAGATAATACATTCTCTGATTCTATAGAGCAACTAACCCTTAAGAAATTGCCACTTGCCAGAGTTACCATCCAAGGCCAAGTGGATGTCTGAGGTCTGAGCTGCTGCCTGGAGCCATGCTGATGTCTGTGGCCCATGCTGTAGCCAGAGACCACGTGGACATCTAGGATCCTTGCTGCTGCTGACTATAAAGGGCAAGGAAGCTTCTTTTGCAATGGTATTGATGATTGCAGACTCACAGTTGAAAATAAGAGACATAGAAGGCCTCTGTGACAGCTTCTCCCCCCCCCCACCTCCCAGCCCCCCAAAAGAGACAGTCTGGACAGGAAGCCATTGGAAACAAACTCCTAAAGTTGTGATAGGGAGCCAGGAGGTGCTGGCATGTGCCTTTGATCCCACCACTCTGGAGGCAGAGGCAGACAAACCTCTAAGTTCACTGCCAGCCTGATCTACAGATTGAGTTCCAGAACAGCCAGGGCTACAGTGAGACCCTGTCTCAGAAAAAAAAGTTACGATATGGGATGGGGAGTCAGGGAGAGATGGCTCAGTGGTTAAGAGGATTGGCTGCTCTTCCAGAAGATAAGGGTTCAGTTCCAGCACCCGCATGGCAACTCACAACTGTCTGTGACTCCAGTTCTAGGATACCTGGAACACTCACATAAAGGCAAAACACAGATGCACATAAAATAAATGAATCTTTTAAAAAAAAAAAACAGGTTGTTATAGGGATGCTGAAACACAGCTCTTCCCAGTTGGTGGCTTCTGACAGGAGTGGGGTTGAGAAGGACTCAGTTTTTTTAAGGGGGCAGGCAGGCCACTGAGAGTTTGACCGTGCTCTGGTGAGTATATGGACGACACAAATTGCACTTGGTAGTTTTTTCTTTTTCTTTTCTTCTTTGTTTTGGAGGTCAAAAGAGAGAGAGTGTGTGAACCTGGGAGAACTGGGATGTAAGTGTGGTCAGAGTGCATTATGGGAATTTTCCAAATAATAAAAAAGAAATTATGCTTAAAAAAGAAAAGAAAAAGCTTTAATTGTGAGTTTTAGCTTAGTACCAAAGAACTAGTCGAAAGATTTCAAGAAGTTATTAAATCCTCTTACTAGCCAGGCTTAGTGGCAAGCACCTTTAATCCTAGCACCCAAAAGGCAGAGGCAGGTAGAGTTCAATGGGTTCAAGGGCTGCCTGATCTACATAATGAAACCCTGTCTAAAAGAGAAAACAAAAAAGGAATCAAAAGGCACGTGCACACAAATTCTCTTACCTTTCCCATAACGGACCAGTCCGACGTCAGGTTTTCTCCATATACACCGGCAAAATAACCCCATGGAGCCAGAGAGATGGGAGGACAGATCAGAACACCTGCTCCTCTTACAGATGACCCACGCTTCCCTATACCTACTGATAGGTGGTTCACAACCACCTGTAACTACACACACACACACACACACACACACACACACACACAGACACGTGTACACACACAAATAAAATAAGTAGATATATTTTTAAAAACACACCCTCAACAGATTGAATTCACAAGCAGTTATGAGAATCCAGCTCATTCCATAAAAAATACTTGCAAAAAAAAAAGTCTTTTCATTTACGACTGGAGGGATGGTTCAGTGGTTAAGAGCACTGACTGCTCTTCCAGAGGTCCTGAGTTCGATTCCCTGCAACCACATGATGGCTCACAACCATCTAGGGATCTGATTCACCCTTCTGCTGTGTCTGAAGACAGCGAAAGTGTACTCAAATACATAAAATAAAAGTCTTTTCATTTAGACTTCTTATGTGGGATGCAGAGATGGCTCAGAGGTTGAGAGCACTGGCTGTTCTTCCAGAAGCTCTGGGTTCAATTCCCAGCACAACTTCACAAATACATACAAGCCAAACATCAGTGTACATAAAATAAAAATTAAATCATTTTTTTAAAGATTTCTTTTTGTTATTTTTCGTTTGGTTTGGGGAGTTAGGGATGGTTCTTTTGCTTTGGGGGACCTTAAGGGGTTTGTTTTGTTTTGATTTTTGTCTTTTTGGTTTTTGGAGACAGGATCTCACTATGGAGCCTTGGTTGGCCTGGCACATACTATGTACACCATGCCCAGCCAGATTTAATTTCTATTTACTTATTTATGCTTATTCTATGTGCATTAGTGTTTAGCCTCACACAAAAGTGAGACTGTCAGATCTTGGAGTTACAGACAGTTGTGAGCTGCCATGTAGGTGCTGGGACGAACCTGGGTCCTCTAGAAGAGCACACAGTGTTTTCAACCTCTGAGCCGTCTCTCCAACCCTCAGTTTTAATTTCTGATGCAAATATTAATAGGCATAGCCAGCAAAAGCTGGGTGTGGTTGTGCATGTCCTTTATTCTAGCCCTTCCAAGGCAGAGGCAGATGGATCATGTTTAGTCTCTCCTGATCTTCGGCATACAGAGTTTCAGGCCAACCAGGGCTCCATAGTGAGACCTTTTCTCAAAAACAAAGCAATACAAGAACAGAATTGTAAAGATCTTTGGGGCTGGAGAGTTGGCTCCGCAGTTAAGAGTACTGGCTGCTCTTCCATAGGATCTAGGTTTAAATCCCAGCACTCATGGTGACCCTCAATTGACTGTAACTCCAATTCTAGGGGGTCTGATGCCCTCTTCTGGACTCCTTGGGCAATGTATATGTAAGCAAACCACCCCCACACATAAAATATAATAAAATTTAAATTATAAAATATCTATGTGTACCTACACAAGAGCTTTTGGAACTTTCAATAACTTTTAGGAATATAAAAATATATTGAAAACAGAAATGTTTGTTCTCTTCTTGTTTCTAGTCAACAGTCTATTTTGTGGTCATTTCCAGCTCTTTCCTCTGTGTGTGTGTGTGTGTGTGTGTGTGTGTGTGTGTGTGTGTATTTGACATTAGGTGTCAATTTCTCTCCACCACCACCACCCCCTTTTTGAAAGTTATTTCGATGAACCTGGAACTCATCACTTAGCCAATGAGCATTAGCAATCCACCTGTCTCCAAGCCCCTAACCTCTTGCTCCCAAGGCTTTTTATGCGAGTTCTAGGGATCTGAATTCAAGACTTCCTGTTTGCATGGCAAGCACTTTACTTCCACAGAGCAATCCCTCCACATTCATTTTTTTTTTTTCTTGTAGGAAACAGGGTCACATGTAGCTCAGATTAGCCTTGAATTCATTATGTAGCCAAGAATGAGTTTGAGCCCCTAATCCTCCTGCCTCAGTATGCCAAGTGCTGGGACTACAGACAGGTGCTTCTGCATCCAGTTTGTCAATTCTGCTCTTCACTCTCTTGGCATAGAGAGTGGCTCTGTCTCCTCTAGTTTTGGTTACTTTGTATCTCCTTCTGCTGGTTGTATCTTATCTCACACTGTTAGTTCTTTGTTCTAAGTCTGCTGAGTTCCGGTCCAGAATCATGCAGCTGTCACGACCCAGTTATCTGAACCCAGCATCTAGTTCACTCAGGACAGTAACATTCAGGGAGATGTGTGACTTCCGGGGCTTGGGGACAGCTCTGCTATCTTTCTGTTGGCCCTTTGTTGGTGTTTTTCCATTGCATAGGGAGCCATGTGTCTCAGCCTTGGTCATCAGACAAGGCAAATGTGAATGGGTGCTGGCAGCTCCTTTGTGTAGATTTATGCCTGCTTAGTTTTGATGTTCATGCGGCGACTGTTACCAGGATATTTCTGAGCCAGCCAACAGTTGGATCTGCTGCCCACCTCTTGGGATCCTTAAGGGAGAGAGTTCAATATAGTTCCCGTCCTGTCTGAGCAGCTGCATTCCACACTCTAACCTCTCTTCCATGTCTTTCACTTCATTTAGCAACTAAACATCCTGAGGAACTGACACAGTTCAAAGCTAGCTCTCTGAGGGAGGGCTGGGGGAATCGGTATATGGCTCAGTTGGTAGCTGGTAAAGTATTTGCTTAACACTGGGTTTGATCCTCAGCACCACAACCAACAAGAGAAAACGCCGGGAGAAGATAATTTCTACCCAGGTGGAAGATAGTTATCAACCAAGGTATTGGGTGAAATGAAACTGGTCCTTTCCCTCTGGGCCCGTTTGGCTCAGAGGGGCTAACAGGAATGGCAGGAAACCTGAGAATGTTCTCCTGCATGAATCCCCAGGACTATCTGGTAAATGAGTGTCCTGCCAGGACACTGGCTCCTGACCTGTCTTTGCTTGAGGGCTGTTGCCAGCCTTCCGGTTCCTGTGAGCTGCCTGGCAGTCTGACAGGAATACCTTAAGCCATATCAGGTGCATTGTGCCCTGCATCCACTCTCATCTGGGAGTCCTTGGGATTGATATTTGTGGCTTGAAGCAAAAGTCAACCCAAGTAGTTTCCCTCTTTGTCACGCCTGGATAATAACTACCTCTGACTCGTGCTTGCTGTGCCCCTTCAGTAATTATGGTTGCCTTTCAGGTAGCTTCCAGAAAACCCTTCTCCCTGCCAAAAGCATGAAAATCGATCTTGTCGGCCCAGCTTTAAAAGCTGACAATTACAGCATCACAAAACCATCCTGTTCAGTGCAGTGACAGAGAAAGGACAGACAGGACCCCGGGGCCACTGGTCCTTCTGAGTCTCCCCATCTGGGTCCAGAAAGTGTGGTGTGGCTTTTTGGTGACTTGTCTTTGCTTCCCTGCCAGCCTAGTGCCCCTTTGAAAGTGCACCACTGCAGCCAAAGCCCTTCCATAGCGGGGTCTTCCATAGTGGGGTCACCTGTGCACATATGCCATGCCTCCTTGGATGCATGCATGCCTCAAGACCTATTCATCAGCTTCTAAGTTGGTTTTGCAGAAAGCAGGCAACCGTGGAGACCTGAGTCAGAGGCCTGGCTATCTGCTGCCACCATCTCCTGCCACAGCAGGCTTGTCTGGGAGGGAAAATGGTGGGCTTTCAGCTAGTGTTTTTGGTTTTGAAGGGAGGGAGAAGGTGAGAGGCGGGGAGAGATCTAAGGTAGTCCTGTAAAATGACACTCAGTAGGAACACATCTGCAGTGTTCGGGGACTAGGAGATTCACGTGTTCTGCATGACTCATCCCTCTCTAGAAGACAGAATGCTTTGCACTCATCCCTCATCCTCTGGTATTTTAGAAGTCCTCCCCTCCCCCTTCCCAAATGCCGGGAAGAGACAAGGACGGTGTTTCTCATCCCCTCCTCAGGAGAGCTATGTCTCAACTTCAAGTATCTCTGCATTTCCTTCCCCTCTCATCTGACTAGGGTTACTTTCCATTTCTGTACAAAGAACGGGGTCAGTTGCATTATGGGTACAAAGGCCACAGTATGGAAAGGAAAGAAACCCATGTTCTCTGGAGTCTGACCTGAGCCTAGAAATCTGTATTGGCAGGGCTCACTAAGGGTGCCTGAGGCAGCCCCAGGCAGAGTTTGCACCAGCAAGGTTGGTGGCCAGGCCGGGAACAGGAGTCTTTCTAGGATGCAGCCTCTCCACACATCCTGTGCTGCTCTGAGGCAGATGCAGACTCTGGCCTGGGCCACAGAGCATCTGCCCAGAACTGGGAGTCTCCAGTAGCCCACTGACCTTTAGGCTATGGCGTGGCCACAGCTAGAGGACATACAGCAAGTTGCACAGTCTCTCAGGGTGGTCTCGTTCCTTTGCTGCCAGAACCATGAGGAGGCTGGTCTGTTACCTAGGGAATCGCTCACATTTCCTTGTTTGTTTTAGGAGATGGAGATCAGCCTCATTTCCTATGCTCACAGGCACATTGTTTGTTCACTGCCTATTTAAAAACATAGAGCTCTGAGGCTTCAAAGATAACCCCATGGGTAAAAACAGGTGGGAGGCAAGCCTGAGGACTTGGGTTCAAATCCCAAGAACCCACATAAAAAGGCAGGCATGGCTGCATATGCCCAGAATAACTACAGGTTCAGTGAGAAATTAAGTCTCAAAAGAATAAGCTGGACAGTGGTATAGCAGTACACCTAGTGCCCTTCTGTGCACACGTGTGTGTGTGTGTGTGTGTGTGTGTGTGTGTACTCGTGCGAGTGAGTGTGTGCACGCACATACTTTTTAAAGAGAGCTTTGTAAACCAATGTGGTAGAGGCTCAGGAGGCTGAGAAAGGAGGATCACTTACGTCCTAGGTCTGTCTGGACTACACAGTAAGACGTTGGCTCAAAAAACATAAAAAACAAAATGAAAAAGGCACCAATCTACCACTGCCATTCAGAGCTTTCGTTTTCAGAAGCTGGGTTTATCATTGGAAAACCATTGCATCTAACCACTGAAATTCCCAGGCCTGCTGTGGGCTGTGCTTCCTGCTTTGGGGAGCAGTTGTTGGAATATTTGCCTTCTGATAATTTATGGCACTTAAGCACAGCTTGTATCTTGGAGTTTTTTGTGATTTATTTTATAAGATGGCTAAAAAAGAAGAGAAACATACTTTATAGATAAATCTGCCCAGAGGCCCCTAAATGTTATTTTGGTCCCCAAAGCTATTAACAGTTTCCAACAACCCTGCATTCACCCCATGCCTGATGCATTCCCCCCCCTGGTCCCACCAGCCTCAGCACATAGCAAACAGACTTGATGCTCAGGTCTCAAACCACAGGCCCCTCCCCCAGTTTCTTACAGTTGATATGGTCATTTGACTAGCTGTGGTTAGTGGCGAGACATTGTGGTATCAGTATCTGATCCACCCAGGCCCTTCCAAGTCACTCAAGATGTAAGCAGACTGGCTCACTCAGTACTGAAGGGTGACAGACAGCTGATATGCAGGGACTATGACTCTCTAAAGGAGTGTAGTTACAACTGCCACAAGCCAGGCTTGGTGGCACACACCCTTAATCCCAGCACTTGGGAGGCAGAGACAGGCAGATCTCTGACTCTGAGGTCAGCCTGGGCTACAGAGTGAGTTCCAGGATAGCCAAGGCTACACAGAGAAACCTTGTTGGGGTACAGAATGGGGTAGGGAGTCACTTGTCTACTTGTTAGCCTATAGCCTCTCTCTGAGCCCAGAAGCAGCTCAGGACCTCCTGAAGCCATGGGACCTGCTAGAGAAGATGTGAGCTGCAACTGAGCAGGTGTGTGCGTGTGTGTGTATGTGTGCGCGCGTGCGTGCGTGCGCTCCCACACAGGGAGGAACAGAGCACAAGAGAAGATCCAGCTACCCCCATTCTGGCCCTGCTGAGCTACTTGGCTGCTCTGGGTTTCCTCGGTGCCTCCTTGAGTGACCGTGCTGAGTCAGCAGGCATGACTGTGTCCTTTCTAGTTCCTGAATGATGTCATGATGTGATGGTGCAGCTGAGTGAGGGACCCAGCTATCTGTGTCCTTGCTCTACTCAGGCCTGTCCTTAGGGTGCTGGGTGGCACTAACTCCTTTACTGCCAAGTCTGGAAGTGTATTATAGTATGTTGCTCAACTAATTAATTAATTATGTGCATTAGTGTTCTGCCTCCATCCATGTCTGTGTAAGGTTGCCAGATCCCTTAGAAATGGTGTTGCAGACAGTTGTGTGTTGCTAGGAATTGAACCCAGATCCTCTGGAAGAGCAGCCAGTTCCCTTAACCCCTGAGCCATCTATCCAGCCCTCCTCAATTACTTTATAATGTTATCTTGTTTTTGTTGCCCAAAGGCAGCATTCAGCCCTGTGTGCTGCTGCATACTATAGTCCCTAGGGGCAGGAGAATTAGGAGTTCAAGATTATTCTCAACTTTATAGTCACTTTGAGACCAGCCTGGACTAAATAAGAAAACAAGAAGACAATGGGGCTCCCGAATCTGTGTAGGGACATTTCCCTGAAGATACTCCATTCACCACTGTTGCCAACAGCCACAGAAAGGTACCTGAGATGTGCCAGGCTGAGGCAGTGATAGCTCACACTTATAACCCCAGCACTTCAGGGACAGAGGCGGAGGTGTGTGGCCCACTGAGCTCTTGCAATCCGTAGCACCCACTAAGCTATTTTTAACTGAGCCCAAAACTCACTGCACACTTGACCCCCTGCCCAGATATCTGTGAAATCATTAGGTCGTTCCCTGAACAGTTAGGAGCAGCTTTAATATTTCATCACCTGGCTGCATCTCAGAGAAGGCACTCCTTTACAGCCTCTTCCTGTGCCCTGCTCAGCCTGCTATTAGCAGTCCCCAAAGCCTTCTTAAAAAACGTGTGCTGCTCCATGTGATTTCCCAAAACTGCTCGGCGTGGGGGCGGCGGTGGGGGTGGACAGGGTGAGCATCATTATCTCCTGGAGCTTCCATGGAGGATGCTAAGGAAGAAGCTCCTCCTACCCACAGGGAAGAACAGACTCTGAAAGCCATTATGAGTCTGGCAGGGATTCAGTTACTCCCGCTCTTCCCCACTAAGCACTTCCTTCCACAAGCAAAGCTGCCAGCCAGCCGACCCTGTACTCTCTGTAGGAGTGCTATACACTCAGAGGACAAAGCTTTAGTGCAGCGGTCACTGTGGTGTTCCTGGGGGTGGCCTAGGCTCTCCTGCAGGGCTGAATGGAAGAGGATCTAGCCTGGTTCCTATTACCTAGTTTCAAATTTATTTCTTTAAAAAAATTATATATATATAATTTGTGTGTATGTTTGAGTATTATATGCAAGCCTGGTACTCTAGGACAGGAGAAGACAGTGGCAGAGCCCATGGAACTGGAGGTGCAGAGAGTTGTGAGCCACCGCGTGGGTGCTGGGAATTGAACCCAGGTCATAGGCAAGAGCAACAAATGTTCTAAACCACTGAGCCATCTCTCCACCCCTTTCTCCTTTTTAATTCCCTCAAGCCACACTGGCCTCCTTGTTCTTCAGACATGTTCCTGCCTCAGGACCTTTGCACTTACCGTTCTGTTCCCTCCATTTGAAGTATACTGCCCTTCAATCTTTGTGTGGTTCCCTCCCTGATCTTCTCCAAGTCTTCAGTCTCTCTCTCTCTCTCTCTCTCTCTCTCTCTCTCTCTCTCTCTCTCTCGTGTGTGTGTGTGTGTGTGTGTGTGTGTGTGTGTGTGTGAAGATATCTCACTACATATCCCTGACTGCCTGGAACTCATGGAAATCTGCCTGCCTCTGCCTCCTGAGGCCTGGAATTAAAGTCTGGTGCCATCACATCTGGCAACTATTGTTCCTTTCCCTCCAAGCATTGCGGCATGCACCTGTAAACCTGGCACTGAGGAAGCAGAGGCAGGATTGCTGCAAGTTTCCATTGTGAGGCCAGCCAGAATCCCGGTAAGAGAGAAAGAAAAACAAACCTTCCAGGGCTAAGTGCTTGCCTAGCATGAGTGAGGCCCTGGGCTGAATTCCAGCATCCTTCCCCTCCGCCTCATACTGGGCCAACCATCCCTCTCTCCCCTGAAGCCTTTAGTTACCTGTTTTGACTATTCTCCAGATGTCCGGTGTCCCAGAAGAGCAGCTGGCATATAACAGAACTCCAGAGAGACTTGAGTCAATGGACTTATCTGGGAAAGCCAAGTTTCAGGCCTCTTTGTCTCCAGGGTGTCCTCTCGGAAGAAGACATGATGGCCATACATCTTGGAAACAGACAGAATGCTGGGGTTGGAGGTTAGAACAGTTGCCCTCTGCCATTTCAGTGCCCACGAGCCTCTCCACCCACTGAGTCTGCCTTCTCCACTCATGGAAGGGAAGGGGCATTGGAACCTGAGGTCCTGTGGTGTCTTCTCCAGTACCACTAGGCCTGGGAGCCAGAGGGGCACTCCACAGAGCACAGAGGTGCAAGTCATGAATGAAACCCTCTTCCCCCTTTCAGAGCAGATCTGAGTGTGTGGGGCCTTTCCCAAGCTGTTGGTTTGTTGTTGTTTTTAAGACTTTAAAAATTATTTTTCAAAAGGGATACCTTTTTAAATTTCAAGTTTTACTATCTGTGTGTGTATGTATCGGTGCCTTCAGAGGAGGCCAAAGGCACTGGAGCTCCCTAGAGCTGGAGATCACAAGTTGATATGAGCTGCCTGATTTGGGAATCGAACTCTGGTCTTAACTACTGAATCACCTCTCCAGCCCTTATTTTTGTAGTTACACGTGCATGTGTGTGCTTGGACACCTGAGTACAGGTGCCTACTGAGGCCAAAAGAGGGCATTGGATCCCCCAGGGGTGGAGTTTCAGGTGGTTGTGAGCCACCTGATGTTGGTTCTGGAAACTGCAGGAGCAGGACGTGCTGCTGTGGTGACCTGAGGACTGAGATAGGACTTTCCATCTCTGAGAGAGTGCCCCAATGGCACATCCTATAGCACAGCCATGCTTCTGTCCAGCAGTTCATCCCTCCTCTGTCCCCTGCAGGCCCTAGACGTCCTCTGAATGGCTGACACACGTCGTGGGGAGGTGTAGATGGGCAAGTTTCTGAACAACAGCTGTGGATGACTCGATCCGGCAGTCATGCTCTGGGCTGCAGAAGCTCAAGCATAGATTCCCTGTGACAGCGATTTAGGTGTTCTCTGTGAGGGTGATGGTAGCCTATGTCTAGGTGGGGGAGCTGTACCCCAACTTAGCTATAAAGTTTTGATTTTTAAAATTACACACACACAATCAGAGAGAGAGAGAAAGAGAGAAAAGGAGAGAGAGAGAGAGAGAGAGAGAGAGAGAGATCGATCCATGATGCATTTATAGCCGTCGAAGGACAATTCCAGGTTGGGTCCCTTCTTTTACCACATGGGTCCCAGGGATTGAACTTAAGTTGTCAGGTTTGGTAGCAAGCATCCTTACTTGCTGAGCCACCTCACTAGCTCCCGTAGGTCGGGCCCTTCCTCTTTCCTTCTTCCTGCCTTTCCTTTCTTTTATTTTTCTTTCTTGGTTTTCTTTTTCAAGACAGGTCTCTCTAAGCAGCCCAAGTAACTTGAGACTCAGCAGTCCTCTTGCCTCTGCCTCTGGAGAACTGAGCTCACAAAGTGCTTTTGTACTTTTGACTCAGAAGGAAGGAAGGAAGGAGGGAGGGAGGGCGAGCGGGCAGGTAGGCAGTTAGGAAGGGAAGAAGGAAAGGAGCACATCCTCTCCAGAAGCAGCAGTTCTGGCTGAGTCCCTCCCTAACTGTGCCACATTACAGAATAAAACTTAACCTCTCGGTCGGACATAAAGGCTCATGCCTGTAGTCCAGCACTTAGGAGGTTGAGGTAAGAGAATCATCATCATTTGGATACCAGCCCCATGGTGAGGTCCTATCTTAATGGAGAAAAGAGGCACAAGAAAGACTGAGGAGTAAGTCAAAGTTCCGTTTTTTCCTTTCTGAGGTACTTGCAGGACCTCTCTGCCCCACAGGAGGCAAGCATGGGAAAGAGGGCTGAGCAAGGGCCAGTCTTTGCATGCTGCCCTGGGACTGTTTTTATTGCTGCTGGTACTAACTAAACCCTGGGTGACTGACCCTGATGTGTTACCTATTTATCTTTGTCAAAAGTCTAATTCTACAAGGCTGAGAAGGAGCCTCAGGCTCTGGAGGTGCCAGAAGCTGCTATTTGGGACCCACCCATTTCTCCACCAAGCAGATGTGGTGGTTGAAAGCCAAGGCTTGGGGGCCCACAGCAGGAAGGAGATTGAGCTGGGGAGCTGCAGTCCTGAAGAGAGGGACAAAGGAACTGGCTGACTGTACAAAGCCTGCCCTGCCCTGAGGCCCTGACCAGGCAGAAAGTGGGCAGGGCTGTGCCTGCACAATATTGCTTTGGTAGCCTGGGTGGGCGGCTGCCCTGCGACAGTAGTGCCTCCACTCTGCCTTATGGGGGAATGAGAATTTAATCTGCCCATAGGTGCTCTTAAAATGCAGCAAAGACCCCAGACCTGTGGCAGGTTCCCCCTCCCCCCCAGGTAGTCCCCAGAGGACCCCTCCCCAGTCAGGTTCCCATTCTGACATAATGAAGGCCATCTGCAGATTTATTCACGGAAAAAAGTGAGGAGCACTGCTCATGTGGGAACACCTGCAAGGCCTTCATAAACATTCAACGACTCACCAAGCCAATATGGTTGTGCCCACAACCACACAGCAGGGTCAGTGATGGAACCCCCATGCTAAAGCTCGCCTCCACCTGTCTGCTCCTTCCATTTTCGTTTTGCACTCTGGAATTTTCCATTCCATTTGTTGAATGCCACTTGTAAGGAGGCTGCCTGATGCATCTTGAGCAGGAATGTGCTAAATGGCACTATCTGCAAGCCGGCTTCTCCCACATTTTGGTCACATCAAATGCCACGCCTTCCTGTAATTATGAGACATTCTTCCCTGGATATTTGTGGCAGGGAAGGAAGCCCTTAGTGCAGCTGTGCTCCGTAGGTTAGGAACTACGGTGTGGGGAGATCCAGGGCCGGTGCTGTGGAAGAGTGTCTGTCATAAACAGACCCTGTGGAAACCTCAGACCCTCTCACATGCCTGAAAAACTTACCATGAACACTGAAGAGAGAAAGAGCATGAAATAACCAAGTGCTGCGTAACTATCACCAAGGGCAGCTAGAATGAGCACAGCAATTCAGATACCCTGGACATGGCTTCCCCAGGGCATCAAGGGGTAGAGCATATTTCCAAGGACAGTTTCTATTTACATATATGTTCTGTGTCTATGGCAGAAGTGGGAAATCCAAAATCTACCCTAACCACATCCTTTTGACACCTCCCCCTGCCCCACACACATTAGGGATGGAAACCCATCTCAGACAAGCATCACTGAGCTATGTTCCCTGTCTCCCATTTTGTCATTCCAGTGGCTTATAGCCTTTTATAATAAATACTTTGTAAACTCCCTTTAACATCTCACAGGAAACGCAGAGATTACATGACCTTTATCTACACATCTAGAAATTCTTGTGTATGTTGGGGGATAGGTGGGTGTGGTGGTACACGCAGGTGGATCTCTGAGTTTGAGGCCAGCCTGCTCTACAGAGTGAGTTCCAGGGCAGCCAGGGCTACACAGAGAAACCCTGTGTCAAAAAACAAAACAAAACAAAACAAAAATTTCACGATTCTTAAGCCAGAGCTTCTCAAGCCTGGTAAGGGTGTCTGGGGACTGTGCTATGAATCACTGTGTTCATTAGCATCCCAGGCTCTCAAGATGCCAGCAACATCTGCCTCTAGGCGTGGCAACAAAGAATGTCTCTAGAGACTGCCAAAAGTCCAAGGGGGAGGAAAGACAAGACACCCCTACTTGGGAACCAGTCTTCTGACACAAAGGCTAAGAGAAGGTAACGGATAACAAAGTAGCATGTGTTTCAAAATAAAAGCCCCCACACACAGCTGCACAGGCAGTCACAATGTTGCCACCTGACCTGCTGATGATGACTCAGATAGAAGGGATGAAGATCAGGAGCTGTTTGTACAAGAACAGAAAAGTGGCAGAGCTGAAGGTATGAATGGGCATTTGAACAAAAGCTCCCCTAACCGTGGCAGATACACTCCAAGACCCTGGTGAACGTAAGTGCAGGAAGCCCCTAGCACTTACACAGTGTCTTCCTATACATACACAGTCATGATAAAGAAGAATTTAGGTCTTGGAGAGATGGCTCAGTGGCCAAGAGCACTTGTTCTTGCAAAGGCCTTGGGTTTAATTCTCAGCACCAACATAGTGGCTTGCAACCATCTGTGATTCCAGCTCCAGGCATCCAACACCCTCTTCTGACCTGACCTTGGCACTTAGATGCATGCAGGTAAAACATTCATACATATAAAATAATAAAATATAAAAAATAATTTATAAGGTAGTCACAGTAAGAGATCAATAGTAATAACTAATAATAAAATCTAATACTAGCCGGGCAGTGGTGGCTCACGCCTTTAATCCCAGCACTTGGGAGGCAGAGACAGGCAGATTTCTGAGTTCGAGGCCAGCCTGGTCTACAGAGTGAGTTCCAGGACAGCCAGGACAGCTACACAGAGAAACCCTGCCTCGAAAAACCAAAAAAAAAAAACCTAATACTATACTAAAAAGTTATTTAAAACCCATGGAATGTTTTATACTTCTTATTATTATTAATCTATTAGAATGACTTTAAATACATTAGACCCCACCAGGCTATATGGCTTTGCCGGGCTGTGCAAGGGACAGACTTGGGCTAAGAGAGGTGAGCTGGTTAAGCCCACTGCAGTCCATGGGTTACCATACTGATTCCACACACACCAGCTTCGCTTTACATCTGGCGGGGGCCTTTGGTCATAGGATGGTGGAGAACGAATAGTCTGGAGTCTGGAACTGAGGTGAGACTTGGTATCACTGTAAGGGTGCTGATGAAGACGGGCTCACCATAGCTTTGTACTTCGTACAAAGGCCCTTGGACCACTCCCAAGGCCAAGGCTGGAACCCATGAGATCTTGGCACCTTGGTCTGGCCCCTTCTCTCCAATCTGATCAACCCAGAAGGAACCTCCCTGCAACTTTGACTTAGTCCCCTATTCAATTAGAGTGGCAAAAGGCAACGGGTTAACTGCAGCTTTCTTCATTTAAAAGGGTCTAGATCACACCTCCCTTGCAAGGGTCTCTGCCAAAGAGTGATGCTACTTCCTGTCTTAGAAAATCCAACCACAACCAGCCTGTTGGTTACAGGGCAGTGAGCAAGTGGGGTTAGGAGAAAGGAAGAGGCTGACTGGGGTGCCTTTGGGCGCAGCCTCCAATCTCACAGGGTCCTGAATACTGTCAGTTCACCAACAGCATGGAATGACAGAGTCCCTGATACTGTGGAAAGCCTAGGTGCTGTAAACATTAGTGTAAGCAAGGTGACCTGGGCAGGAGACAGCGAGCTTCTCTGTAGTCCCTTTACTGAACATGTCAATAAATAAAACCATGGCGATGGCATTGAAACCAGCATGTATAAGAAGCAGACAGCAGGACCTTACTGTATCCCAGGACCCCTGGATGTGGCTGGGGCTTGTAAATTAGCCCTGAAGCTATCTCCCATCCTCCTCAAATGCCCATACCTGGTTCCCAGGTGGACATGAGTGTACCCTGTTCTCTCCTGAACCCGGTCTCTAATCACTGCTAGAGTGCTTTTTTAGTCTTCCAAACTCAAACTGAAGCAAACAGAGAAAGAACTTAATGCCAGTCCCAGTTCTCAGTTGCATCCAGAGGCATGGACAGCACAGAATGATGAGCAGGGGAGACAGCAGCTGCCTCTGACCTCAGGGCACTCAGGCGGGATGGGGTGGGGCTAGCCCAGCCTAGATTGGCAGCAGCAAGGTCTATGGTAGTAAGCATAATTCCACACAGCCAGCCAAAGGCCTAGCCAAGAAAGGAGTGGGCCTCTGCCTGAGCTCTTCCTGTAAGGAGCCTGTTAGTAGTCAGCCCCAGGCCTCAGGCCATCACCATCGTGGGTAGTTCAATGTCCTCTCTGGGCCCAGGATTTCTGGGCCACAGGGCACTCGATAGCGTCACACATTCATACACACCCACCCACTCACTCACACACACAGGCAGTTCCTCTCAAACACTCCAACTCAAGTAAGCGAGATTTAAAGTGGAGTTAACTTCAGAGAGAGGTGGTGATGTCACAACATTAGAAGGTTTTCCTGTGGATGGATCAGGCACCATCTTCATATTCCTTCTTAGAGAAGTGAGCATAAAACCTCTACTCAGTGTGGAATACAGTCTCTCCTGGAGGGCAGATATCCTGATCTTCACATTACTCATTCACCAAAACCTTTGAGCAGGGTAGAAATTCCTAAGAGGACAATGTTGGGGAAAAGTGTATGCTGTGAGTCCATGTCCAGAAGTCCAGGGCTTCTGGATGGCAAACACCAGCACCTCATGGGTACCTTCACTCTTCTAGCCAATCACAGCTCAAGGCCTGAAACCTGGAAGGGCCAATCTAAATGGTGTTGCCATCAGGCAGGCCATACTGAGCCTTCTCGGTCTCTAGTATTTCATCTTTCTAGGGGTTTATGGACAGGTAGCAGGCTCTCTCTTTTATGGCCTTGACAATCTCAGCTGGGGGTGTGTGTGGAAATCATAACCCTCCTTCCATAGGTAGAGGCGGAGGAAGCATCTCTGCCAGCAATATCGATGTGCATGACGAAGTGAACTGTACTGGCTGGTTTTGTGTGTCAACTTGACACAAACTGGAGACAAGGAGCTTCAGTTGAGAAAATGCCTCCATGGGATCCAGCTGTAAGGCGTTTTCTCAATTAGTGATCAAGGGGGAAGGGCCCCTTGTGAGTGGTACCATCCCTGGGCTGGTTGTCTTGGGTTCTATAAGATAGCAGGCTGAGCAAGCCAGGAGAAGCAAGCAAGCCAGTAAGTGACATCCCTCCATGGCCTCTGCATCAGCTCCTGCTTCCTGACCTGCTTGAGTTCCAGTCCTGACTTCCTTTGGTGATGAACAGCAGTGTGGAAGTGTAAGCTCAATAAACCCTTTCCTCCCCAACTTGCTTCTTGTTTATGATGTTTGTGCAGGAATAGAAACCCTGACTAAGACACGAGGCATTGAAGCCTTTGTAAATTGGGGCTGCGTGGGTAACAGCATCCCCAGAATCCTGTAGTGCTGCCTGTGGCATAAAGCTTGCATGGAGACCAAGAGGGCTGGCATGTTGAAGATCTTGAAGAGAACTTCTGCAGCTTGATCCTGGGTTTTTCCGAGGGTTTAAAGGTGACTCAGTCAGGAACACAGGATGCTCCTCTAAGAATAGACATATTGCCAGATACGCTCTATGTCATTCCAGCCTCTGATGATGCCGTGTTCCATAGGGTAGCGGATTGACAGCAGTGCTCCTCAGCTTTGGAGCCAATAAATATGTCACCTTTGAGGGTTACTGCCACGACACAAACATATTTGGGTCTGCCCACATAGTTTTGAAAGCAGTATTTGAGGATCTGATCACCAGCGAAAGCACCTTTAACTACATCGGGTCTGTTGTCAATCACATCATAGGACTCTATGGCAGAGGAATCTTTCCTTCTAAAGAAGGGACTGCCAGCCTAGTCTGCTCTCCACTTATTATTTTAGACCATAGATAATCACAGGAAACTGAAGCCACGGGTACAGAAGGACTACCGTATTAGAGAAATAAGAAACCACTTTAAGAAGAGAAAACAAGCCAGGCAGTGGTGGCACATGCCTTTAATCCCAGCACTCGGGAGGCAGAGACAGGCTGATTTCTGAGTTCGAGGACAGCCTGGTCTACAGAGTGAGTTCCAGGACAGCCAGGGCTATACAGAGAAACCCTGTCTCAAAAAACAAAACAAAACAAACAAACAAACAAACAAACAAAAAAAAAAAAAAAAAAGGAGAAGAGAAAACAGGCTGGAGAGATGTCTTAGTGGTTAAGAGCATTGACTGCTCTTCCAGAGGTCCTGAGTTCAATTCCCAGCAACCACATGGTGGCTCACAACCATTTATACTGGGATCCAATGTCCTCTTCTGGTGTGTCTGAAGAGAATGACAATGTATTCACATACAGAAATATAAATAAATAAATCTTAAAAAGAGAAAACTATACAGGATGGTGTGCACACACCTTTAATCCCAGTACCAGGGAGGCTGAGGTCTGCATAATAAGCTCCAGGATAGTTAGGGTCACACAGAAAAACTCTGTCTTAAAAAACCAATACAAGAAAGAAAAGAAACATACCAAGGCAAACTATCGACAAAGCCGGGGTGAGCTGGGTGTCTAAGTCCCAGCATCAGGATCCTTGATTCCCTATTTTGTGACCTAGGAGTGTTACACTAGCGTCTGGGGAGATGATTCCGTGGTTAAGAGCACTTGCTGCTCTTCCAGAGGACCTGGGTTCAGCTCCTTACATGGCTGGCTCACAGCTGCCTGGAACCCCAGCTGTAGGGAATCTGATGCCCTCCTCTGACCCACCCCCCACATGGCATACACTCATAGACATAAACAAAAATAAAAACTGTCACACTAGTGGAAATCTCTAGCACTCAGAACTTGTGTGGGTGTGGTGGCACAGGCCAGCAACCTCCGCTCTTGGCAGGGAAGATCATGAGTTTGAGGCTGGACTAGATAATGATACTCTCAATTAAAAGACAAAGATCTTGGAGACAGAGTCTATGAGAGATGAAGGTAGAGGGTGGGACAGGAGCCAGGTGGTGTCAAGAACCTCTCAAAAGGGAAAATGGAAAAATCGACCATGTGCAGCACAAATTCTCTAGATTTCTTTTTTTTTTTAATGTGAATGAGGTTGTGTCTGTGTATTATTTATGTGCTCCATGTGCATACAGTGCCTGAGAGGGCCAGAAGAGGGCACCAGATCCCCTAGAACAAGCCTATCAACAGTACTATCTAGATTTCCTATATTGCACAGTTAAATACATGTGTAATGCACAGTATAATTATAAAAGCATTGATGAAATTATTTTATGTCTGCTCACTCATATTTGTTTCAAATTCTGTTCAAAGAAACTTCAAATCTCTGGTTCTCTTTTCACTGTACAGTTGCTGCCCCGCTGTACTGTATTCCTTCTCGGGAAAGCTTGCAATAAGAAATGTTGAAGACATAGTGTAAGTAACTAGCTGCACAGCAGAAGTAAGTTACTCCATTATTTTAAGGCTAATTATTTCTTTCATCAAGGTCTCTATAAGAGACATTCTTCTAAATTACAGATTGGTTTGGTTTTTTAAGTACCTTATTGCAACCTTCAGAATTGTGTTCTCAGTATTGCTGACTTATAGCTCTAGTGAGTTTAGTCTGGGGGACAGTTGTAAGTGATGTGAGGTATGCCTACAAGCATAGATTTGGGGAAGCTAGTTAGAAGAACGTTTTTGAGTTTGAGGCCAGCCTGATCTATCTAGCAATACCCGATGAGGCTAATCTACACACTACAAAACACCTAGCATCTTTTACTATATTTTAAAAATTATTTTGTGGTCTCACTAGGTAAGTGTGGCTATCCTAAAACTCACTAGGTAGACCAGGCTGGCATTAAACTCAGAGATCTACCTGCCTTTCCCTTCCCAGTGATGGGATTAAAGGCACCCACCACCATGCCTGGCGTCTCCCTTATCCTTGATGCCATGCCAATGTTACCAACCAAAACCCATACCTGTCAACTTTCAAAATATGGCCTCTGGGCCACCACAGCTCTGGTATGGCCACACCCTACCCATGACCGACCAACCAGTCTTTTGGGTGGACACAAACGGAGGTCCCCACGCAGGCTGGGGGTTGGAGCACAGCAGAGGGATTCTAGCACCTCATCTACTACTCTTGTGTTTCTGACCTTTCTGTGCAATTCTGCTTTAGCAAAATTTAGTGACCTCCTCCGAGTGTAGTACTGACAGCTATTGAGTTCCCAGTGTGCCAGCCCCTGGGGGATAAGACTATTGTTTCACTCAGACCTCACAGTTACCATGAGGCAGAAACTAGTATCAGACCCACATATATATGAGCAAACTGGGCTGCAGCTGGGGATGTTACTTAGAGCAGCTGCCTAGCATGGCCTAGGGTTCCACCCCCAGCACTTGCCTAACACGTACAAGGTCTAACACTAAGATACTCAGCCCCCAACATATTATAAAATCAATCTCTCTCTCTCTCTCTCTCTCTCTCTCACACACACACACACACACACACACACACACACACACACACACGGGTGGGAAAGGGAGGAAGGGAGAGGGAGGGAGGGAAGGAGAGAAAGAGAGAGAGAGAGAGAGAGAGAGAGAGAGATTTAATAACTTGTTAGGGGCTGAGTATCTTACACGCATAAGGCTCTCCGTTCCATTTCCAGCACTGCACATGTTCTTTAGACCAGAGTTGATCCAGATCTAGTAGTACATGAACATTCGGCCCAGGCACATCTGCCCCACAGCCCTGAGCATTTGGAGCAAATAAACAGTTGTTTAGAAATTTGTTTTAAAGGTTGTGAAACACATAACTATGAAAGAAACATTGGAGTAAACTTGCACAGACTAGCAAACAGATCCCATCTAGAGTGTTACCTGGTCCTGAGTTCATTTCCCAGCAACCACATGGTGGCTCCCAACCATCCGTATTGGGATCCTATGCCCTCTTCTGGTGTATCTGAAGACAGTGACGGTGTACTCATATACATAAATCTTAAAAACAAAAACACAAAAAGCAAATAACAAAAAACAGTAATGCAACCAGTCTGTGAGTCCTAAATTTACAGAAAACTCACCTCCTCAGAATACCCCATTCATGTGACCATAGAAAGTCTGAGGTGGGAAGGACCCTGGAAATGATTTGCATGGGTTCACTTTAGAAAAAATGAGAACAGACACAAAAAAAGGAATTTCTGGCGGTGAATTCTAAGTTCACCAGAAAAGCCAGCTCTTCAGAATATTCCATTCTCAGACTCCATAGGAACCCAGATGGACATTTAAATTATTTGGGCGTGGCCTTCACATTTGGTTTGCAGAAGAATCATCTGGGGAACTTCAGAAAATTCCAAATGTCACTGTCTGGGTTCTGATTCAAGTGATCTGGGATAGGCCCATAAATTGTGGTGTTGTGCCCCTCCCCAATTCCTCTATGGATTCTGATACATAGATTAAATCGATAGCTACAGATTTGGTCAAAGCGTGTCATTTAACAGATTGAGAAAAATGAAGGCTTAGAGTGGATAAATGTTTTCCCAGAGACATAGTTACTTGGAACATTCTGTCTCACATGGGGCGAGGCCAAACCCCTATATCCATGGAAGTGGCAACTCGGGAGTCCTGGCCCCACTTAGGTGACTTGTTTCTGTCCCTGTGGCCTAATCTTGATGCATGTCATTTTGCTGCTTCTCCACCCCTGGCATTTCCAGAGGGCCCTGACTGACATCTTTGGGGTCACTAGTACATGATGTGGTTTTTGTGCCCCATGTCATGAGGTATGCCCTATGATCTGTTTGCCCTTGCTGGCCCTCCATGGTACTGTAAGCACCAGTGGGAGATTGACAACCGTGTCTTCAACCTGACACAGGAGGAGGAGAGTGTACAGCTCTGGCTTGGGGAATGCCATGCACTGACCTCTCAGCAAGCGGAGGACAAGGAAATGTACCCTGAAAAGTTGGTAGCTTGCCTTAGGCCCTGCAGCTAGGAGATGGCTACGGGAGGAATGTTCAAGCCAGTTCCTGTCCCCGTCCTCTGCAACAACTCCATTAAGGAGTCATGCCCAGTCTCTTAAAGGACAAGCCCACAGATGGCTGGCTAGTAGCCAGGAAAAAGCATCAGTCATGCAGCAGGGACACCTGAGCCCACCCTGAACATTACCAGATGCCTGTCCAGATCTCTGGTGTGGACTTCCGGTCAGGGGTGCTAACCCAAGTCTACTCATGGAGAAACCTGAGGCATCCAAACAGAAGACAGTGCCTTGTTGTCCAACATATCAGTGTGACAGAGGACACAGAAAGAAGCAATGATGTCACTCTGTGGGAGTGCAAATGTCATTGGTCACCATGCTTGAGGCATGGGCTCCATGCCCAGTGCAAAAGAGCTGTGGCACTCGTGTGCACAGGTAATGCACATACGTGAGATAATGATTTTGGTGCTGTTTTTTGAGTCAGGGTTTCTCTGTGTAATAACCCTGGCCTCAAACCACCTGCTTCCTGAGTGCTGGGATTAAAGGCCGCCATGCCCAGCTGTTATGGTTTTATGAACTGGGTCACACTGCATAGAGTTGCCCGATACTCACTATGCAGATGGAGATCCACCTGCCTCTGCCTGCCAAGTGCTGGGATTAAAGGTGTGTGCCTCTGTGACCAGCTGCTCCTAGTCCTAGAATTAACCTTTAAAAAGTGTGTAGTTTTCAAAGCCACCCTTGAATTCAAAGTTCTAGGCTGGTCAGGCCTACATAGTAAGATCCTGAATGGGGGATTGTGGGGGAGGGTAAATGGTCAAAGTGACAACTGTTCAAGCACCCGGAAACCTGCCGATCGAAGATGAAGCTTAGGAACGTGGGTCAATGCCATGGCTAGAATGGCTGTGGATACCACTTCCCAGAAGGTGCTCTGCATAGTAGTGGTGGCCCGGGGGCAGAGCAGGAGGAACGGGCATGCAGTGGGGAGATCCCTTGTCTAGATGGAATATACACGGTCTCTTCCCTTCTCATTTCTAGGAAGTCGAGGCTGTAGTTCCCATACACTAGGCCACAGAGCACACTAGGACATGGCATCTTGCTGAGACTCATAGGAAACTCTGAACAGTCAAATCTGCCTAATCCCCGCAGAGTCCCGTAGGGCACTTCTCCACACCCAGTACCATCTGTGTAAAAGCAGATTTTAAGTCGCTGGCTGAGAACAATGTCTTAATCTCTACCATCGCATGTGCCTTAGGAAGTGCAGCCCGAGAGCTTTACACAACCCGGCTCTAAGCTTTCAGGCGAGCTATGTCTCCTGAAAACCACCACAGGGCAAGATAAAAGTATCTAGTAGGAAAACAAACACAAAAACAAACAAAAAAACCTGCCTTTTCTTCCTAAGTCTACTTAACTAACGTACATGGAATTTCAAATGTGTTTACTTTGTAGGAAATGAAACTAATGTTGTCAGGAACTGATTCTTTCTGTTACTATCACACTCAGTTGATCTATCAATTTTAAAATGTACAAATGTATCCTCCTGAGTGGTTACAGCCCCTCATGAGTGTGCTGGTGCATGCCTGCAGTCTCTTGGGAAGTAGAAGCATAGAGGCAGGAAGATCAGGAGCTCAACATCTGCCTGAGCTAATAAGCCAGGCCTCAAACAGATATGGGATACTGCTACAGCTCAGCAGGGTAAAGCACCTGTCACACAAGCCTGAGGACCTGAGTTCAATTCCCAGACTCACCCAAAGGGGAAAACGATGAAGACCAACTTCACAAAGTGCCCTCTATATGCACAGTGACACAAGTGTATTACCCCCTACATCATAGATGCACAAAATAATGCTTTTAGATGTTGGAAAGGTTCATCTTCTTAAACTTATTTTTATTTATTGAAACAAGGTCTCATTACATAGCCCCAGCTGGCCTCAATGTTACAGGGATCTACCTGCCTCTGCCTGAGTGCTGTGACGCACCCATCTTTCGAGTTTGGCAATACAAGCCCTAGTGAATGTCATAATACAAAAGCAGATGCCAAGTGTGGTGGTACAAACCTATGATAGCCACAGCCAGGGACCAAGGCAGGAGAAAAGGGATACAGACAGACAGACAGACAGACAGACAAGGGCTATAGCTCAAATAGTACAAGACCAGGAAGCCTTGGGTTCAATCCCCAGGACCACAAAAATAAATACTAGGGCCAAGGAGATGGCTCAATGGGAAAAGGGGACCTGTTGCCTAGCCTAAGGACCAGAGTTCGATCCTGGGGACTCACACGATGGGAGAAGAGAAGAAACTTCTGCCAGGTGCATCACAGAGTCTCTACATATTCAAAATGAATAAATAAGTATACTAAATGCTTTAAAAAAAAAAATGTTGAGGGCTGGAGAGATGGCTCGGCGGTTAAGAGCACCGACTGCTCTTCCAGAGGTCCTGAGTTCAATTCCCAGCAACCACATGGTGGCTCACAACCATTTGTCATGGGATCCGATGCCCTCTTCTGGTGTGTCTGAAGACAGCTACAGTGTCCTCACATATATGAAATAAATCTTACAACAACAGTGTTGAAATGAGAAGGCCCTGTCCGTGTGGTCTAGTCCAGTTACTCTAAACTTGTGCCTCGCTCAAGAGATCGCACTTTTGCACTTCGCAAAAGTCAATACGTTCACTGGTTTAGGCATAACAGTTCGTATTGTTAGCACACGTTAGAGCTGGCATTTTACAGATGGGAAATGACGGAAGGGCTCAGAGTCAAGACTCTTCTCCTACCCCACCCAGTTTTGGGGGTCCTCCTCTTTCCAAGTCCGCATCTGTCCTGGAGCCTAGCTTGAGCCTGTCTCTCATCAGGGGCCCCAGGAACAGATCTTTTCTTCTGTGTACCTTAATTTGACTCAGTGTTCACTGAGCTCAGGCCTGAAGTGGTTAGTGCCCCTAGGGCCAGCTGAAGGGCATTTTGGTGTGAAGCACCCAAGAGCTTGCTCATCTGTTTTCAGTAAGCCCAGCCCATGGAGAACGTGATGTGGATTCCCTCAGAACAAGCAGGATTCCCTAGGAACCTCCTAGCCACAGGCATGGAGAGCCAAGAGGCCACGTTCAGAGTCCTTAGAATTCGTGGCCTTGTTTTGTGAGTTGCTCATCCTTGTCTGCGGCCCTGGATTTATACCAGAACAAACGAGTCCCAGGTTTCTATAAACTCTCCACTCTCAACAGGAAGGTAAGCTAGATAAAGCATGGTGGCTAAGTTATTGGGGGCCACTGGAGTCCTGATGGACCCTGAGAAGAACACTTGAGGAGAAACATTTGAATTGCCTGAACCAAGAACATGCCTTTGTCTGTGGAACTCACTGAGGTTGGTGTCTTGGTTAAGACATCACTACTGTGATGAAAGATCATGACCAAAAGCAACTTGGGAGGAAAGGGTTATTTCACTCATAGTTCTACTTCAAAAGCAGTGAGGGTAGGAACTTACACAGGGCAAGAACCTGGAGGCAGGAGCTGATGAAGAAGCAGTGGAGGGGTGCTGCTAACTGGCTTGCTCAGCTTGCTTGATTTCTCTCTTGCTGTTGGTTTTTTGGTGGTGTTGTTTGTTTTGTTTTGTTTTTTGAGAGAGGGTTTATGTAACAGAGCCCTGGCTGTCCTAGACTCACTTTATAGACCCAGCTGGCCTTGAACTTATAGGCTTCTGCCTCCTGAGAGCTGGGATTAAAGACGTGCACCACCAGTTCACGGCTTCAGTTTGCTTTCTATAGAACCCAGAACTACAAGCCCAGGGATGGCTCCACCCAGAATGGGCTGGACCCTCCTCCATTGATCAGTAATTAAGAAAACGCCTTAAGCTGGAGCTAACGGAGGCATTTCCTCAACTGAGGCTCCCTCCTCTCTGATGACTAGTTTATGTCAAGTAGACATAAAACTAACCAGTACTGTTGGCCTAGTAGTAAGCAAGCTCTCCGCATTGCCTTCGGTGGTTACATTCCATTAGAAGGCATCTACAGAAGCCTAATTGTGCAAGAGAACCCAGCCCTGTGGGAAACAGTAACTGCTTCTATGCAGAGTGGCTGTTACTTACTGCACAACTTATTTCAAGCTCCAGGACATTTTCCCTCATCTCCACGCTGTGAAGAGAGATGCAGTTTTAAATAGCTGTGTTACTTACAGAAGCCCAGATCTGGGTCTGCTGTCCCTGCAGCAGCAGGACATGATTAGTGGTTGGCCTATCTCTAAAAGCCCTGAGGAGCAGAGGGCAGGAAGGAAGGAAGGGAAGGAGGATGTGTAGGATAAACAGAATAAAGTAAAACCAAAAATAAGCAGCAAGAGAGCGCTTCAGATGCACAAGAGTCTGGAAGGCCTCAGCTCCTGGGAGAGCTGGGTTAGTCGCTACCTGGATTAAATGTTTTCGTATGCAATGTGAATACCAAACAAAAAAGCAGCTGGGGATGAGGGAAGGACTTGGTTTAAATTCCAGAGACAGATTCCTCTTAGGTTTTTCAATATTCAGGCACTGTTTTAAAATGTGTAATGTAAAGAAAGAGCTGGGCATGGCGGTACATACCTTTAGTCCAAGGCAGAAGGATCACTGTGAGTTCAAAGCCAGCCTGGTCTACATAGCGAGTTCCAGACCAGCTAAGACTACATACTAAGGCACTCTCTGAAACAAACGAACAAAAAGAAGAACAAAACCAATTTAAGTAGTTAGTGCTCAATAATGTGCCCATCACAACTGTCTATCATGTCCCCACTGTTCTTAGCTACCTACCTCCAGTAGGCTGAGCTCCCGTGGCTCTCCTAAAAGTCAAGACACATTCTTGCCTCCAAAAGGCAGTAAAGACAGGAGAAAGGAATTTGAAAGAAAAGCGCTTTAAACAGATGAGACTAGAAATGCAGAACTATACAATTATATGATTCTGACAAAAGCTGTGTTCTCAAGCACACAGTAGGCCCTTCCAAGTACACAGTAGACTCTGGGGAGCAAATAGAGGGAGGTCCTGATTCTCTGCTGGATGAGTATTAGGAGGAAAGCCTTTGCCTTCCTTCTTTTATAAAACCCCCATGAAGCAAAACCATTGGCTGGTTATAATAAACCAAAATGTTATCATGGAATCAGCAGCTAAATTCTTACAAAATCGCCCTCATTTCTGATCCATTGTCTTCTAACTACAAAACCTCCTTCTGAGGCTGCTGCCTCTGTTTCTGAAAGTGAAGACAGTTACTTGTGTTGTAAAGAACACCCCAAGAGATTCTCAGGCACCTCTGAATGGGGGGCGCACTGGCCTGAATCCCACTGGAAGTGTGAGAGAGGATGGTGTCCGGGAGAGATCTTTGTCTAACTGGAAATCCTTTATGGCGACACCGTCAGAAATCCAAGATAGCTGGGGTAGATGTTTTCCTCATTTCTCTCCCATAAATCAGTGGCTATTCTTGGCAGGCTCTGCTCCTCTGCAGGGGCAGGGGTGCAGCTGTGAGTCCAGGGGAAGGTTTCTTTCTCTCTCCCTTCTCCCATCCTGCCTGCTTTCCTGCCTTGCACAGATGCAGTTCATCCCTGGCCGCCTCACAGCTAATTCTTTTAGCAGAAGGCTCCTGATCTGAAGGAGTCTGTATCCTGGAGAACGGTAATAATGGAAGGAAGGGGTAGGGAAAATCCCTCCTCCTGATGTAAAGTCAGGCTGGGCGCTGTCTGAGACGCTGCTTAGCTCTGCATTTCAACCCAGCGATCCAGGAACTGGAGAGAGGCTGAGGCTTTGCCATTGGGGCCACATTTAAGTTTTTCAGCCACTGACTGACGTGGTGGAAGCGGCCAGGAAGCACATGAACTCAAACCTCTCTGGACTCTTCAAACGTGGGGATTTCACTGCATAAACCACTCCTTTCAGTTATTCAACAAAGCCACGATGCAAGGAAGCAAAGAAAACTTCCATTCCCAAGGCTCCCTGTTCCCAAGGCCTTTTCACTGGCTCGCACCACAAACCTGACCTTTGAATGGTATGAACAAATAAAAATACTGAAGGCACAAGAAAGTGCAACAAAAATTAAACAGAAGAGAGGGACTTAAAAAACGAAACAAAACTTGTCTGAGATGGTAGTGTTAATCAAAATTAAAGACACATGGTATTGTAACACCCTTTGAGCCGGGTTGTGGTGGCGCACGCCTTTAATCCCAGCACTCGGGAGGCAGAGGCAGGCAGGATTTCTGAGTTCGAGGACAACCTGGTCTACAGAGTGAGTTCCAGGACAGCCAGGGCTACACTGAGAATGCCTGTCTCGAAAAACCGGAAAAAAGAAAAAAGAAAAAGAAAACTCTGCCTGTAACACCCTTTGATGAATAGTTACAGCCAGACATATGACCATCTGTAATCCCAGGATTCAGGAGCTGAGGCAGAAGGATCACCATAAATTGGAGGCCAACATGCTGTCTCAAAAGAAAAAAAGAGAGCATTGGAGAGACAGCTCAGTGGTTACCAGTGCTTGCAGCTCCTTTAGTGGACCCAAGTTCAGTTCCCAGCACTTATAACAGGCAGTTTACAACTGTCTGTAACTCCAGCTCCAGGAGATACAGTGCCCTCTTCTGGCTTCTGAGGTCGGAGACACACACACACACACACACACACACACACACACACACACACGCATGAGAAGGTGGAGAACCATACATACTGCCACATATAAAAATAAATAAAAGTAAAACATAAATAAAAAACCAAAAATATAAAAAAGGAGTAGCTTAAACCAGGCAAGGTTTCCTTTATACCTGTACCTTATGGATTTCAAAGTTATGAGTGAACGCTGTCACTCAAATGTACATCATGATCTATGTTGTTTACTTGACTGTAGCTGTCACTAAATGCATAAGACCTTAGGTTTGATCTCTAGTATTGCATAATTACATACACAAAATCAACACTTGGACTACTGATAGGAACAAATAAACACTCACTCTGGACAGATTTCAGGACATATGACTTTTTTTATTTACTTATTTTGTATCCAGTACTCTGCCTGCATGTACATCCGTATGCCAGGAGAGGCCACAGATCCCAGTAGAGATGGCTGTGAACCACCATGTTGTTGGTGGGAACTGAACTCAGGACCTCTGGAAGAGGACCTCTGGGCCATCTCTCCAGCCCCACATATGAACTTCTAAAGAGCAAATAAACATGTCAGGCAAACGTATTTAAGAGGCTTGATGGTGTTTGTGTGCTCTAGAATAAAATGTATTTATGAGAAGCTCTGATGAAGGCAGCGGCAGATAGTTACTAAGCAAGAGGCAGTGGTAGTGGCACATGACTGTAATCCCAGCATTCAAGGCGGCAAGACAGAAGATCGTACACTGGGGGGCAGCCTGGGAAAATAGTGACACTACTGACAAACAGAACCCTTAAGAAAATATACCCAACATGAAATGCACACTGTTTACACAGACTCAGTTCATTTGTGTAGGCTGTGTGAATAGGTTCAGATGAGGAAAATTACTTCTTACCCAGAGGAGCCATTAAACTGTTCTTCAGAGGAGTCCCACATTGTGTAGCTGCAGCTGGTTACTCTTCATACACATTAATGACTAATAGATACAAAGTACAGTAAATACATGTTTTTCACTGTGGTGGTTTGAAAATGCTTGGCCTAAGGCATGGCACCTACATTAGGAGGTGTGGCCTTGTTGGAGGAACTGTCATTGTGGGGGTGGGCTTTGAGACTCTCCCAGCTGCCCTCAGTCTTCTCCTGTTTGCCTTCAGAACAAAATGTAGCTCCTCCAGCACCATGCCTGTGTGCATGCTGCCATGCTTCCCGCCTTCAAGCCTTTGAACTGTAAGCCAGCTCCAATTAAATGTTGTCCTTTATAATGTTGCTTTGGTCATGGTGCCTTTTCACAGCAATGAAAACCCTAAGACAGGACCCCCGCAGTTACTTTATATTACTGTATGTCCAGTTCTCTGTATCTCAGAGTTCTATAGCTACCAGACCCAAAAAAAATGTGTACTGACATAAAGATTTTTTCTTTTAAAAAAAATTTTTACTTATGTATATGAGCACTCTATCTGCATGTACAACTGCATGCCAGAAGAGAACATCAGAACTCATTATAGATGGTCACTATGTGGGTACTGGGAATTGGACTCAGGACCTCTGGAAGAGCAGCTGGTGCTCTTAATCACTGAGCCATCATTCCAGCCCCATAAAGAGGTTTTTCTTATTATTCCCTTAACAATGCACTATTTGCGAAGGATTTTCAGTGCATTAGTAGATTTGTGCAGTTATGTGTATGCAGATACTGCAATATTTATGTAACAGATTGAGCATCTGCGGGTCTGGAGCTAACCACTGACATACGGGCAACCCACTAGTGACTAGGGAAAACACCCCTGAAGAAAACTGACCCTCCCTCTTCCAGCAGCCATCAGTTCTTCAGCTAGGGTTGGGGCCTTGTGAGCCCCTCTGCCATCCCTGCTGAAGTGCTGGCTGGCCTGATCCTGTGCAGGTAAGCACACGCACACTGCCAGGGCTGTGCACGTAATGAATGTGTTCCACCACTGCACTAGCTGCACCTCCACCCACTTTGACGTCTATATGAGACTTTGAGTCTTACAAGACTAAGCTATGTGGGCATGGTGCTAACTGGTTATTTTTTTATATTTTTTTGAGATAGAGTCTAACACTGTAGTCCCAGATAGCCTTGTCCTCACATCAATCCCCTGCCTCAACCTTCTCAGTGTTAGGATTACAGATGGGAGTCACCACAGCTGGCCAACACGGATGGAGCTTCACTTTCGCAGGGCTGGGGACTGAACCTATCCTCACTATCCTCCCTTTTGCAATGATAGTGTATATTCTGTACACTGTATGCTGGAAGTATGTGACCTGCTTTTTGATTCTGATTTTATAGGTGGTTATAATTGAAGATTGCCTTGACTCTCAGAAGAAACTTTGGACCTTTAAACCATGTGAGGCTGTGATAGATTATGGGGACTTGAAGTTGGACTGAATCCATTTTGCATTATGATAGAGACACATACAAGCCTATGGAGGCCAGGAAATGGAATGTGTGATCTGAATGAGAATGGGCCCCAGAGACTCATATATTTGAATGCTTGCTCACCAATTAGCGGTATTGTTTGGGAAGGATTGGGAGGTGTGGCCTTGGTGGAGGTGGTGTGTCACTTGGGGTGGTGGGCTTTGGGGTTTCAAAAACCCAGACCAGGTCATTTTTCTCCACCTGCCTGTGGATCAGGATATAAGCCCTCAGCCCATTCCTGCCTGCTGCCATGATATTTATGGACTAACCCCCTGAAACTAGACAAATCCCCAATTAAATGCTTTCTTTTATAAGAGTTGCTTTGGTTGTACTGTCTCTTTTCAGCAACAGAACACTAAGACAGAGACTTTGTCTTAAATAAATTAAAATTAGCAAGAGTACAGCAACACTACACAGCAGGAATATGCTCTATCACCTAGGGACGAGAGACACCACCCAGTATTGTGGCAACCCAAGAGAGCAGGTCCAGATGCGACCCTCAGGATGTCCATGGAAGGACAATGAATCTTGAGCTTATAAAAAGACAAACTGATACTCCTTCCCTAACTCTCCTTCTCAAGGCCAATGGAGGAAATGCAACTTAACTAACTTTCCTCTTGCTTTGATTACTTTGTCAAAAAAACCAAAACCAAAACAAACAAATGAACAAAAAACCATGTACCTATGCAAGAGACAATTTAGTAACTAAGAGCACTGAATATTCTTTCAGAGGACCAGGGCACCCAGTGGTGGCTCACAACCACTTGTAACTTCAGGCTCAGGGAGATCTATTACCCTCTTCTGGTCTCTGAGTGCACTACGCACACAGAGTGCACGGACATACATGCAGCCAAAATTCCCATCCATAGAAAATAAAGAAAACTTAAAAAAAAAAAAAAAAAAGCCTAAAAAACTCTGTGCAAATCAGCCACAATGTCCGTAAAGAGTCGTGCTATACATGTAAGTCTATCTAGAACTGATTTTGAAAAAGTACCCTGTAGTCTATTAGGAAATAAACAATCTCTTAGAAGAAAACAAAACACATTCTAATTCACTTCGTATTCCTAAAAACCCTACTAGTAGGGATTAGTATGGCGGTGCACATCTTTAATCCCAGCACTCCAGAGGCAGAGGCAGAGGCAGAGGCAGGTAGATCTCTGCTAGAGGCTAGCCAGGACTACATAGAGAGACCCCGTCTCACAAAAATACCAAAAACAAATAGATAGATCATAATAGTAAATAAAACCTCAGTAGAAATAGAGTTTTGTCACAACAAACACTAAGCCAGAGCTGGGCACTGTCGTGCACACCTATCATCCCAGCACTTTGGAAGGTAGAAAGGCAGGAGAATCAGGAGTTCAAGTCCTCCTTGGCTACACAGCTAGTTCCAGGTCAACCTGGCTGTGACACCTGTTTCTGCTGTCTACCCCATAAGATAGACAACAGCAATAGAACCCTGAATAACTGTGAACTAACTGGTTTAAAAGTTCTGACCCATCGAGCAAAACTGAAAGTACAAATACAAATATCAAAAATTAAAGAGAAAAACAAAGACAAAATTCAAATTACTTTGAAAAATCTGATTTATTTTCTTAATCAAAAAGAAGTATATTTGTGTTAAATTTAGAATATTTAGCTTCCCATTGATCTTTCCAATACTTGCCAGATAGATACTAACAGCGCTCAGAACTGTGAAGGTTAATACCCAATACCACATGTTCTTAGAAGTCTCTCAAGGCATTGGTGACTTTAATTTAAAAATAAAAGAATTTTAATTAGCATTGGAAATCTAAGTGATGATGGGTTTCAAGAGCTAAAAATCAGATCTTTAAAAAACAAATTTTTTTTTTTGAAGGACTCAAACCTGACACCTCCAATAGAATACAGTATATCCCAACTCCCAAATTATTAAATTCATTATTTCACCTTAGAATAGGAAAACTATAAAATGGAATTTCTAAATTATTACATATATAAATACATCATTTTAACAGTCATGTTTGCTAGCAGAATTATGAAATAAAAACAAATTCTACCCTCAAGGTACAGAGAATAACGCTTTCACTGGTTATTCAAGGGTCCATCCTACTCTTTCTCGTTTTCCACCCCTTTACTTAAAGCCAAGGTCAAAGCCATGAGTCAGTTGTTTTTCTACACTCAAGAGTCCGTGGTACCAGTCCTATATACAGCGGGTGTCCTGTAATGGGCCCAGCACTCCTGAGACTGGAGGATTTGACAACATGATTTAGGAACGCTTAGGAATTCCACTGTGACTCCGAGTCAACGCACCCAACACTGACCACCAGCACTGGCGGGCTGTTGTGTGTACTGAGCATGTCCAGCATGCACACAGACTCCTATTTGTTCAAATTGAGGTAAAACAGGCAAAAATACTTAGTATCACAGAAGCTGCATTATTTAGACAAACTTCCTTTTGCTGCTGATTTCATATAAACTAAGTTTAAAGTTACCTTAAAAAAAAAATTCATTAAAAATTCTGATTTTAAGCATTCAAAAAGAAAGAAAAAAGAAAAGCCATTCTTTCAAATTCATCATTAGTAAAGAGTATTTTGAAATGAAGGAAAACATTTCTCTCAGAATCATTTTGTATTTTCTGTGACACAGCTTCTCATTTCATTTTTCAATGTTAAAAAGACAGTTGGGTACCATCTGATTCTTTCTGAGTTGACAAACAATACCAACAGGACTCATAAGTAGGATTTCCTGACAGGTCTGCAAACACTCTTCCTGCAAGAACCAAAGAGGGCTGGGAAGCAGCCTCCGTGAATGTACAAACACAGTTGACTACTAGTAAATTCTCTATTGTGGTGGTTGTTGCTAAATTTTAGTCCCAGGTCTCATGAAACAAAACAAAACAACTGGCACCAAGTCCCAAGGTTACTACAACAGTCAGCCGTGAGTTACTGCTCTGTGCAGTTGCTCTTGTCAAGAAGCACTGATCAGGAACATAAAATACAACTTTCAAGAATGGAACTTGGTATCATTAGCTCAATGCTTCCGGAAAAAACAACAGCATTTAGACAATGCCGGCCCTTGAGCAATTTTCTACCTGTAATCTGATCCAGCAAAAGCATTTTCTTTAAAATGTTACCTTTTCACTGATAGGGTGTAGGAGAAATACTGCTCCAGCCGATAGATTGACTTAAGGAACAATTCCTAAGCCTCATGGTTATAAAACACTAGGCTTGCTTTTTTCCCCTGTCATATGGAAACAGTTCCGGGCAGACCAAAGAAGAAAACGCTACCAAGTCAAAGTACTGTAAATGAGGTTCATTCATCTTTTGTACCCAGAAGCAGAAAACCTCAAAAATCACAATAGAAAGACTGTGTTCCACCACATAAAAACCTATCCCAAACACCTTAGTGCTGAGCTCAATACTTCCCTAAGATGTTAACAGGAGACCTTCAGGGTACTTGAAAAGTGGCAGAGCTAACTGCTGAAAGCGAACACTACAGAGGAAAAGCCCTCAAGGGCTCAGGGCTGCCCACCCCTCCCTTACCACCCCCACCCAGAATATGTAAAAGCTCGTGTGAAAGTTTTTTCTTATGCTAATATCGACATACCACCTACAGTGCTAAGACTAAAACTAGGAGCATTAGAGCAATGAGCAAAAATAGGAAACCTACAAGAAAGATCTAAATGCCTACTTAGAAAGAACCAGCAGCAGCAACCCTTTGCCCTCTGTTATGTCTGCAGGGAACTGGTTGCCTTAAACAACCAGATTTACCCATAGTAACAAGAATTTAGCAATGCTTTCCCAAGACAGAGAAAAAAACCTGACCTTTCTGTCAAAAGGAACAGAGAGGCCTCTTTCAGTCCTGGAGTTGAATGAGTTCAAAGACTGGCAATAAAGACATTTTTTTTTAAAAAAGGGAAAAAGAAAAAGCATTAGAGGCGTGATGGGGACAAGCCTGCCATTTTATCGAACAGTCACACCGAGTTTCTCCAGCACACGGACACCCTTTTCTTGGTACTCTTGTCTGGTCATCCAAAAGTTGTCTTTGTCTTTCATGATGTCTGCTAGGACTGCGCCACCCAAGAACACCATGTGCTTCCTGCGGGGCGGGTCTTCAATTCGGATCTTAAATTTCTAAAGAAGAAAGAGATCAGTGAGATGCTATGTGTATAATGCTCTGCTTCAGGTAGACTTCTGCGTATGTATTGTTGAATCTCTCCACAATCTGCAATCTACACAGGATGTCTACGGGTGATCCGGCTGGCCTGCCCTCAGGCACCCAGCAACTGCTCACGTTCTAACCTGAGATAGGTATGAGCTGTATAAAAGGACCGCCAGCCCAGCTCTCCTGGTCAGCATCCCCTCTACCTGTCCTCTGTGGGTACTCCCTTCCCCATCTCCTCTCCCGGCCCTCATGGCTCTGCTCCCTCTGCCAGCCTGTCTACAAGTCCACCTGCCTGCCTCTATCCCTTCCCAGGTCCTCTCTCCTCTCCCTTCCTCGAATAAACCTTTCATACCAGGGCTGTTGCACGGTGTAATTTCCCGTGCACCGGCCCACCAAAGGTACCCCTCTGGCTGCATTATATAACATCCGATGCCTCAGACACAGAAACATTCAGTAATTCCTCTTAAGCTCACGATCAGGAAACAAGAATCTTATTTCCTATCTGTTATGCGGGTTTGAAAAAAAGCTGCTAAGAGCCCAAGAACCAGAGCAGGGTTTTCTGTAGTTCCTGAGCAATGTTCTTCAAGGTCTAATACCACCATGACTCTAGTGCAACGCAGTAAAACAGATGATTTTTCTGGTATCTGGTATTGGTGACTGTCCTGGTTGGGTTTTTATGTCAACTTGACACAAGCTAAAGTTATGGGGGGAGGGTACCAAATGGGAAAATGCCTTCATAACCTGGTTATAAGCAAGCGGGGTGGGGGGGGGCAGTCTATTATGTGTGTGGGCGCCCCGGGCTACCGGTCCTGTACCGGTTCTGTGTTAAGAAAAGACATAATGAGCAAGCCGGTAAGCAGCACTCCTCCACAGCCTCAGCCTCAGCTCCCATCTCCACCTATCTGATGCATTTGAAAGCCTGCCTTGGCTTTATGAGAGCTAAAGTTAGGTTTTAAGTTTTAATTACTGTGCCTAAGAGAGCCATAAAACAAATGTGCTCCTAACCTGTAAGTCCCTTGTCTAAGAACAGACACTTTCTGAGATGCTGGAGGCTACTGTGTAGTAGACTAACGAGCCCCTTGCTCTCACGACCCTGAACGAGTTTGTTTGACTCAATTGCATTGGATATGCTTGATGGCATATGGGGTGGGGGAAGGCACACAGGCAACAAATGCATCAGGGTGTGTTCCTGCCCGACTGGATGTAGGCAGGAGGCACACAGGCAACATGTCATATAGGTAGAGATACAGAGATATATAGAGAGATAGAGAGCATACAAGATATAATATGCTTGCCTGATTGGTGAGAAATACTTGGCTTTATGGGTTTTGTCTTTATAAGCCTCCGCAAAATGTGATTCACTACCATTTTCTGGGAGCCGCAGAATGGACCTGACCAGAGTCCATCATCCTGGCCAGTACAGCTGTGGTACTGGTCATGCGCTCACCTGGTAGGATTAACAGCTTCCCTCAACAGACGGAGTCAGGGCATGTTAACCAAGTGCTTGTGGTCACGTTTTTATCGTGTATTCGTAAGAGACGCAGACGCGACTGAACTCAAGACTCCACATCTATTCATGTGACTTACAACTGAGCTCCACCCAGACCTCCAGTTCCTTTCTTATACACAAAACTCATGTTCTATGGTCTTAAATTCAAACGGAAATGTACTCAAAACAAGTAAGCCAGATTGCTAAAGTCCACCCACTCCCTCCCATCCCCCCCACCCCCCCATTTGTTTTTTGCAACAGAAGCTCACTTTATTATAGCTCTGGCTGTCCTGGAATTCATTACGTAGACCAGGCTGGCCTTGAACTCAGAGAGAGATCCACCTAACTCTACCTCAGTGCTGAGACTGAAGGAGTGAACCACTACAGCCACCCAGCTGCTGTGGTCCATTTTCAGTATGAGGTAGGTTTAAACTCATCAGAGTTACAGAGAAGTGAATGAAAAGAAGAAATAAAGGAAAGGCTATGACTGGTCCTGGGCTTCAGCACCAGAGCAATTAAAACAGAGGCAAGAGAGGAAGGGCGGACAAGGAGTTTACTGTACATAAAAGGAGGGCAGAGCCAGAGGCAGGGACATCAGGGAGAGTCTGGAGTGGACATGACCCCGAGCCAAGCCAAGAGGCCAGGAAGGTAAAGAGCAGACAAAGGAGTGTGGCGTGGGGATGCTGGGTAGGACTCATGTACAGAGGCACGGGACCCTCAGAGAGATCCCTGCTGTGGCCGTACCATTCTACACTGGCCAGTCAAAGTCCAGATACTTCTTTATTACCCGGTACCACCAGGGAGTTGCAGCTTACTCGTCTCTGATAAACCCGGGATGAACTGCAAGACAACAATGGGGCAAAAGCCAATCTCTTCCTGGAGAGAACCTCTTGTCACTTAGGTTTTTCGTTTATTATTATTTATTAACTCATTGTGTATGATAATCATGATTGGCATGCCTTTAAAAAAATGTCTGAGTGTTTGAATGGGTTTAGGATCACTTGGGCTACATAAGGGCAATTGCTTCTGTCTCTATTTTTTTAAAACTAAAATCTTAAGAAATTCGGGAAATTTAAGAAAAAAGTAACTAGTTATTTTAAATATTAATTGAAATGTTAATTTTAAGCTTACTCCTTAAAATGATTTGGGTCTGAGGGAGTAGAAATGGCTCAGTTGTTAAGACCACTTGCTAAGGAACTGAGTTCAATCCCCAGCAACTCATGGCTACTCAGGATGGTCTGTAACTCCAGTTCCAGAGGATATGATGCCTTTACACATATGTAGCACAAATGTATACCCAGGTACACACAAGTAAAAATAAAATAAATATTAAAAAATGATTTGGCTCTGGTGGTTTCAAATGCTAATTATGGAAACTAAGATTGAGAGAAAATTTGATTTCAAAATTTAGGAGAGATAACCTAAGAGTAAAACATCTTTTTATTAAGTGCTTGGCAAGTATCTCAACTGCTTTTGCTAAACAAGCTCAACTGTGGTAGGAAAAGGTTAACCTTAGAACTGACCTTTATGTACATACACTTTTGCCTTGGTCCATGCAAATGTGCATGTATCAACAACGTCACGATGCTGACTTTTGCTGTGGAGCCACTGCTTTCCGGCCCCCTCAGGAAATGTCTAAGGGCTCTGGGGAGCTCAATGCTGCTCTCAGGAAAGACTGCTTCCCCAGTGGTGCGGCTTCCCCAGTAGGCGGCTCCTCTCTCACTTCCCTTTTCACCTTTCCTCCTCCTCCTCCTCCCCCTCCCCCTCCTCCTCCCCTAAACCTCCACAGCTGCTCTAAAGCTGGTCTCTCTACCCACACTCCTCCTCCAGTCATCCCGTGTTCCCCAGACATCTACAGCGGTGCCTTCCCGTACCTACTCTTCACTAATATATGCCTATGTTCTTTTTCTCGTTTCCGTTAGTATGTATGGCGTGTGCGCAGCCTTTGGGAGTCAGCTCTCTGTTACCATGGGTTGGTTCTAGGGTCTAACTCGGGTCACCAGGCTTGTGACTTCAAGCACTGAAACAGCTCATCAACTAGCCTCCTTTTCTTTGTTTTTTTGAGACAAGGTTTTCTCTGTGTAGTCCTGGCTGTCCTGCAACTCACTGGACTGGGCTGGCCTCAAACTAAGAGATCTACCTTCTCTGTCTCTCAAGTGCTGGGATTAAAGGAATGTTCCACCACCACCCAGTACCTCCATTAAGAAAAAGAGGAAGGAAGGAAGGAAGGAAGGGAGGGAGGGAGGGAAGGAGAAAGCATGTGCATGAGTTTTGGTTACATGTATTTATGTGTACCATTTATGTACCTGATGCTCAAGGCAGTCAGAAGAGGGCACTGGATTACCTAGAACCTGAGCTACAGATGGCTGTGACCTGAACCTGTCTTTTCTACAAGAGCAGCAAGTGCTCTTATCCGTTGGGCATCTCTCCAGACCTCTCCTCTCCATTTCTTTATGCCATCCTGGGTGACTTTTTCTCTCCTTACATTCATTCACCTAGCAACATAGCCACTCAGGTAATCAGGTCTGAACCCATTTTCAAGCAGCTCAGCATAGTACAGAAGCTCGACATTTTGCTTTAAATGTGTCACCAATCTGGCCTGGGTCCTTTACACTGTCTGGCACTCTCCATTCACTCTCTAAGAGGATGGTTTCACCCCTACTCCATGTTTAACCCCTGCCAGTTCTTCCTCTCAGAACTTCCTGGCCTAATCTTCTCGGCTCCTCCTCCAACACTCTGGCTTACAGATTCTCTTAAGGATAAGCCAGACTATATCATAGAAGCCTCAAGATCTTTCATCTATACCATAACTGACCCATCTGCTTGCTAGCTTTCTGACCTCATTTTCTACCCTCTCTTGCTTACTCTGCTCCAGCCACATTGGGATATTTCTGCCAACTCACCCTTTTGCACCACTCCTGACTAGAAATGCTCACTCCTTAACTTGACACCGGTGTCTGATCAGGAGTGAGAGAGCATACCCACTTATTACCAACAACAACCATTTTCTATCTCATAGTCTTCCTTTCTTTTCCCCATACCATTCATTATAACTACTGGTAAACTACTTAAACTCGCAGAATGGCCTCGATCAGTTTTAGCACAGGGCTGGAGTTTCCTGATCATAGGGTTCCCCGTGCTCCAGTGCTTGCCTAGGTCCTGCGTCCAAACCCTAGCACTGCAAAACTGAAAAGGAAGGGGAGATCAGTGTAAAAATCACAGTTTCCATGGGGTTTACCAGAATACAGTGCTATGGAGCCTACTCCCCTCACAACAGTCTACAGGGTAAAGAAATGCTCACCAGAGATGGATTTTAAATTCCCTGCATAGCTCGATGAAATGAGAACTGTGAGTGAACTAAGAAAGCACGGTAACACTGGTGACTCTACACAGAATCCTCTGAAACATGGAATTGTATCATCTAAAGCAGGGTTGCAAATCCAGAGAATAAGAAGCCACAATTCCAGGACTCTTGGTTGAGGCTGGACTTGGTGGTGCACACCTTTCATCCCAGAGGCAGGCAAGTTCGAGGGAGCCTGATCTATGCAGGTAGTTACAGAACAGTTAGGGCTACAACACAGAACACTTCAAGCAGTCCATAGTTAGGAAGGGAGGGCATGCTAAAGAACCCCAGCAAATATATTCTAGTGCATGGCGACAATGACCAATAAAGTCCATTTTAAGAGCTGTGAGAATTCTGAGAACACAAACATGACTGAGGAGATAAGACAAACAACAAATAGACAGAAAGAGAACCTAAAATCAGAAGTCTGACAAGCTAAGAGTAAAGGCTGGTTATATTCACAAAGTTAAAAACCAAGATAGCTGTGACTGTGTAGAGCTCTAATTCTATCACTTGGGAGGCAGAGGCAGGTGGATCTCTTTCTGTTCAAGGCCTGTATGGTCAACACAGTCAGTTCCAAGGCAGCCAAGACTACATAGGAAGACTCTGTGTCCAGAAAGAAAGAAAGAAAAATAAAGCCACCCAAAACAGGACATTTCCTCTCCCTTCTCTCCCTAGCATGAGCAGGTTTTCCCCAAGCCCTTGCACACTGCTTACGAGTCCAGGCTAGGGGGCTGGAGAGATAGTTCAGTGGTTAAGAGCTCTGACTGCTCTTCCAGAGGTCCTGAGTTCAATTCCCAGCAACCACATGGTGGCTCACAACCATCTGTAATGGAACCCAACACCATCTTCTGGTGTGCATGAAGACAGTGGCAGTGTACTCGTAAACATAAAATAAATAAATCGAGAGAGTGTGTGTGTGTGTGTGTGTGTGAGAGAGAGAGAGAGTGTGTCCAGGCTGTTCACTACAGACTACCAAGGACACTGGACTCAGTCACCTGTATTCTTTCAACAGAGTGGTAACCTAGTAGGTAGGAGCATTACCCCAGGACAATTTCCAGTGAGCTCTGCAAGTCTTCATGAGGCTAACTGCACAGAAATCGGTTATAAGACTTCTTGCTCCCTCTAGTGGTTGTCGAGATCCACAAGCTACATTAACAACAGCTGGTTACAGATACTTACTGAAAGTTTTTCCACATCTCCTTTCAGAACTCGTTCTAAGTAAAGCTGTTTAAGCTCTCGTTCCAATCTCGATGGCAGGCCAGGATACATGGTAGAACCTCCAGAAAGCACAATGTGCTTGTAAAATTCAGATCTGGGAAGACACAGTGGATATTTACAGTTTCACACTATGAAAATAGTACTTTTTTTTTTTTTTAAATTTTGGGCTTCAGGTGAGGCTCAGCAGAGCACTTGCCTAGAATGCATGAAGCCCTGGGCTTCACACTAGCACCGCATAAGCCAGGCGACTATGAAGTAGAGAAGGAAGATCAGAAGTTGAAGTCTCTGCCAAATTATGACCGTACCATGACAGCAACAAGATGTATCATGACATGAAAGGAGGAAAAACTGCTCAATACCACCTAGCACCACTAAGAAATGTAACGTAAGTGGCAATGAGCTATCACTGCACAACAGATAATAAATTCAACAAGCCGCAGACTCTAACCTGAGCTGCAGCACATAACTGAATGAGGGGAAGTGAAAGATTTGGTAACAGTAAAGGTTCTCTAGGGTACAACAGCCAAAACAATTCAAAAGCAAACACGCAGTGAGTCTGCGGTGTTCGCTGGTGGCATGCCTGCCCGTGTCTCCTCACGCAGCTTCCCCGTGGCCACATTCTGAACATGTCTTCTGGGCAGTGCCCATGCAGCCATGCTGTCCCTGCAGCACCTAGGCTCATTCAAGACTATGGCATGTTAGAAAACTGTCCCTGCACGTACAGCTTTCCGTTCTTACAAAACATTACAGTAAACAAAGACATTACTTTCCTACCATCAACTCTTGGCACAATAAGTATGAAATCTGTATATTTTTAACCAGCACCTGGGAGACAGAGGCAGGTGGACTATGTTCAAGGCTAGCCTGGTCTCCACAGTGAGTTTAAAAGGACAGCCAAGATTACACAGAGAAACCATGTCCTGTATCAAAAAACAAAAATAAAAACTAATATTTGAATTCCTAACTTTTGAGTTTCATTTAAAACAAAAATCGTTAACTGAATTCTGACTTGAGATTATTAGCCCCGAATCTCCAATAATTTCTGAAATGGCCTTAAACATATTTGTGCCATTTTGTTGTTTTTTGCAGTACTGAGGTCTGAAGTTAGTGGCTCTCACACACTAGCTAAGTATACTGCCTGAGATATATCCTCATCTCTGTTGTGTTTTTATGAGACAGGATCTCATTATGTAGCCTTAGTCGGCCTGAAAATTTGCTATGTAGCCTACGCTGGCCTTAAATTCAGATGTCTCCCAAGTGCCAGGATTAAAGACATATGCCACCATATCTGGCTGGTGATTAGCACTGATTAGAAAATAAAAACATCGACCAACTAAAAACACTGGCAGTGTTTTTATACTATACACCGTTTTTATACACTGGCAGTTCATCTTATACTATCAAATGTTCAGCCAAGATTTCTTCTTTCGGTGTGTGTGGACAAGGCTAACTCTAGGACTTATACACACACGGCAAGTGCTCTACCACTAAGCCACATTCCAACTCAAGATTTCCTCCTTCTGACACAGGGTCTCTGCGGCCCAGGGTAGACTTACACACAGTTATGGCTGACCTTAAACAGGTGTGAACCATCATACCCAGTAAGATTTAATTTTTTTTTAAAAAAAGATTTATTTTTATTTAATGTGTGTTTTTCTTGCATTATTGTATGTGTACTTCATGTGTGCCTGGTGCCTGATGAAGTCAGAAGAGTGTTCCAAATACTCTGGTATGGGAGTTACAGATTGTGGTAAGCCACCATGTGGGTATAGGAATCAAATCTGGGTCCTCTGCAAGAGCAGCACCCACTGAGTCATCTCTCTATCCCCAAGATTTAATTCTTTATGTAAAACCAAATAAGCCCATTCATTTCATTAGTATGGAATTTGTTTTCATTTTTAATACAAGATAATATATATATTTCATGATTCATTATCAGTAAATATTTGCCTATATAACTGTCTTATATACTTACAGAGAATTATGTAAAAATTTCTCAGCCAAAAAGGGGTCATAGCTAGGTAAAGTGATATGTGCCTTTACTCTCAGCACTTGGAAGACAAAGGCAGGTGCATCTCTTAAGAGTTTGAGTCTAAGGCCAGCCTAGTCTACATAGTGAGCTTCAGGCCATCCAAGGCTATATAGTAAAATCGACTCCTTCCCTCAAAGGGTGTATGTGATAGCTATTCTTGGTTGTCAACTCGACTACATATGGAATTAACTAAAATACAAAAACAGTGGGGGTATATCTGTGACAGATCTTTTCTTAATTTGAAATTGGAAGACCTATTTCCAATCTAGATCATTTAGAAGAGAAGATCCACCTTTAGTCAGGGCCACACCCTGTCTGCTAGAAGCCTATATAAAGGCATGGAAGAAGAAGGCTTCCCTCTTTGCCTGCTTGCTCTCCCCTCACTCACAAGTCCATCCCTTCACTGGCATTGGAGCCCACATCTTTGAAATTCCACTTATACTGAAGACCAGCAGAGACATCCAACCTCGTGGACTGGATTCTTGAACTGGAAGGCAGCCATTGTCAGATTAGCTGGACCACAGCTTGCACGTCACTCTAATAAATCGTGTGTGTGTGTGTGTGTGTATGTGTGAAAGAATATATATACATACACATTTTTATTCTTGTAAGTTTTGTTACTCTAGAAAACCCTGACTAACAAAGGGGTACCATAAGTGAAAAGTTGATCACCATTACAGAAAACAGTATAGAAATGCTGCCCAAAACTAAAGATGGAACTAACACACAATTCAGCAATCTACCACTACATACATATCTCAAAGAATAAAAAAGAAATTGGCATACATAGTAGAATGTAATTCTCCCTTTAAGAAAGGAAACCTTGTAATTTGTAGCAATGAAGATAAGTCTGGAAGAAATGATGTTGGGTGAAGCCAGGCAGAGAAAGAAAGGCAAGCACCTATTTCCATGGAATCGGACTCTGAGTTCAGTAGCATGGAATAGAATGGTGGTTGCCAGGGTCAATGAGCTGGTGACTGAATCTGGGAGATGCTAATCAGAAGCTATACAACTTCAGTTAGATAGGCAGTCTATCACACAACACAGATTCTGTTTCAAAATTCTATATATCTAAAAAAAACATTGGGATTTTAAGTGTGCTCATCAAAAAAGTATGTACAGTAATGTACACTTAATTAAAATTCAAGACATCATGCTATATATCATAAACTTTAGACAATTAAAAAAAAAAATAAACTTAAGCTGGGCTTGGTGGCACATGCCTTTAATTCCAGCAGAGGCGGGAGGATCTCTGAGTTCAAGACCAGCCTATTAGGGCTACATAGTGAGACTTTGTCAAAGAAAGAAAAAACTAACTAATTAAATTTAAAGGTCGGGTGAGATGGTTCACTGGGGAAAGAAGATAACTCTTGCCAATCCTGATGGCCTCGGGTTGATCCCTGGAATCCAAATGGTGGAAGGAAAAAAAAAGCCAATTCCTGACTTCCACAATGTGCCATGGCACCCATCACCATCAAAACCCACACCCCAAATAACTAGCTAGCTAGCTAACGGAAATAGAATGAAATCACATGCAGTGCTGCAGAGCAAACCCAGTGTTTCATGTCTGATAGTGAAGTACTCTAACTGAATTCTGTTAGCATTCTTTCTAAGCTCTGCCCAACAGTTACCTAGCAACAGCCTGGTAGGCCTGGCTTGCTACAAAGGGGACTGTTTGGCTTCCCTTCTCTCTCTGACCCTTTTCTCACTCTGCTCCCCACCCCCACTCCCACCTCCACAAGTTCCTGGCCAGTCTCCTTCCCTTTTTCCTCTGCCTCTACTCCCTTCTCAACCCCCTTCCCCTTCCCCCCAAACAAACTCCATTCTATACTGGCTGCTACCTCAGTGGGGATTCCTCCCACTGCACCATGCCATGCTCTACAAAACATCACATTATATCTCTATCCAAAAGAGAGATGTACGTTAAGGGAAAATAACACACACCTTTAATCCCAGCACTTGGAGGCAGAGGCAGATGCAGACAGATCTCTGAGTTTGAGGCCAGTCTAGTCTACACAGCAAGTTCCAGAACAGCCAGGGCTATATATACCCTGCCTTAAAACACAAACCAAAAGCAAAACCAAAAACATTTTTTCTTATTATTTTAAACCACGTCTAGATGTGTGTGTCTGCACATCAATACTATGTGCATGAATGCAGGTTCCCACGGAGGCCAGCGCTGTGAGTTATAGACTCAGTTGTGAGCTGTCTGACACGGGTGCTAGGAATCGAACTAAGGTCCTCTAGACAACAGCAAATGCTCTAACTGCTGAGCCATCTCTGTGGCCCATCCATGTTTCATAAATGACTGGGAAATGCTGTCTACTGTACCTGGTATCAATGTCAGCTGCCTGGATTGTGTTAAAAAGCAACTCAGCAACACCAACCCCCTCCACATTGATCAAATGAGGCTGAAATAAAGCTTCTGGTGCTTCAAATCTTTCCCCTCCAACCTTAATAATGCGTCCATCTGGAAGCTAAAAACAAAGTAACCAAGTGTTAGTCAGCAAAACCACAACTTCTCAGCATGCTCTACACAGAGACTGTTTTAAACACATCTATTCTGTAATCAAAATTATGTAAAAGCAATAAAATTTCCTAAAGTTTTCTTAGGTGAAACAAAATAACTCAGATGATGATGCTAACACCATACGCTCTTGATTTTTTTTTTTAGTAGCTAGCAATGCACTCAAGAAGAGACAGCATCTCAACAAGGCAGAAAACAAAAACTGGTCCCCAAAAGCTATGCTTTGATCTACACACGCATACACATATTTTCCTTCTTAGAAACCAACCAACCAACCAGCAGCCGCAGCTGGGCACGATGTCCAACCTGCAATGCCAACACTCTTAAGGCAAGAGGGTTATGAATGAAAGGCCAGCTCGGGCTGCTACATATTGAGACATTATCTCAAAACAAAACAAAAAATTTAAGGAACACTGATTTAGAAAAATTTTTTAGGCTACTACATCTTAAATAACTTTCTCTAAGTGGTAAGTATAGCTTTAGCTTACGCCAGTAATATATGGACAGTCCAACGTTTTAACATGACTTATGCAGAAATCCCTTACCTGCTTAACTCTGGTCTATATGGTTTGTTTGTTTGCCTCAGGTTTACAGAGATTCTCCTGCATCTGGCTCCCAAGTGCTGAGATTACAGTGGGCGCATCATGCCTGGCTATCATTGAGAGAGTCTGAGGCTAACCTGTATACACAGGTGGGCCTCAAACTCAGTAATGCTTCAGCCCCCATATCAAATTTACTGAAGTTACAGGTGGACACCACCACATCTGCCTTTTTGTTTTCTGTGGGGGTGTTGGAGAGGTGAAGGTGGGGTTAAAATGGCCTGGCTACTAGTCCAGGCTGAGCTTGAACTAATTCAATGACTCTCCTGTCTTAACTAGTGTCCAACACAAATCAAGTCTTACATTGTTAGTTCTCTCATGGTTTGCTTTATGCCAGTTCCTTCAAAACAATTAGACTGAAAATTAGGATCACAAACCACCAGGACAACCTGGAGGTTACTGGAAGTTATAAAGTACATTTTTAGTGTATCCTTAAAATTACGGTTTTTTTTTTTTTTTTTGGAGGGAGTGGGTTGAGACAGGGGGGTCTCTTTATCATTGGCTGGCTTGGGACTTGCTTTATAGACTAGGCTAGCCTCAAGCTCAGGGACCTTCTGACTCTGCCTCCAGGTACTGGAATTAAAGGCAAGCTCTACCACAATGACAGTATTTTCTTCCTTTTTTTGACTTTCGGAACAGGGTCTCACTATGTACCTTTGGCTGGCCTAGAACTCATGGAGATCACTATACCAAGCTATTTTGGTTTATTTTAGAGGCCTTATGAGGCTGGTCTCATTACTTATGTGGCACTCTTGCCTCAGTATTCCGAGTGCTTCTATTACAGCAAAAGTGTTCCTAAGCCCTGTGATTCAAGTTGGCACCATTCACAAATGTGTGCAACATAATGGATTTTAAAATTAACCTGAAACCAGCCCGGGTTCTAACCCAGCTTGGGCTACAGTGAGACTCTGTCTGAGGGGGAAAAAAAAAATCAAAGTATGAATATTTCCCAAAATACATTTCTTAGATGATTAGCTCCATGACACACTACAAAAATTTGAGGTCCATGTGGAACTGCATGATTGCATGGCAGCATTTGGGAGGCAGAGGCGGGAGGACCCTGCACTACATGGTGAGGGTCTATCTCAGGACAGTCCAACAGTCTGAGAAACAGGCACACAACACTTTCACAATCAAAGAGCTTAGAAATCATGCAACAAAGAAACATTATCTCCATAATGTATTACAATTATAATTGTGTTCTATTTTTTATAACTCTTAAGCAACATCCCAGAGAAATAACCCTGTACAAAACATGCTGAGGTATTCTGAAGACGCTTGAAGATGCTAGAATCTCAAACACGCCCTCCAGTTTTAATTGTACTCTAGTTTAACCCTTGCTTTAATTTGCAATACGTGGCATCCCTAATAACTAAACCACAGAAACTTAACAGAACAGGGTGTACTGAAAAATCATGTTTACATACATATTACAAAAACTCAAACCAAAAATACCCACCTTAGGGCCTAATCAGCCGAGTATACATAGGACCCTACGCATGATATTCAGCATATTTAAAAAAACAAAGTGTGTATGTGTGGCCAAACAGAGTTTGAAATGTAGTAGAGATGCCACCCACAAAACTCTGGAGTCCAGGTGGCACTAATAAACACAGCTGCCCCCTTTGAACCCACAATGTATTTTACATAGGATACTTACTGTATATGACTCAACTAACACTGTGGTCTCTAAGGCCAGCTTCTGCTCTTGCTCAATATTGTAACCCACATAACAAAGTTTTTCTTTAATCATGCGAACTGTCTCAAAATCAGCAGAATGGTTGAAGGCATATCCTCGCAACAGCAGCAGCTGTGATTAAAAAAAAAGCAGTAAATTAATGATCTATGAGAATGAGTTCGACTGATCAAAAGCTAATCCCCTGGAGGATAAAATGGCTCGGGAGGTAAAAAAGCACTGGCTATCCGTGCCTGACAACCTAAGCTCAATCCCTGAAACTCATAGCAAAGCCAATAATGGTATACTGGTATGATGCTAGAAATCTTGTATAGTGGGTTTTTAAAGTTATTTTATTATTTTCAATTATGTGTATTGTGTGTCTGTGTGTGGTTATGTGCCTGGAGAGGTCCAGAGGAAGGCATTAAATTACGCTGGAACTAGAGTTACAGGCAGTGGTGAGATGGCCAAGATAGGAACCAAGATGTTTCTCTGCAAGGTCAGTATGTGCTCTGGATGACTAAACTAGCTCTCTAGCCCCTGAATATTTTCAGGCACAGTCTTTGTCTAAGTCAGTAAACAAACTAAAAAACACTAGCTTTTACAAAATTTTTCTCTCACTTACCTTGATAAGATACCTGGTAATATCCCTCCCAGCAATATCCAGCCTCCTCGTAAGGTGAGGGAGAGAAAAGCCTTCATATACTGGGCAAATGTGAGTGACACCATCTCCAGAGTCCACTACTACACCAGTCAGTAAACCTGCACAAGAACCAGAAGGCTTTGAGTTAATTCAGAAAAATCAAAGAGAGAAAGTTTCAAATGTAGCGGAGATGCCACCCACAAAAAAGTAGCCAGTGAGGCTTAGAGCCAGCACTTCTTTTCTTTTTAAGATTTATTTTATAAGTATTATAAGTATGTTTCCATGCATATAGATGTGCACCACAGTCTGGTGCCATGGACCCCCTGGAACTGGAGTTACAGACAGTTGTGAGCTGCCATGTAGGTGCTGGGAACAGAACACAGGTCCTCTGGAAGAGCAGTCAATGTTCCTAACTGCTGGGCTATCTTTCCAGCCCCCCTTTCTTCTTGTTTTGTTTCTTTCAAGACAGTATCTCTTTATGTATTCCTGGCTGTCCTGGAACTTGCTATATAGACCAGAGTGGCTTCATACTCACAGAGATCCCCCTGCCTCGGCCTCTGAGCTCTGAAACTAAAGATGGCAGCATTTGCTCCCTGGTGGTTTCCTTTCTTTATATTCTACTTACATGGAGGGGAGGGGAACATGCTTGCCATACGGTGCATGTGAAGTCAGAGGACATGGGGGAGTGCAGTGGTCAGTTTTCTCCTACCAAGTGTGGTCAAGGGATGGAACTCAGGTTTCAGGCTTGGTGCTAATTGGCATTACCCAAACTCATCTTGCCCTGGTGTTTTTCTTGTGGAGTTTTTAAAAGTTCAGTCATGTGCTTCTTTAAGAAGTTGGGAAGAAAGACCTGCTACAGTTTTCTTTCCAACCTAATTAAAGAATGTCCTTAAGTGAACATGTCTAAAGTATAATGATTAATTTATGGAACTGTAGAAGGATTTTAATCCAGCAACATGGCTACTCTAGCTGGAATACAGACACGCTCTCAGCACATACCTTTAATCAAACAGTGAAGGTAAAGTTAGTTTGTAGAAGGAAGCACCCATGTTTGAAAGTGATGCCTAACTGAGCGGCAGAGTGAACAATCAGAGAAAAATTTGGCAGAAATAGAGTATGCCCAACTCTCATGAGAAGAGGAAGGTAGTTTGACCAGTCCAGTTATAGATTAACAGGTTGCAGAGAGAGAATAAGGTAGACATAACAAAGACAAAACTAGCCAGAGAATGAGAAGAAGCCAGAAGATTAGAACAAGAAGATTAGACTGCCAAAGTAGTATGAGGGCAAGCAGAATGATTCTGTCAGAGGCAGAGAGAGAAGCCAGTTTGAATCAGTCTAGGATTTTGAGCTAGGTGAACCTGCCAGCCAGAGCTCAGAAAGAACTATAAAGGGTCAGCTCATTCAGCAGTAAGTCTCAGAGGCTGAAAACCTTCTAGGCCTAGATTAGATTGTATTAAGGCTAGAAGCTTCCAGGACCAGGCCTAGGTCAGCAGAGGCAGTAAGCCTCAGCGACAACTATTACTACAGGAGAATAAAATTTACATTTACAGGAAACAACTGTGAAAAGTGAATACTACACAGTTACAAGATGGTAAATGAATCTGCTAAAATCATCTGGTCAGGGCTGGTGCTCATACTTGAAACTCTGCTCTCAGAAGGCTTGCTACTGAAGAAACAAAAACTCTAGGTCACCTATCTCAAAAACCCCAAAAAACCCCAAAACAAGACCACCAACAGAGAACCCCTCCCTTTAGTCTTCCTCACTTACAGGGCAGCCAGTCAGATATCATCTCAAAACAAAAGAAAAATATCATCAACAACAAGCCTGTGATCCTGAGGTAATGTGTGAGCCCATCACATGTAAGGCCTGGGTGGGATCCCCAGCCAGACCCTATAAGCAACAGCAGTGACAATAAAAAAGAGCAAGGGGGGCTGCTGTATTTCCTGTTTGCCACTGAAGAGACTTACTTATTGTTGTTGTCATCATCAAGGCAGGCTCAGCCTAGCCAAGAAATCGTAACCATGCTGCCTCAGCAGCCCGAGCAATGGGGCTACAGGCTGGAGCACAGGTGTGCACAGTGTCTGGCTTGTGCTACTGAAAAGTAGCAATCAGGGTTGGTGAAGTAGCTCTGAGAGTAAAGGTGGGGCTGGAGAGATGGCTCAGTGGTTAAGAGCACCGACTGCTCTTCCAGAGGTCCTGAGTTCAATTCCCAGCAACCACATGGTGGCTCACAACCATCTGTAATGGCATCCGATGCCCTCTTCTGGTGTGTCTGAAGAGAGTGACACTGTACTCACTTATATAAAATAAATAAATCTTTAAAAAAAACAAAAACAAAAAAACAGCCAGGCTGAGGTGGTACACGCCTTTAATCCCAGCACTTGGGAGGCAGAGGCAGGCGGATTTCTGAGTTCGAGGCCAGCCTGGTCTACAGAGTGAGTTCCAGGACAGCCAGCGCTAGGAAAAAAAAAAAAAAAAAATAGATAGAGAGAGAGTAAAGGCACTGTGTACGGCAAGCCTGGTGAACTGAGTTCAAGCTCTGGAACTCACGTAAAGGTGGGAGGAGAGAACCAACTCCACAAAGTTGTCCTGACCTCTAAATGGACACATGGGGTTAGTATCACTCCCACCACAAATATTGCTACTATTAATAATCTTCAAATATATGCAGTTATTTTAAATATATAGAATTTAGTGTGTGTGTGTACACCTGCCATAGCTACAAAAGGGCATGCAGTTACAGGCAATTGTGAGCCACCCAACATGGATGCTGGGAATTGAACTCAGGATCTCTGGAAGAGTAGCAAGTGCTCTTAAGCACTGAGTCATCTCTCCAACCTAAAGCAATCATCATCATCACCACCACCACCACCACCACCACCATCATCATCATCATTATTGTTTTGGTTTTTTGAGAAAGGGTTTCTCTGTGTATCCCTGTTTCTGCCTCCTGAGTGCTGGAATTAAAGGTGTGTGCCATCATGGCTAATACTTTAAAGTTTGAAAAAAGCCAAGAGTCAATTCTGAGGGAAAATGCCTTTTCTAGCTAGCATACTGGGAAAAGCCTGGAATCCCAACACTTGGAAGACGATGACAAGTTCTAGGTCAGGCTGGCACACACCTCTAATCCAGCACTTTGGAGACAGAGGCAAGCAGGACTACCCTGGTCTACACAGCAAGGTCCAGGACAGCGATGGCTACGCACAGTGAAACCCTGACTAAAAATAATGTAGTAGCTGTAAGTCATCCTGGGTTCTAGTGGGAGTTGAAAGCCAGCCAGGGCTACATGAAACACTATTTCAAAACCAGAACTTCTAAGAGCTCACAGTAAAACAATGCTCATGTGTGCATACCCCAGCATACAGGTAGAGAGCAGAGGACAATTCTATAGAGTGAGATCTCTCTTTCCACCCTTCTGTAGGAACCAGAGAATCAAACTTCTTTACCTGGTGAGCCATTTGGCAAGCCCATTATAACTCACATTTTTAAAACCATAATATATATTTTATTATTTTCTCATCTCTAAAAAGTCTCTCTCCTTTTTATTTTCTTATTACATAAATCTGCCTATGGATATATAACCGTAAACATGCTTAATCTCATTTTCTTAAATAGATTTGCATGTTTACCTCTGACAAACATAAATCCATAAACATTCCCATTTCAAGTCGATACAGTCTGTTAAGTTGATAGAACTGGTGCTATAGCCTCACACTACAATTATACTTCTATCTCTCAATCCTGAGCTTCCAAGGAAGAGATCGTCTGGCTATGGTACTGGCTGTCCTCCTTACTGTTTCTGAGAGATTTATTTGCTTGTTTATGCCTCTCTGTGTATCTATGCATCTGTAAACATCAGGTATGTACCCTCTCCTCTCTCTACCGACTCCTCTGAGGAAGGGAGAGGAGAGGAAGGGGAGTTCTTCCTGAACTGGCTGGCGCTTCCTCTAGTAATCTGGAAGGCAGCAAGCGCCAGCAATCCTGACTTCACATCTATCAGAGCTGTGGTTCGAAGGATATGTGGCTTTTACACAGGTGCTGGTGTCTGACGTCATGTTCGTGTGACTACACAGCTTTAACCACTGAGCTGACTCTCCAGCTTTTTCTTACTGAACCTGAAGCTCACCAATCAGGACAGACTACCTGGCCAGCAAGCCCCCAACATGACCTCCCGAGCACTGGGATTACAGGCATGTATGGCTGTGCATGGCTTTTATGTGGGTGTTGGTGATCTCAATTAAGGTCCTCAAGCTTTACAGGCTGGCATATAGCCACTGTGCTATCTCCCCAGCCCAGAAGACTTCCTACTGGAAAAAGAAAACAGGACTCTTCAGTCATCATTTCTAGTGCCATACCCTTTTAGCACTGGGTTGTCTGTCTTTTAAATTCCTGCCGTTTCATCTGTGTCTTCTCTGACCATTCAAACCTCCACCTGAGATTTCCCAATTTCAATTAATCTCTTCTATCCACCCAGACTAGACCATGCAGATAGACACCCTGTTCTAAAACATCAGGTCACTTCTTATTCAAAAAAAGATGTTTACAATGGTTGTTGTTCTTGTTAAAAATTTCTCTTTATCATGTATTTGTGTGTGTGTGTGCGCGCGCGCGTGTGCACATGAGTACAGTGCTTATGGAGACCAGAAGAGGGCATCCAGTCTCCTGGAGCTAGAGCTGTAGATACTTGTAAGCTATCTGACCTGGGAGCTGGGAACAGCAAGTGCTCTGTACCATAAAGACATCTAACTTCTTTTTTTTTTTGAAAACATTAGCCAGTAAGTTAGGAAGAAGAATGGCTTTTAGTTATTTCATTAATTTTACTGAGCTACTGCTTCTCAAAATTAAGGAGTTAACAGTTACATAAAAATGGCCAAACATAGCCTGGTGGAGGTGGTGCATACCTTAATCCTAGCACTTGGGAGACAGAGGCAAGCGGGTCTCTGAGTTTGAGGCCAGCCTGGTCTACAGATCGAGTTCCAGGACAGTCAGGGTTACGCAGAAAAAACATCTTGAACCTCTTCTCCCCAGCCCCTGCAAGAAGCAGCAGCAGCAAAATACAAGCAATTAAGATAGGCTATCTCCTCCCTTGTCAGAGATTAATTTATAAATGTTACTAGGAAAATATATTAACATCAGTTTTCCTAAAAATTCTTTTAGGGTAGCTAGAGAGATGGCTCCAATATATTGCTCTTGTAGGACCTGCATAGGGTCCCAACACCTACAATGAAACTCACAACTGTCTGTAACTCTAGTTCTAGGGGATCTGGTGCTGCCTTCCAGCCTCTCTGAACACCAGGCATGCACACAGAGCACATACATACATGCAAACGCTGACATACATAAAATAGCTCATCCTTACACAACATGGGTTTCTCATTACTAGTTCAAGCTTAGACCTTTTTAACTTTCAAAAATTGATGTGTATAAAAGTATTTATACAAGTTATTAAATTTTTTTAACTTTAATTTTATGGGCATGAGTCTTCTGTTTGCATGTATGTCTGCGCACTACTTGTGTGCCTAGTGCCTGTGGAGGTGAGAAGTGGACATCAGATCCTGAAACTAGAGTTACATATGGCTGTGTGCCACAACATAAATGCTGGGAATTTAACTCAAACACTCTGGGAAATCAGCCAGAAAATCCCGGAAGAACAGAGGAAGGGAAAATGAAGCTTGCAGTGTGGCTCAGGGGTGTAAGTGCTTCCTGCCAAACCTGATGACCTGAATTTGATCTCTGGGACTCCAGTGATAGAAAGAGAACTGACTCCTCCAAGTTGTCCACTATCAACACAGAATGCTATGGCACACACGTACCATGCTCTCACACACAAACACATTTCAAGAAGTAAAATTATTCAGATGTGGACTTATCTAGACAGACATTGTTCTCTCTCGACAGAACATGTGACTTTTTCCTTCAAATGAAAAATTACAGCTAGACTGTTATCACCTTAAGAACAAAGGAACTGTGCCTATCTCACTGTTAGAAACATTTTCTATATCAAATGGAATGTAAGACATATAGTTAGTAACTAAATACAGCTTTAAAAATTAACTTCTACCAAGAATGGTGGCACATAACATTAGTTCCAGGACTCAGGAGGCAAAAGCAGGTAGATGTCTGTGAGTTCAAGCCAGCCTGGTCTACATAGCAAGTTTCAGGCTAGGCAGGGCTTTATAGTGAGACCCTGGACCCTGTCTCAAACAACTCCCACCAGAAAAGAAAGCCCAAAAATTAATTTCCTGGGGTTGGAGAGATGGTTCAGCAGTTACGAGCACTGTTAGAGAACCTACATGCATTCTGTTCCCAGCACCCACATGGCAGTATTCAATAATCTATGACTCCAGTTTCAGAGGATCAGACACCTCTTCTGACCTTTGCAGCCTACACACACACACACACACACACACACACACACACACACCACCAATTAAACATTAAAAAATTTCCTCAGTGCCTTCTAAACACCTATATTTAATACTATAATTTAAAACAAAAGACAGAAACAGTTCATCCAGGCATGATGATGCACACACTCATGAGGCTGAGGCAGGATATCATCTATGTGTTTAAGACTAGCCTGGTCTACATAGTGAGTTTCAGATAGCCAAGGGTATATAGGAAGACTCTCTGTCTCAAAAAAATAAAGTATGCATTTTACTAACCTATATGTAGAATTATGGAGCTCAGAATGAAATTGATCTCTTAAAGTTATAAAAGAACCACTTGAACCAAAAGCACACAATCTTTACCAGTATGTGCCACACACGGGAAGACTTGAGAATTCAGGGAATTCCTCCTTTAGGAAGACTCTTTTAGATGCTAAACTGAAATTATGTCCCTGAATCTTTCCAGTTAAGTTTCTTGAGAAGCCGGGCAGTGGTGGCGCATGCCTTTAATCCCAGCACTTGGGAGGCAGAGGCAGGTGGATTTCTGAGTTCGAGACTAGCCTGGTCTACAGAGTGAGTTCTAGGACAGCCAGGGCTATACAGAGAAACCCTGTCTCAAAAAACCAAAAAACCAAACAAAAACAACAACAACAAAACAAAAAAAGAAGTTTCTTGAGGTATCTTTCTATTTCAAATGCCAAAGATTCCTTTGAACATATTGAAAGCCCTATAAATTCTCAGCTATGCTTTGTTGAATTATAAGACCATCAAACTCCAAAGAGCTCTTCCCATGTAGGAAATGTTCTGTTCTAAATAGAGAGAGAGAGAGAGAGAGACAGACAGACAGACAGACAGACTGACTGGCAAGACGGCTCCTCAGGTAATGATGCATGCCACCAAGTCTGAGTTTAGTATCCTGGACCTATGCAGCATAAGAAAAGAAATCCATCCCTTCAAGTTGTCCTCTGACATACATATGGATGCAGATGTCCGCTCACATGAGCATACACGCACAAATAAACTGGGGGCTGGAGAAAAGGCTCAGTAGTTGACAGCACTTGATACTCTCGCAAAGAACCCAAAGTCTGGTTCCCAATACCCACATCAGGTGACTCACAAGTGCCTGCATTTTCCAGCTCCAGAGGATCCAAAGCTCTCTCCAACCTCTGCAGGCACTGGAACATACACGTGCATATACACAAATTCATATATGTAAAACAAAGGACAGTGAGGGCAGATGCTAATGACAATATCAAAAGAACACAGACCCATGAAGTGTCATCAGCACGACTGGAACAAGGATGACACCCAGAGACATGCTAATGCCGAAAGGAGAAAAGATCTGAGGCTTTCATTCTGGACAAAGGATCACAGGAAACTAAAGAATGGTGCACCGCTGAAACGGTCTTCCCCAAAGAAGAGCACACTAACCGGTGATCCAACACCAAACGGCCAGCCAGAGAGACATATATACAAGTAACCTGCACAGGCTGAGCAAGCTGTATTTATATTTAGGAATTCACACACACAGCAACAACAATTAAAGAAAAAGAGGTTAGCAGGGCAGCGGTGGCACATGCCTTTGATTCCAGCGCTTAGAGGCAGAACTCTGAGTTTAAGGCCAGCCTGGTCTACAGAGTGACCAAGGCTATACAGAGAAATGCTGGTTTGAAAAACAAGGAAGGGAAGGAAGGAGGAAGGAAGGGAGGGAGGGGGAAGAAAGAGAAGAGGCCACGGATCTGAGAAACAAAAAGAAATATAAGGGAAAGGCTGGAGAAGGAAAGGGAAGGGGGAAATGATATAACTATTCGGGGAGGGGGGAGGAGAGACAGACAGACAGACAGACAGAGAAACAGTTTCTTTTATTAAAATTGACTCATTAGGAATGTGTTCCAAAATGTTTTCTCCCCAACTTCCTGTGCACTTGACTAGTACATGTGTTTTGTTTTTTATGTATGTACTGGCTGGTTTTGTGTCAACTTGACACGAGCTGGAGTTATCACAGGAAGGAGCTTGAGTTGAGAAAATGCCTCCATGAGATCCAGCTGTAAGATATTTACTCAATTAGTGATCAAGGCGGGAGGGCCCCTGGTGGGTGGTGCCACCCCTGGGCTGGTAGTCTTGGGTTCTTTAAGAAAGACAGCTGAGCAAGCCAGGGGAAGCAAGCAAGCCAGTAAGAAGCACCCCTCCGTGGCCTCTGCATCAGCTCCTGCTTCCTGACCTGCTTGAGTTCCAGTCCTGACTTCTTTTAGTGATGAACAGCAGTGTGGAAGTGTAAGCTGAATAAACCCTTTCCTCCCCAACTTGCTTCTTGGTCATGATGTTTGTGCAGGGACAGAAACCCTGACTAAGACCTATATAGATACAGGGTTTCACTATGGAGCACTGGCTGGCCTCCAACTCACTGTATAGATGAGATTCGCCTGGAAATCACAGCCACCTACATGCCTTTGCCTCCCTCCCAACTGCTGGATGACCAGTAAGAATTTTTTATGATGTCTTGGTTACTATTGCTGTGATGGAACACCATGACCAAAGACAACTTGGAGAGAAAAGGGTTTATTTGGCTCACTGTTCATCACCGAAGAAAGTCAGGCCAGGAGCCCGGAGGCAGAGGCCATGGAGGGGTGCTGCTTCCCGACTTTGTTCCCCCAACCCCTCCTCCTCTTTTTGTGTAGCCCTGGCTGTCCTGGAACTCACTCTGTAGACCAGGCTGGTCTCAAATTCAGAGATCCACCAACATCTGCCCAGAGTGCTGGGATTAAAGGTCTGTGCCACCACAGCCCAGCTTCAGCCTTTCTTATAGAACCCAGGACCACTAGCCCAGGGTTGACACCACACACAATGAGCTGCCACCCCAACACCAATCAATCACTGAAGTTAAAAATTCCCTACATGCTTTGCTTCTAGCCCCATCTTATAGAAGCATTACTTACCCTCCCTCCTAAGCCCCCCAGACAGGGTTTCTCTTTGGAGCCCTGGCTATCCTAGAACTCCCTCTGTAGACCAGGCTGGCCTTGAACTCAGAGATCCACCTGCCTCTGCCTCCCGAATGCTGATATTAAAGGAGTGGGCCACCACATTTTCTTAACTGAGGTTCCCTCATGTATCAAGATGACATAAAACTACCTAGCACACTAATTCTTTGAAAACTTTAAAGCAAGCAAGCAAACAAACAAATAACAACAAAAAAAATCAAGCCAATTCTGAGGACAAATCCTGTTCATTCTCAGTAAGGGTTTACTTGAATCTATTCCTATTTTGTGTATGGAGCTGTTGCCTCCATATGTGTCTTTGTACTACACATCTGCAAGTGCCCAAGGAGAGCAGAAGAGGACATCAGAACTGAAATTACACAGCTGTGAGCCACCACAAGGTGCTAGGAATTGAACCTGGGTCCTCTGGAAGAACAGCCTGTGCTCTGGACTAATGAGGCCTCTCTAGTCTCTCTTAGTGTATAAAAATTTGAAGCAGTTTAAAAGAAAAAAATATATACTATTTTTTAAAAACCTGATGTCACTTTCATCCTAGATTCTTATTTAATGAAGTGCATGTAATGGCACTATTGTGACAAGTGACAAAGATTGTAAGTATGGGCTAGGTAAGAGGCTCAGGAGGTAAAGCACTTGCTGCACAAGCATGAAGACCTGAGTGTGGATCCCCATCATCCACAAAAAACCCAGGCATAGCAATGCAGGCTTGTAATCTCCATGCTGGAGAGTGCAGACAGGAGGATCCTGGAGGCTTAGGACCAGTCATGCTAGTCAACCGGTGACCTCCAGGTCAACCAATGAGAGAAGCTGTCTTTAAAAAGAAGTGGAGAATGAGAAAGACACCTTCCCAAGTATGCATCCTTGTACGCACAAGTGATAGACACATACAGTTGTAAAATTTTGAAGAAGGACTATATAGAAGTAATGGGCTTTTCAGGTTTTTGTTTGATTCAATTTTATTTACTTTAATCTTATCTGTAACAGGGTTTACCTGAATGTGTCTGTATACCAGGTGCATGAAGTGCCCTTGGAACCTCTGGAACTGGAGTCACACATGGCCGTGAGCCTTCATGAATCCACACAGAGGAACCTGAGTCCTCCACAAGGACATCTCTTAACCACTGAGTCAACTCTTCAGCTCCCTAGTAATGGACTTTGGTGACATATTAAATTTCTGTGGCATATAGTATTTGCTGAATTAATTTTCCTAATAGTCAAGTCTTACTTACCTTGAGCATACAAAGTCAGAACTGCCTGGATGGCTACATACACACCAGAAAACTGGTAAGTTTCAAACATTACCTGAAAATGGAAAGAGAAGAAAAAGATGGAGGTGGTTTATAGAGAAAACTCTATACACATTTATCTAATTCCTTCATGCTCAAAATGCAGATCAATTGATTAAGGCGCCACCAAAGGACCCTGAGCATCCATTCTAACCAGCTCTTCTTGCCCTTATAAAGCCTACCTCTACCTTCAGTTGTTAGGGCAGAGTTTTGGATACTCACACGCCTGCATGCAAGCACATATAAACTTCTGAGTTGACTCTCGGATCATTTGTAAGTGCTATAAAGCAAAGACTTCTGAATATACTAGTCAGTGGCTAATCAGTATGAAAGAAAGCATCACACAAAATTTAGTAATTGACACTACTAAAAAAACAAAAAACAAAAACAAAACAAAACACACCTGCCTAGGACCAGCAAGATTGCTCAGCCAGTAAAGGCGCTTGCCACCGAGTCTAACAGCCTAGGACCCACATGGTGGAAAGAGAAAACCGATTCTCACAGGTGTCCTTTCATGCACACACACTCTCTCATACACACAGATAAAAGCATCAGTGTAAAAAGAAATCAGATTAAAGAAATAAAAAGCTGTATCTTAGGACCAGAGAAATGGCTCAGCAGCTAAAGTTCAATCTCCAGAACCCACATGGTAGACGGAAAAAAACTTACTCCCCACGAACTGTCCATACATGGATACTCAAGTGTGCACGTGCACATACACAAAAACACACACCAAATAAATAATGAAGAAAAAAGAAAAGGAAAGAAATATCTGCTTATTTCTCCCAATCAGGGTCAAAACTGGCTCTACCTCCCCCCCCCCAACCCCTGGCAATTAAAAACAAATAATAAAAGAAACAGGACTGGGGCTGTAATTCAGTAGAAGAGCTCTTGCTAGCTTGACTGAGACTCTAGGTGATTCCCCAACAGTGAGATGGCTACCAGGATGGCTGGTAAAATGAGCTAAAGACAAACATTAAATTACTAAGTTGTCAGATGCAGAGGCGATTCAGGTGCCCAGCCCACTGTCTCTATTTGAGCTCAGATTGTAACCCCCTTCACGCTAAACTACAGTGGAGGGAGGAGGCGTTTTCTTGGGCCCTCTCTGGTCACACCCATGCTCATTCTCTGCATCCAGGCCAACGGAGAAAACGTTGAATGATGCCTTGTGTTCATCCACTGTAAGCACTCCTTGACTGATAGAGCAATCACTGAATATCTAGATTTCGATAACTGACTGCAATGAGAACTAACTTTGGAATACATCTTCATCAATTAACTTGATCTTCTAACCTTTTATTCCAGCATCTATTTAATAAGGAAGTTGCTGCTGCTGTGTCCTCCAAAGTCTGTTATTAAGTGAGGACTGCAGTTCCCCTGCCTGCCTGCCCCTCGATAGCCTTCCATCTCTTCTTCTGCAGGCCCTGCCCTCTCTGCCCCGCCTTCTTACCACCGTCACCTCTCACTGCCTTGGTGAAAAGTACCCTCTAAATTCCAAAGACTTTTAAGTTGTTATCTTGAATTCCACACCATTTTCCTGAACTCTTCACACACACACACACACACACACACACACACACACACACACACACGTCATTTCTATGCACATGTTTAATAAGGACCTCAAACTTGAACATATCTAAAGTAACCTCTTTCTGACCACTGCCCTTGGATCCTATTTTGCTATTCTCAGCTTTTCCTCGCCCCTTCTAATTACTCAAGCGAAAACTTTCCCAAGTGCCCTCTCTATTACATGTATTTAAGCCCTAAGAATACCCTTTAGGCCCACCTCCTTCAAAGTAAACTAGCAATCTGGTACTTCTCACATTTCCACTGCTCTTGCTGAGGAAGAGCTACCCATCATGAGCTCTCATATAAATACCATCACAGTTCCTAAACTGGTGTCTCTTCCGCTGTCTCCCTGGGGCATGCTCACAAGAACTCTAAATCTGAGCTACAGCAGCCCCCGCTGCACCCCACTGTACCAGACCAGCTCCCTTCAGAGACTGGCAAGGTACTAATACTACTTCCTGTAGCTTTATTTCTTCACCCCCTTCCCCACACGCTCCAGCCATAGCAGTCACTTGCTTGCCTGCTCTCAAGTAGACAGATGTCATGCTGCCTTGGCATGTTCTTCCCCTGCTGTCTATCCAGCAGCTTCCTTAGCCTGTCTATTAAGCAGCACTGTCACACGAAGACGGACCAGCACAGCTTGTCGCTCTCCTAACTTCACTATCTGTCCACTAGACCTGTTGCTTTCTATTACACTACTTAACTCAATCACCTAATTGTGGGAGAGGAGAGTACTCACATCTACTAGCACATACACGTTCACGGTCCCTTATCCAAAAGGCTGCGGACCAGAGAGATTTCTGATTTTAGATTTTGTAATATTTGCCCATTTACCAGGTGAGTTTCTTTATCCAAAACTCCAAAATTCAAAGTTTCATGAGCATCATTAACATGATGAAAACATTTCAGATTTCAGATGAGTAATTCTTAATGTAAAGCAAATGCAAAATAATCAGGATCTAGGGCAAAATAATTGCTTTACTTATCCTTCGCAGCAGAAGCAGCAAGAAGAAAAAAAAGTTGATTTAACATTCTATCACAGAGATACACACGGGTATCATCCTAGCCAATCAAAAACTTACCTCTACGATCTTCTCTCTGTTTTTGGTCGGATTCATGGGAGGTTCTGTAAGTAAAATTTTGCAGTTTCTGGTGTCTATATTGAGTTTCTCTGGTCCAAATGTGTAGTCCCATAGGTGCTTCATGTCATCCCAATTCCGCACGATGCCATTCTCCATAGGGTAGTTCACTTCCAACATGGAGCGCAGCTCACTTGCCTCATCACCAACCATAAGATCCTACAAGACGAGATGTCAAAGCTTTAAAATGGTCAAAGTTTTACATAAAGATGCTTTAGAAAATGATATTCCTATATTTCAGAAAACTCAGGGATGACTGAATTTTAAATTTTCTGGTACTTGCAGATCAAGTTTTTTTTTTTTTTATTCCAAAGTTAAAAATCTTTTCTTTCAAGACCAGCTTACAAAGTTTAATCAATATTTTATATACTGTGTGTTTAAATCGATAAATTGGCCTTACCTTTAATACATGTTTCCAAAAGAAGAGCATTAGCACAAATAAAACCCACATTTTCATATTTTGAAGGATTTGTATGAGGTTTCATCTGTTTCTTTTGCTCAAATGTTCAAAAAATAAGTCCTGTGACATGTGAAATAGCACATCAGGAGGAAACTTGAAAAATGCTCAATGCACACAAGCACATTTCTTTTCTATCAAAATGATTTATATAAATGTAGATGCAAAAATCAATGATTCTTCTTTCTTCTGTAACAATGCATCATACACATACACACACACCCAATCAACAATTCACAAATGTCTATATGTGTATGAGTTAAAACAGCTCCTTTAAAGTTATCTCATGGGCAACATTTTTAATCTTGAAGTATAATATTGAAAATCAATGCTATCTTTCATGAAGCACAATACTCACAAGCTGTCTCCAATGAGAGCAAATTTAAAGTGACCGACATTTAAATAAAAAAAAAAAATCAACCTTTATATGCATAACAAGGCAAGCAATATTCTAATATTTAAATATTTAGAAATAGACCTGTGTTGACGAACCCAATCAGAAGTTAGTACCAGAAATCACTACTACTTGGTGTGTAATAACAAGTTCAAATTGTGGGGAAATAAAGAAAAGAAGCCACTAAACCAACACAAGAAGATGTCAATAGGAGAGCTTGCTTAGCATGTGTAAGGCCTGGGGCTCAATCTGTAGCACTGGGGAAAGGAAATATCAGAACTGCAAAGGTCCTAGAAAAGCAGCTTTAATCTTGAAACCAAGGATGGGGAGCCCATTAAAAGCCAGACTTCTGGGAAACACACTACTGGCAAAAGGAAAGCAGGGTTCACGACAACTTTCTGTCCCAGCTGATTCCTTATACAGCCAATTCCCCAAAACCAACACTCAAGTTTCTTGACTCTTAGCTGTTCAGACTCTTCGAGAAGAAAAGGCAAAGCTGGAAAGATCTCTACTGTGAACTCTGGATAAAGGCATGCACGCTGAAGTTTACTAACATCTGTAACTTACAAAACACATCAAAACAAATAAAACCAAGGCATTTTGATGGAAGAATAGGTATGCAATTACCCAGAATAATAAATGTTTTGTTTTTGAGTCAGGGTCTGTCTATGTAGCCCTGGCTGTCCTGGAACTCTCCATGTAGACCAGGCTAGCCTCAAACACACAGAGATCTACCTGCCTCTGCCTCCCAAGTGTTAGGGTTAAAGTAGGATTTAAGGTGTGTCTCTTTAAGCCACTATACCTGACTTACAATAACAAACAGTAATACTGGAATCTAGGTGACAGGTGTATAGAGGGGTCTGTAAAACCTGTTTAACGTAACTGTATGTGCTAAACACTTCTTAATAAAAAAACAGGGAAGAAATCTATATGCTACTTTGGCTATTCACAAGTATAATTTCATACCAATTTTTATGTTATTTGCTCCTATGATAATATATTTTGCATTGTATTATACAAGACAATTGACTTAGATAACTAAGTAGCAATCACCATTATTTCAATTAATTTAGAGTAAGTATGATCCAATGTCAACAGAATACTTAGTTTTTAATTCCTCTTAAGAACAGGGGTTATAGATGCTTATATAGCAAATCAAATTAAAATTAAAATCAAAATTAAAGCCTCGTGACTCTTCTTCTAGGACCACACATATTATGAAATATTAACTGTAAGGGACACCTGACCTGACACTTTGTTCCCTCTAAAACAAAAAGGACATTTACGTACGGAAGAGTGTAAGTTCAAGGGACTTTATGAAAATCTGTTGCTAAAGTTATTTTTAAACCCATGGCTCTCAACGTGTGGGTTGAGACCCCCTTTGAGGGATCAAAATATCAGATACTTCACTTATCAGATATTTACATTATGATTCATAACAGTATCAAAATCACAGTTATGAAGTAGTAAAATCATGTCTGGTTGAGGGTCACTAAAAATGTGGAACTGTGTTAAAAGGTCAGTGTTAGGAAGGGTGAGAACCACTGTTTCAAACCGCCCAACAGCCCAGAGGCACTGCACAGTTGGTATAGTGCTTGCCTAGCAAGCTTGAAAGCTCTGGGTTCCAGCCTCAGCATGGCCTAAGATCAGGCATGACGGCACACTGTCTGTAATCTTAGCACCTGGGAGGTGGAAGCAAGGGGATCTAAAGTAGAAGGCCAGCTTGAGATACATGAAATTCTGTCAGAAACACACACAAGAAGAAGCAATGACTGACAGGTGTGGTGTGGCAGGCACACAAAGGCCTAGGGTAGAGAATGAAGAATGTCTGAGAGCTCAAGCTCAGCCTGGGTTACATAGGGAGATCACAGATCAAAACGCCCAACAGCCAGGAGGCGCCCCAAGCTTGTAATCCCAGCACTCAAGGGATCGAGGCAGGAAGATCAGAAGCTCAACTCTATCACTAGCCTAGACTGCACAAGACTGATGCCAGCCTAGGCTATATAAAACACTGTCTGCAGGAAAAAAGGAAAAGGGAAAACATAAAAACCACCAACCAACCAATCAAACAAAACCTAGAACATCTAATCTCTTCCCTAGAACCTTTCAGCTTTCAAATGCCCCCCTCCCCTCAGAACCAAGCAGGACATGTTCAGAGCAGCCTTGAGTCTTCACTGTTTCCCATCACTGGAGGTTGGGACTAAACCTTACTGGTACTTGGAAACTCAGTGACCAAGGCACCGCCTTAAAGCCATTTATACAGTTAGATTGTATTTGCCAATAATGATTTTGAACGTTATCACTCTGAACTAGAAAATAGGGAAAAAACTGAAGCTTTAAACCACAATTCCATCCCTACAAGGAAACTATGAAACCAGGGAAAAGCAGGCAGGAGTGCATGTTATAGAGTGAGGTTGTCTCAAAAGATGTTCTTTCTTTCCACCCAGCATACTGAGAATTTTATTTTTATACTGAAAGAACAAATACATTTATAATACCAATTAGACGATCTATTTCTGATAAAAAAACTTTACAATTATGATTATCCTAGTCCCAACAACTATACTGTTCTGAAAAACTCTCCAGCATCTAAGACAAAGCATGCTCTTTTACTCAGAAAAAATTAAGAATTTTAAAGACTACCACAAAAATGTATGGGATAGGCCCAGCAAGCCTCTAGTTTGTTTGTTCTAAAAAGGGGAAGGTCTACACAATGGTATTTGTGTGTGTGTGTGTGTGTGTGTGTCCTTTCATTTGTCAGAAAGCCTGATAGGTATGTTATTTTTTTATTTATTCTCAGATAATATCAAATCTATTCATCAGTAAGGATGACAAGGAAACAGATTTTCTTTTGTTACTTTTTTCATTTATGATTCATTTGCACATTAATTTTCACTCAGTTTACCAAATACATACATGATACTGTACTAGCTGCAAATATATGCACTCAGGATAATAGGCAATATATAACATCAATCAATAAACTGAGTCTCCAAATATAACAAATAACCCCCATTTTCTGCCTATATCACACAGCTACTTCATTTCTGTATTATGCACACCACATTCCATTTTATTTATAACATTCATCTACAAAAAGAAAATAAGGAAAACAATTCAAAACTATGTTAGTTATTAGTTCTTGTTTGGTTCATTGTACGCAATCAGGAAAGTATAAGACTTTATTAGTTGCTACCAAGAAGAAATAAAAAGGGTTAGAAATTAAAGGACAAAAACAAAAATAAGGATCCCCCTCCCCATCCTAAAGGGACACAACCAACAACTCCTGCCCCACCAAGCAGCAAAGCGGAGAACACACGAGCAGCGAGCGTGTGCGACCTCACTTACCAGCCTTTTGTTATTCTACTTCAACAGGTCAAGAAAGGTGAAGAAAGAGAAGGTAGAAGCAAGAGTCAGAAAAGGCCTACAGAAAATCCTCACTGAAACGTTTAAACACACAAGCAACAGAGACAAATTAGGCTGAGGTCAGATTCAGTACTATAACTTACGGTGTTAATTATCAGGGCCAAATGAACATGGACAGGAATTACTCCTAACGGAAAATTAGCTAAATGATTTAAATTCCCATTGTCTTAGTCTGCTATCACATTTTAGCTAACAAGACATTCAAATATAAGTCAATTTTCTATGTACAAGAATTCTAAAATGTCAAACTTTAGTTCATTATTGAATTTAAGAACTTCAATCAAGGAAAATACATGGTAACAGCAAAGGCCTAGGTCTGTAGGAGTTAGTTCAGGAGTGTTTATCTAAACCCTAGTATTCACGTAAAAGGAAAGCATTTAACCTGAAAGGCAGGGGAAAAGAACTAAAGAAATAAAACATAGACTGAGACACTGTAGCAGCAACGCTACTGGGTGGTCCCTGGGAAATGTCTCCCAAGAAAACTGCTGATTTCTGTTACCTGGCCTTAAAAAGCAAGAAAGTAGGTGTGAAGAAATGTGTTGTTTCTCTCATGCTGGAAAATAAAAATAGCTATATGTTCTATTTCTCTGAACCTCAAAAATGTTATCCATAAAAAGGTTTAAAAGCCAGCTACTAAATTACAAAGTGAGATGTATTGCTGCCACTCAGATTCCTTCATCACATTACTAGTTAAGTTTCAAGCTGAAGTTCTTTCAAGACAGAATGTGAAAGGTGTCCTGATACATGCGTTTAATCCTACACTTGGAGGCAGAGGCAGGCTCTCCGCGAGTTCAAGGCCAGCCTAGGCTACATAGTGAGACCTTGTCTCCTAGAAAAGAAAAGATAAAATTCAACCAGAATAAAAATTTATGGAAAGAGAAAAAGGAATCCAGCAAAATTTCCCTCAAGACCTTTTTAAAAATATCTTATACAGAGCAAACCACTTAGTTTTTGAAATCTTCCAAAGGGCAGAATTCACTTTTAGGTTTTTAAAAACAAACACAGAACCTAAGTTTCCATGTTTATTTTTATTCATAAGGGAACTCATTCTCTAACTCCCTAGTAGAGACTTAGAACATAGAAAATCTCTGTCAGCAATTACCACCAACTATCACCTTTCTCAGCCCTCAAACAAATGTCCCAAAGATGTACACTCTACTAAGTCTTGCCAAAGACTGTCCCAACAGGACCAACAATGTTAGCTACCCACAAAACAAATGAAACAAAACAAAAACAACAAAAAAATCCCATTTAAAAAAAGTCCCTAAACTCTAAAGTGTGCTTTGTAACTTGAACCCTGGCCACCTTCAGAATTTAAAGCCAATTGGTGATCTCACATTTATTCTATTTCTTACAAAATAAAGTGATTCCTGCTTGAATTCTAGTTCTGTGGGAGAAACTGTCTTGAGTCTCTCATGTAAAGTACTTTGGCTACTGACAACTTGCCCTTGTCTTCCGTGCGGTAAGACCTACATTTTAAGACCAAATAAAGATTGGCTTCCTCTAGCAAGTTATGAAAAATCAACTGTAAGGGTGAGAAGAGGAGCCATGGTATAGACCTCAGTTCTCCTGTCTCACTCTATAGAAAGAGGAGGAGGGCCAGCCTATAACATGGGGAGAAAGCCTCACGTCTCAGAGACACTAAGACACTAACAACTACAAAACACAAAACTGCCAGGCTGACTGTTTTTCAAATTAAATTGTGCAAGAAAACTTTCTGGCACTAATATGCATCAATTTTGTACCTAATTTTAAAAACATACATTTTATACTCCATATAATAATGGTTATCATGCTATACATAAGTAAAAAAAGATAAAAATAACCTCAGGGATCTTGTTTGCCTTTTTGAGGAGTTACTATACATTAAAATTATGAGAAGTTCTGATCCCCCTTTGCTTTTCCTGGCATTGTACTTTATATTACTTAATTCAAAGATCACCTTGCACATCCTCGTGGATATTTAGCAACGAATAAAACATTACCTTGATTTCAATGTTTCCCACTTTGGTGGTTGATCTGATAATAGGTCTTCCAACCAAAGCTGGGAAGATGTGTTCTGGAAAGTTAGAGCCTGCATATCCACACTTCACAAACTGGAAGGAAACAGAAAGGGCAGGTTAGTATCCAAGCATTTACTACAGTTACTTGGAAACAGTATCAGAAAACATCGCTATGCTTTCAAACCATCCAAAGTAGTCACCCATTCTATTCCTAGTATCACCTCTTTTAAATTCTCCCAGGTACCAAGTATTCAGAGGGCTTCTATTGCTGAGATGGAACATCATGACCGAAGCAACTTCAGGAGGAAAAGGTTTATTTCGCTTACATTTCTACATCATAGTTCATCATCAAAGGAAGTCAGAACAGAAACTCAAACAGGACTGGATCCTGGAGGCATTAGCTGATGCAGAGACCATGGACTGTGCTGCTTACCGGCTTGCTCCTCACAGCTCGCTCAGCCTGCTTTCTTATAGAACCCAGGACCATCAGCCTAGGGATGGCCCCACCCTCAATGGACTGGACCCTCCACCAGCAATCACTAATTAAGAAAATACCCTACAACCTTGCCTACAATCTCATCTTACAGAGGCATTTTCTCAATTGAGGTTCCCTCCTCTTCTAAGCTTGTGTCAGGCTGACATACAACTAGCCAGCAGAGTTCGGGTTTAGTTCTGCTTCCTTCATGCCTAAGTGTTCCCAGAGGGAAAGCTGCTCAAGCAGGGAGCTATGCTGAGTGGTTCCTGCCCTTCCTCTTCTAAGTTACCGCCATGTGGAAGTGAACCAATGACAGAAAAATAGCTAATACACAGGAAGATGCTGTATCAAGAGAGAAAATCCTGTCAAAGTCTCCACAACATTAATAAGGTCTTTGTCCATTGCACGCTAAATTATGATTTTTGTGTTTAATGAGAATGCCTACCTCAGAGTTTGACAGAGAAGGGCATATTAAATAACTGATTGGTAGTATTAAAAAGAACTGTTAATTTACAAGCATGAGATTATGATAATTTTAAAATACAAATAGGGTTGGTGGGATCCCTATCCATGGATTCAACTAATCATGGATCAAAATACTTGAAGCAGGGACAATGTGATGTCTGAGGAGGTAAAGGCATTTGTTGCCCAACCTGACAACCTGAGTTCAATCTTAAAGACTTACACCCTGTGGAAGAAGAGAATCAACTCCCACAGAGTTGTCCTTTGTCCTCTACACATATACTGAGGCATGTGCATGCCTACCCATTCACAAATAAGTAGAGTAAAAAATATTTAAATCCTATCTGAAAATACCTTTCGCCTTACTATGATTCCCTAAACACTAGAAAATAACTATATGACATTCACATTGTATTAGGGCTGTGCATGACGGTACACTCCCATAATCCTAGCACGTTGGAGATGGTTGGTAGACTAGGAGTTCAAGGCCAGCCTTAGCCGCCCAAACTTAACATATGGAAGTCTGAAGCCAGCCTGAACTACATGAGACCCTGTCTCAAAATCATAAATAACTCTAACAGTATTGAGTTAGGTAGTAGACTAAAGTAATACACAGATATTATGTTACCTTGAACAGCTACAAGCATACATGTGCTTGCATGCAGTGCATAGGGGAATGGAATGAATCAACTCCCGACAGAAAACATCTGTTGTTCTGTGGCAGCAGGGACCACACATTTTAGAAGAAATAACGTGAAGAACGGTCCTTGGAGATATACACATTGGTAACAATGCGAAGGGACAGAAAGCCAAGCTGGTGACGTGCACTTTAACCTGGAAAGCTGAGGCAAGAGGGCTGTTTACAAGTCCAAGGGCAGCCTGGGCTTCATCATGAGACTCCTAACTCAAGCAAACCAAGGAAACTAAACAGAAACAGAAAATACTATAGTGGCATTTATTCAAGGTATATAATGAGCTCACCAACACATCATCATTAAGTGTACTGTGTATTTAACCACGCTCTCCTTCCATGCCCTCCCCTTTTCCTTCCTCTTGCTAGTGCCTCTGTTGGCTCAGAGTTCCACTTCTCCTTTCATGACATGTAAAAAAGTGATTTTGTATATCTATAAAAAACTTATGATCTACAAATGAAAGCATGGCATTTGTCTTGGGTCTGACCTTCTCACTTAATATTTCTCTAGCTGCATCTATCTTCCTGCAAATGACATAATTTCATTCTTTTTTATGGCTGAAATTCTAGGACTATACAGAATATTTTGTCAATTCATCTGTTGGCTATTATGAACAGTGCAGCAGTAACTGTGTCATTTGACTGTTTACTTCTATTTTTTTATCTTTTGAAACAAGTGTGTGCAAGGGCCCATGTGCATACATGCAGACACTATAGGGTAACTTCCGGTGTCATCCTCAGATCTCCTTTGAGATAAGGTCATTGGCTGTGGCTTACTGACTAGACTGGACTGGACTGAATGGCCAGGGGATGCTCTGTCTCTGCCTCTGCAGTACTGAGATTACAAGTCATCATTTTTACATAGGTTCTAGGGATTGAACTCAGGTCCTCAGGCTTCTAGGAAACGTACTTTACCAATGAATCTATCTCTTCAGCTATTGTGTATTTGTAGTCTTCCGAGGAATCTCATCAATTTCCATAGTGACTCAACAAGTTTAAATCCCCACAAGCAGAATATAAGGGTTCTCTTCCTCGAATGTGGATATTGTTACTGTCCTGCTCAGTAAGATGGCTCAGAGGGTGAGGGTACTTGCTAATAACCTGCCTTATGCCTGTGTTCACTTAATTCCTGGGACCCACAAGGTGGAAGCAGAGAACCAAGTCTTTTTTTTTTTTTTTTTGCTTTTTCGAGACAGGTTTTCTCTGTGTAGCCCTGGCTGTCCTGGAACTCACTCTGTAGACCAGGCTGGCCTCGAACTCAGAAATCCGCCTGCCTCTGCCTCCAGAGTGCTGGGATTAAAGGCAAGCGCCACCACTGCCAGCAAGAACCAGGTCTTGCATGTTGTCCTCGGACCTCCACAAACCTATGTAATGTGAGCTTATATCAATCCTGCCAAAATACAAACATCTTCACTGTCTCTAAAGCAGCCCTTTTGGAAATCGTGATGAATCACTTTAATTATAAATAGTCTCCGTAGAACACTCTGCTATCCAGAATTCTGTCTTTTTAAACAGAACTTCAAAACTGTTAAAATTGTATTTAAAATTAAAAGTAATTATGAAAAATGTCTGAAACTTGAAATCTCAAAATGCTCTGTTCCAAACTCACAAAGCTTAATCCTAGTTAGTTCACTGTCTAGCTACCAAAGCTGGGGCATTTTTAGATACAGCTACATATTTCTAAAAGCATATTATACAAGTTGGTATAACGAAACATGTTGATAATCCTAGCACTTACAAGGACCAGCCTGAGCTACACTTGAGTGCCATGCCAACCAAAACTTCATGTACAGTGAGACTTTTGTCTTAAATAAAAGTGCAATAAAATCTTTCCTGGGTTACCTCTGAAGGCACAAGTCAATGTGGTCTAAGGGCATATGTAATCAGATACCCTACTTGTTCAGTTGATAGTGTTTCAGAAGTGAAATCAAGAATATCTGCACCATCCCAAAGGAATGTTTAACAGAATTCAGGAACACTAGTTCATATTCCCACAATGTCTTCTTAAATAATTGATTAATGTGACCAAAAAAGACTTGGGAGAACAATTACCACAGAAGAAAGGAATAGCATCTTGCTGGGTGTGGCAGCTCATGACTGTAATTCTCCCACTCTGGAGGAGGCCGAGGCAAGAAAGATTGAAGGTTCAAGGCCAACTCAGGCTATCAAAACCCCAAAACAAATATATAAAATTTCTCACCTTCTCCTAAATCATAACATTTCTGTTTGTCATGTCAAAACCCAGCTTACTTGGTAACCTGAGCTGAAATAATACAAACATAGAGGAAATATTCCCATCATATTTCTACCATATACATATTTTAGTACAAAATCTGCAGTTATCACACATCTACTGTCATAATTTCCACATACATTATGAATATATAAAACTAAAATATTATTTAAATACAGAAATCTTATAGCTAACCTTAAAGAAGGCCCAACAAGACTTCGGGTCTTTAAAGCCAACACTGGGGGTGCAAAATCATAGTTCAGGCCAACATGGACTAAACAAACAAACAAACCAGCCGGGCAGTGGTAGCGCACGCCTTTAATCCCAGCACTCGGGAGGCAGAGGCAGGGAGGCAGAGGCAGGTGGATTTCTAAGTTCGAGGCCAGCCTGGTCTACAGAGTGAGTTCAGGACAGCCAGGGCTATACAGAGAAACCCTGTCTCAAAAAACCAAAAAAATAAATTAAAAACAAAAACAAAAACCAACAACAACAACAATAACAACAAAAACCCTCAGAAATAAAGATTCAGACATCAGGCAAATCAAAAGTTCCCATTTTCAGGATGAAATGCTCACTTATATAAACAGTCTCAGAGAAAATTAAAAGTGGTTTAGCTCTGTGGTACAGGCTTGCTTACTATACACAGGGCAGTGGGTTAGAATGACAGCACTTCCAAAACAAAAACAAAACCCAGGAGAGAATGAATGAAAGGCTACTCTACAAATTTATAACAAACATTTTCTGGTAACAAATGTAAATGAATGACTTTGTTACATGAGAAATCAGAAGTTTAAGAGAGGAGAGGGGCCTTGCTAAGAGTAACCCTAGTGAGGGGAGAGAGAGCTAAGGTTGATAGGTCATTTACACAAATACATAACAGCAAAGGGTAGCATCAATGTCTTTTGATTGCGACTATGCAGATGGGTAGATCCTATCTTAAAATTCTTTTTAGTGGTTGTAACTCCAGCCACTGGAGAAAAAAAAAGAGCACACTGGCTGCTTTTCTAGAGGACCGGGGTTCTATTCCTAGCACACACATGGCAGCTCACACCTGTTGGTAACTCTAGTTCTAGGAGATCTGATGCCCTCTTCTGGTCTCCACCGCACGAGGCATGCAGGAGACACACATAAACATAATTTAAATATATAATATATATATATATATTATATATTTTAAATCTACATTTTTAGAAACTGTTTGCAGGCACACGCACTTGAGCTCCTGCACATTGTCTCCCTCCACTACATGGGTCTCGGTAATCAAACTCAAGCTGTCAGGATTGGTAACAAGCACCTTCCCCTGCTGATCAGCTCCAGGGCCCTTAATGTTCTTGAGCATATTTTAAGTGGAAAAAAATGTTTTCCAAGTACCTCAGAAGACAAAAGTTGAGATCACTGAAACCACAGGAATGAACAATTATAAGCCTCTATCACTGCTTTACAGAAAACAGGAGAAGGAAGGGAGGGGGATTAGACTTTTCAAATAAAAGCTACTCTAAGTAGAAAAGGAAGTAATACTTAAAACTACTCCTGGGGCTGGAAATGTAGCTCCCCTATCAAGCACTAAGCCTTGGGTTTGTTCTCCAACGCCCATAAACCAAGCATGTGGCAAACAAGAGGTAGAGGCTGGATGATCAGAAGTTCAAGGCTATCCTTGGCTGTGTGGCAAACTGGAGGCTAGCCTAGACCACAGACCCTTGTTTCAAAAGCCAACATCAAAACCACCTATTCACTCTTACTCTGCCTAAGCAGAAGCTTGGTAGAAGCAGATGCTGTCTTAGAATCCAACGCCAGCATTTCTGTAAGGAATCAGACATTCCACCCGAACAGTATAAACCATGCTATCTCACATTTTTCCAAATCTGAATGCATTTGGATCCAATGATATTAAAAGTAAACCAATTCAACAATGTAAAATTAATAAAGCTAGTCCTTCAAAAAAAAAAAAAAACTCAAAAAATTTTTAAAACAGTCATAACAAAATACAAAGAAGATATTTTCTAGGCTACTCTTGTGGTATCATTTTAATCACTGAAATTCCTCCTGCATGTCAATCATTTTAAGACTGGTGACTTAGTGTCCTCACTGTGTGACAGGCTGTGTTCAAGAAGCAGACTTTGCCATATATAGCTTCTTCCTTGTAACTGTGGTTTAAGCAGGCTCTCTACTTCCCACTGAGTCATCAAATGGTAAGAGGTACAATGTTCCTTACGACAAAAAGGAACAAAAGACCTGTCTATATTCAATGTCAAAGCAACTTTTCCCTTAAATAAGACTCAAAAACTTACATTTTATTTTTAAAAGTTGATTAGTTTTTTGAGAATGCAGCACGTTTTGATCATATTCACCCTCTCACCCCCCACTCTGCCCCAGATACACCTCCTTCCCTTCCCACTCAACTCTGCCTTTTTTCCCATCAAGGCTAGTATGTCCAAAACTTCTTGAGTATGCAGCCTTCCACGAGTGTGGGAAGTTGACTTATCAGGGGCTATATTAGTAGAGACAAGGTCTGTCTGTATCTCTCCCTCCACTCCCAGCGCTAAGAATTCCTTATAGCTCCTTGCCTGGGGTGGAGCTTCTAGCCTAACTCCCCTCTGTGCGGGAACTTGCTCTGGCTTGAGTTTGCACTGTCTTGTACACATTGTCACACTTATGAGTTCCTGTGCGTCCAGCAGCACTGTTTCCTTGCGGTAACCCACTGCCTTGGGCGCTAACATTCTTTCCACTACCTCTTGTGCAATGACCACTGAACTTCTGGAGACAGAATGTCACTATGTAGACCAGGCTACCCTTGAATTTGTGGTGATTCTCATGCTTTATTTAGTCTCCCATGTGTTGGAAGTAGCACCAAGAAGGATTTTCTTGTCTTTTGAGACAAGGCCTCAGACAGCTCAGGCTGGTCTTAAAATTCCTGATGCTTCTGCCTCTCCACCCCAAGCACTGGAATGACAGGCATGCTCCACCACACTCCCTGAGATTTTTTTTTTAAATTTTTATTTTTAAAGATTTATTTTATGCATATGAGTGCTCTATCTGCATGTACATCTTCATGTCAGAAGAGGGTATCAGATGGTTGTGAGCCACCATGTAGTTGCTGGGGATTGAACTCATAATCTCTGGAAAAGAAGACAGCACTCTTAACTGATAAGCTATCTCTCCAGCTACTTGCTGAGATTTTTAAACTCCCATCTGAGCTTACTTGCTTTGTATTCTTTCTTTCCTTTTTTTTTTTAGGTTTTACGAGACAGGGTTTCTCTGTGTAGCCCTGGCTGTCCTGGAACTCTATAGACCAGGTTGGCCTCGAACTCAGAAATCTGCCTGTCTCTGCCTCCCATGCTTTGTATTCTTTCCCTTGATAATTGGTGGTGCTGGTATTCAACATCATAGTTACCAACCACTCTTACTTGGGACTAACGGTTGTTCTACCAGACCAATGTCTTCCACATGGTGAAACTCAAGACGTTTTGTTTTTACTTAAAATACTCCGAGATTCAGCAGATAAGTGAGCAGATGCATACTACGCATACTATAATCAACTACGAATGTGGATTTTAACTGAAATGTTCTTTTAGCAATATAAATGTCTATACACAATCATTAAACTTTATTAAGCATCGTGTCAGCAACATGGCAGTCACTTGGGAATCTGCATTTTGTTGGTCAATGAAGTCACTGTTGGTGAGTTCATACTGAAGTTTGGCAATTCTATATATAAACACCAGGAATCTGGACTTAATTTGAAAGAAATCAAAATTCACAGCTAAGAGGTATCCAGACTTTTTGCCTAAATGGCCACTTTCAGAAGCCCTATTCTAGAAAGCAGGTTTCTTTCTCTGGGCTACTGAGACAAGCAAGGGTCTACTTGTGGATAACAGGAAGAGAGTAGGTCAAGCATCTAAGAGATCAAAAGAACATTTAAAAAACTTAAACTTCTTGGGGCTGGAGAGATGTGGCTAAGAGCATTTGCTTTTGCAAAGAATCCAAGTTCCAAGACCAGTACCCACATGGTACCTCAAATCATCTGTAAGTCCAGTACCAGGGGATCAAACTCCATTGGCCACCAGGCACACTTATGGTGCATATACATATGTGCAGGCAAAATATCTATACATAAAAAAATAGAACAAATCTTTACATTTTTTTCGTTAATTTTAACTTCTTAGGGCTGGGGATATACCTCAGAAAGAATATTTATCTCCCAAATCCTTGGATTCAGTCCCTAGCATCATAAAAACCAAACCAACCTACCTTCTTAAATAGCCCACATTTTAAAATCTAAGTATACAAAAGGTAAATGAAACCATCATTTGAGTAAGGATTTAAGATACTTCTGTATCCACCTCGAATGTGCAAACATTACAGGTTTGTACGCTTGACAGTGTAGTGCTGGGAGTTCCTCAAACTTCAGGCACGCACTCTACTAAATGATCCACACCTCTAGCTCTTAGGAGTGTGTGTGACTCGGCAGTATGTAAATGAGAATCCATGTGTGAGCATGTGGGAGAATGCATGCTGGGGTGCACATCTGGAAATTGGGGGACAACGTCAAGTACGGGGCCTCATCTTTCACCTTGTCTGAGGCTAGGTGTCTCTTCTGCTGTCCACAGCGGCATACAGTTCCAGCTAGCCCAAAAGCTTTCTGAGGTTCTCTTTTGTCTCCTACCTTGTGGTAGGAGCACTGGTGCTACAGTCCCAGCTCTGTGCGGGTTCTGGGGATTCAAGGTCATGTGCTTATCCACTGAGCTATCTCCCCAACCCCTTTTCTATTCCTTTTTTTAAAAAATCGAATCTTAATGTCTTCTCTAATATTTAATTGTAATGGCATCATTATAACTTCGGGTACCTAAGTAAAACTAAGATGACTTCAGAAGAATAAGAAGTTAAGAAAAGAATCTAGGTAGCTATTGGTCCTCAAGTTTTCTTAAGAGACATCACAATATTTCTAACTGCGTCAGGATTTAAATCAGAGCTACCTATGAATATATATGAGAATACAGCTAGTTCATTCACAGCCAAACATATCTACAAAAAGAGAGCATAAAGTTTATAATAACTACAAGAATACCAAATACAAAACTGTTGGTTTGAATTAGCTCCTTTCACTTATGCCAATCTTTTTGTCCTAAGAAACAGGATTTAAAAAAAAATTGGAGTCTCACTATGTAGCCATGGAGATCTGCCTATCTCTGCCTCTCAAGTGTTGGCATAAAAGGAGTATGTATCACTTCAGCCCTTTTACAAACACTCTTAAGGCTTATTAGTATTTTAAGTGTTGTGTGTTTACTTGAATGTTTGTATATGTACCACATGTATGCCTCGTACCCACAGAGGCCAGAAGAGAGCACTGAATACCCTTGAACTAGAATTACCGATAGGTGTGAGCTGCCACACAGATGTTAGGAATCAAACTTGGGTCCTCAGCAAGAGCAACAAGTGCTCTTAACTGCTAAGACATCTCTTTGGTAGTAAGATAGTATTTTTTTTTTTTTTTAAATAAGCACTTTTATGGGAATTTTAGAAAAGTTTAAACATTTATAATTTAGTTTGGATATAGTGTAACAATACATGCTTTGCTTTAAAAATCTTTTTCCTGATAATTTAGAAGCTTTATAATATTCTACAGTTTTCCTCACTGTTGTATCCTTTACCTCAAAAAATGAGATGCATGTTGTGTATCCCTACATGAAGTCTGCAAACATAAATATCTTTAACGAGCACATAAATGGGATCGCTTTAAAACTTTTAAGTTACTAAATCTTAGGGCTGTTACCACATCAGTGGTATGGATATCCTTTTAGCCCAGTTTTAGCTTAAATGAAGCTAGTACAATAATTGTCAAAGTTTGTAATAAATTCAACCAAGGGCACTATAATGGCAGTGAATACCAACTCCTTTCCCCTTTCAACAATCTGGCTTCAAAGAGGCAATTCAAGTAAAATCTATTTTGTGTGTGATCTCTGTGGCAGAGAGGTGAAAAAGTCACAAAATGTTGCAACGCTAAAATAGAAATCACCAAAGAAGTCATTCAAAAGAAACAGTTGTATCTTCAAAACTGGAACTTTGATGCTCCAAACACACTTTTAATTGGGGATAGAAAGAAAACAGTTGCAAATAGTTTTCCGAATCAGAGCGTTAGTCTGATTTTGACAATTTAGCATCTTCAAGACTAACGTCTCTATCTTGCACTTAAATAGGGGGGAAAAAAATGAGGCAGAGGAGGAACCAGAACTGATCCAACTTCCCACTAGAATTAACAACTTGAGAGGTCCTAGGTCTCCTAAGTCTTCCCACAGACGACGGTCTATGAGGGGCTGCATGCAGAGCATGAGGTGAAGTAGGAGCTGCCGACCATCCCCCTCTCTCAAAACCACAGACGACAAGGACAGCCCACACACTCTCCTAGGGCAGACTCGAAGCCGAGAGCTAGGGCCGCGGCCCAGGGCCTGACAGCACTTCCTCTTTTCTCTGCGGAACCCGTTTCCTGCCTCGCATTCGGCATCTTTTCCTACACAGGAAGAGAAAGGCTGCTAGGTCTTGTAAGGACGGACACAGGCGAGGCTCGGAAATGGAGACCTCCTCGGCACCGAGGAACCCGGCCTCTCACCACCTAGACCCACATCTCGGGACGCGGACAGATGCTCGGGAGCGCGTGGGGACAGGTTTCGCCGCCTTCGGGTGCACTGCTGGTAGCCTAGCTCCAGGCCACCGGCTCAGGGCCGCCCCCGGACGTCCTCCCGCGCCCCTGCGTCCCCCGAGAGACCGCCCGCGCGCCCCGCGCCCCCGCAGCCCAGCCTCGCAGCCGAGGGGCCCGCGCGCACCCCGCACACACAAGCGGCCGCCCCACCGGGTCTTACCCCAGTGCCGTTGTCGCACACCACCACCTTCCTGCCCTGGCTGTCCATGGTTCGCCCTGGTGAGCCGCTGCCCGCCCTGGTGAGCCGCCGCCCGACCTGGCCTGCTTCCTCCTCCACACGGCCCCGCCCTCGGCCCGCCGCTCCGCCCAAACCGGAAGTCCCCGCTCCAAGAGGGCGGTGCAGAAAAGGAGAGCGAGGACTGGCAGCCGAGAAGGCCAATGAGAGCTGTCCGGTGCGGGCGCGCCCTCTCGCCTCGTTATGCTTCCGCCGCCGCGCTAGGCTGGTGGGGCGGCGGCTCTGACCCAGGTGTCTCGGGACCTAGGGCGCGGCCGAGCCGGCTGTACGGGAGACGGGCAGGTGAAGGCCGCGGATGTACGGCGGGGCAGCAGTAGAGAAGGGTGGAGCTGCAGGCTGGGAAGACCGAAAGCCACCTGGAGGGCCCGGGGCATGATGTGTCATTGCTCCTCGGCCTAGGTGGATACACCTTCACCCGTTTCAAATCTGGGGTTTATTCCACACCTCCAGTTGCAGCCCTAGGAGCCCGGCGCGATGCTTTCGCTTCTATCTGCTTCACCACTTCCCTCTTTGATTTTGTCAAACAGGAACTCTCTATGTTGCCAAATGCCGGCCTCAAAATTGAGATCCTCCCTAGCCTCCCTTGGAAACAGGGACAAGTGCTACACGCACCTCCTTAAAAAATAAAAAGCGCACACACGAACCTAGAGTTTTGGCTTTGAAGTCAGACAACTCCAGGCTGGACGTGATGGCTTTAATCCCAGCATTGAGGAGGACTATAGCAGTTGAGTTGGTCTACACAGCGAGTTCCAGGTCAGCTAGAGCTATAAAGTGGAACCCTGTCAAAAAGAAAGATAAGGCTATCATTTAGCAGGCAATGGTGCACACGCTTTCAATCCCAGCACAGACGTGTTGGATTTCTGTGAATTCCAGGCCCACCTGGTCTATTTATAAACCAAGGCTACACAAAGAAACCCTGTCTCAAAAACAACAAACAAACAAAACTCTTTCATTTTAGTTTAGTTTAGTTTTCTGAGACAGGGTCGCACTGTCTATCCGTGTGTTAAAACTGCCCAAAGTTAAAAAGACCAAATCCACGCTTGTCCACTTAGAGCAATTTTGGGGTGCATCAGGACTGGCCAGCCGCCAGCTGTCTCACCGCTCCTGGCCTGTTGAAGTCCGTTTTATAAGAGAGATGTCAGAGAGTTGTTAGACACAATTGTTAGAAAGATACAATGAAAGGGAAGGATCAAGGGTAAGGACATAAGTCATACGAATCCCAAGTTTAGCTAGATTGAAAATGTGTTTTGTGCCGGGCAGTGGTGGCGCACACCTTTAATCCCAGCACTTGGGAGGCAGAGGCAGGCGGATTTCTGAGTTCGAGGCCAGCCTGGTCTACAGAGTGAGTTCCAGAACAGCCAGGGCTACACAGAAACCCTGTCTCGAAAAACCAAAAAAAAAAAAAAAGAAGAAGAAGAAAGAAAAGAAAGAAAGGGGAAAATGTGTTTTGCAGTTTACATCAGATCTAAGAAACAGAAACTTATTCTTAATTACAAATAGTAACCTTAACTTGCAAAGACTTAACAGGACAAACAACTTATTCTTAACTATCTTACTGTAAACAGAAACTTTAACTTGCACAGTATGACAGAGAGCTCAATATGTATCTTCTGGCTCTGACCTAGTGTGTTACATCTCTCTGATGATTTTGCACACAGCCAATCAGGTAATGGTACTCCGTACTAAGTGAATTACAAGATGGCAGTGCATCCTATTTAATTATATTTTAGGCCTAGCACTCCCTTAGACTTGTAGGTAAAATATGAAAGATACCATACCTTATCTTACTGGCAAACTTTGCAAATTTCAATTTTGTTACATATGTTACTACTTAAATTCAAGTACTCATTGTTGATGCTTAGTGTTTCCAAGTTCAATATTTTGTCACTGGGACAGCAAGATGGCTTAGCAGGTAAAGGTTCCTGCTTGATGACCTGAAGTCAATCCCTTGGACTCACATAATATATATAATACATAACATATATAATATATTGTATAATGTATAATATATAGTCTATATGTTGTTCTTGAGGCTTACTGATTCAAACGTGGTGTACACAGAGGCTTTCTTTTTTTTTTTTTTGGTTTTTCAAGACCGGGTTTCTCTGTATAGCCCTGGCTGTCCTGGAACTCACTCTGTAGACCAGGCTGGCCTCGAACTCAGAAATCCTCCTGTCTCTGCCTCCCAAGTGCTGGGATCAAAGGCGTGCGCCACCACTGCCCGGCCACAGTGGCTCTCTTGTTGTGTAAGTTTTATTATCTAATGCTGCTGCTACAATGAAAAATATATTATTCATATAACATATAAAAGTAAACATCCAATGTAACAGCTATGGGATAAAACATGCCTATGGGATATAGTTCACAACACAATGTTTATTGCTCTTAGAATTAGACTTTTAGTAGATAGCTTTTCAGTGAGTGTCTTGTCCCCTAGTTTGTTTTTAAATTAAGTAAACTTGAATTTTTTTCATATAATTAAAGGGGGAACAGGTGTGTGTGACTACAGTATCCAATATTAAAATATAAGCTTCTAATCACCAAAATGAAGGCCGTGACCAGAGCAACAACAATGTTCAAATTCAAGAATCCTTCCAATTCCTCAAGTGACACTCATATAATTGCTTACAGTCACAAGTATCCTTAACCTAAAGGCAAAATGCTACAGCTCCAACTTGGTGATTAGAATCTGGATACTAAGAATAATTTGCTATTGAAAAAAAAAAATGAGCCAGGGTTGTGGCTCTGATGTGAAATGTTTGCCTACCATGCACCAAGCGCTGGCTTCCATCCCCAGCCATAAAGCCATTCAAATATCCTAGGGGGAGGGGGAGGCAGAGGGAGAAGAGAACAAACACAAGGCCTGTGGGGGCAGAGATAAATTTTAAATCTCTAATGGAAAATTAAAAAGAGACTTTCTGTGGCCAAGCTTCCCACAACAGTGTGTGGGACGGCGTTTTCACAAGCTGCTTCAGGCCTTGAAGTCTAGCAAACATTTTAATGTGAGCCATGGTTGATAAGACTGGGCTCAGGCCTACTCTGTGGTGAGAGGTCTAAGGTCTTTTCTATCTACTTTCCCTAAGAATCCTCTTCTCTTCTTTTCTTTTTTCTTTTCTTCCTGAGACAACTCTCACTCATATCTCAGCCTGGCCTCGATATACAGCGTAGGCTGAGCTCTCGCCTCACATTCTTATATTTGAGAATTGCAGGCATAAGCCACCACACCAGGTCTTCCTTCTGGCCTTTTCACTTTCTTTTTAAGGTCTATTTTGTTTTATTTGTCCGTATGTCTCTGTATGTCTCTGTATACGCGTGGAACCATGTGTATGGAGGTACCTGTGGAGACCAGAGGTGGGCATCGGATCCCTTGAGCAGGAGTTACAGGTATTTTTAAGACACTGGATTTGGCTGTTGGGATCTAAACACTGGTCCTCTGATAGACCAGTAAGTGCTGGTTTCCGCTAAGCCTTCTCTCTCAGGATCTCCTCTTGTAGACTTCTTATCTATATTAATAATGGTTAATGGCTAATATTGATGCGTATTTGATTATGTCTATAATCACCTAAAAGGCATGTCTCCAGGCACTCCTTTGAGGGATTATCAGGAGAATCTCTGGGCATTCCTGTGAGAATTATCTTGCTAAAGTTAAATGAGATGGGAAGGTTCATCTTAAAAATAGTACTGAAAAGAATGTGGCACTATTCCCTAGGCTGTGATTCTGGATTGTTTAAAAAGAGAGAACACTGTGTTTGCCCCAAGGTGGCATGAGCATGGGGGATGATGCCTTCTGCCCGCTCACCCCTCACCATCTGCAGCACCAGGGAGAGCAGACCCTACACATCACCTGGGCAGCACAAGCTGACTCTGGTGACAAGGGTGCCTGTGAGCCACCCACCAAGGGCATGAGAGTTAGAGAGCTGGCCCTGCCCCTCACCAGGTGCAGCACTGAGTGAGCTAGCAGGAGCAGTGCTAAGAGCTTGCCCTGAGTGCAGGAGCAGGAAGTCAGCTACCATCAGACCCAGATCTAGGGCTTCGAGTTGGCCTACCTCAAAATCTACCTCATCTGTGAACTGTTGGAGCATGTGAAGGGGCTGGTCCTACAGATCCAAAGCTGCAGGATCTCCATGACACTGGGCAAAAAACAGGATATCAGAGAGGAGTCCCAGTAAGGATCCAGTATTGATGGTATAGCAGAAGTCAGAAGCCTTGAACCACACCAATGACCATGGCAATGAACATTTGCAAATAAAGAGGTGTGGACAAAAGGGTGTACTGTGGGGCACACTGCAACACACCACAGCTTCCGGGACACGATGTTTTCTGTGCTTTGTTTTATTTTTATTTATTTATTTATTTATTTATTTATTTATTTATTTATTTCTTCTGTGGGGAGGTTGCTAGGGCAGAAGGCTGATACAAAGGGGTGAGCTAACAAGTGGGATTGGGGTGCATGATGTAAATAAAACTCAAAGAATCAATAAGGTGAAAAATAGACACACCTAAAAGTTTTCGACAAAAAAAAAAAAAAAAAAAAAAGAGGTATTACCAGCATTCTCTGTTTCCTGGCTTGGGATGCAGTGTCTCCACCATAATGTACTGGACCCTTAGTCTAAGAGCCAGCATGCGCTTAAGCTGCAGTTGTCACAAAATTTTATCACAACAGCAGGAAAAGTAACCAAGACAATGGGCCACACAGGTCAGTGAAGACTCCTACCCATGACAACCCTCCAAAAATATTTGCATCGCGATTCATAAGAGCAAACTTACAGTTATGACGTGACAACAAAAATAATTTTATAGTCGGGGAATCACCACAACGTGAGGAACTGCATTAGAGCCTCAGCGTTAGGGAGAACCACTGCTGGAGAGCACCATTTCAGTTGAGCCCAGTGGTGCTCTTTGCTACTAAATACCTGACCGGAAGAGCACGCTCCCTGTGTGTTCGTGTGGAAATGACTGTCTGAAATGTGCCTCCAGTACCTGAATGACGAATGACGTCGTCATAGGAGCTCTGACTGTCTTCCGGGCTGTTATAACACAAACATTACTGCTTTTTGTGATGCTGGGAAATCAAACTAGGCAAGTCTCCACTACTGAGTCACATTGTCACCCATCAACTTGCTCATTTTATATTCTAAGCCTGTTATAATTCTAATTCTGGGTGTGGTGGGGGAGTGCAAGGATGAGTGCAGTGCCCTTGGAGTCCAGAAGGAGGCAGTACAATCTCCAGCATCCCTCAACTTCCTTATTTGATTGCCGACTGCACTGACATGGCTGAAGTGGAAACACAAAGGTTCTTTGGAAAGTCTGATGTCGTGGATGGTGTTTTGCTGGGGCAAGCACGCGAAAGGACACATGATGAGGGATTCTTTGCTAACGACACGCATGTATTGGTCCGCCTTACACCGCATAGTTGAGCCCCATTTGTCAGGACTCCATAGAGAGAAATGCACCCAAAAACTTCTGGTGGTGTGCTGCAGCTTGCTGCTTCTGGCTGATTGGCAAAGGGATGTCAGATGACACAGATTCACATGCTGAGGCAAGACGTGGTAAAGGCAAGCCCCATGGAGGACATATGATGTTTGGAGGGGGTATAAATAGAACTAGACAGCCAGTGACTGAGGCTGAGCTAGAACTAGCTGATAGAGCTAGCTGTGCAACACTTGTCGGTCTCATGTCTTTGCTGATCTTCGCTTTGCTGAGAGAGACGCAGCCAAGAACTGTTGGTCCTGGTTGCCCCTGCTGACTCGAGCCGAAGCTGAGGTCTGGCTGTCTCTGCTAGGTAGTGTCTCCACTGCTGATTCATGTTTGCTACCCCAACTCTATTGAACTAGAGTATTGATATATCCATGAAGTGTTTTCAAGTGGATTGAGCTGCTGCTGCTGACTTGTGAACTGAGCTGCTGATTTCCTGACAGTAAAGATAGGATTTGCTCCAAAGAACCATTTCTAGAGCTAGAGAGATGGCTCAGCAGTTAAGAGCACTGACTGCTCTTCCAGAGGTCCTGAGTTCAATTCCTAGCAACCGCATGTTGGCTCACAACCATCCGTATTCATTTTATGAATATGAGTACACTGTAGCTGTCTTCAGACACACCAGAAAAGGGCATCAAATCCCATTACAGATGGCTGTGAGCCACCATGTGGTTGCTGGGAATTGAACTCAGGACCTCTGGAAGAGCAGTCAGTGCTCTTAACCGCTGAGCCATCTCTCCAGCCCTTTCCTCCCCTTTTTTTGAGACAGGGTTTCTCTGTTTATTCCTGGCTATCCTGGAACTTGCTCTGTAGACCAAACTGGCCACAAACTCACGGAGATCTGCCTGACTCTGCCTCCCAAATGCTGGGATTAAAGGATGTGCCACCACGACCTAGCAGGACATAATGACTTTAAATGACAGAATAATGAACATAGAGTTGAACAACATTGCAGGGGTCCATTTATACATGGAATTCTTTTTTGAGGTTTACATTTGAAAAAACACAAAAACCATTTAGCTTAGAAATGTCCCCCGAAAATAAAGACACATTACATGTCATGAATGCATAAAGTATAAGTAAATAGTCTATTTTGTCATTGTCTACTATAAACTATACAGAAATCTCTGATAAAATATAGTTAAAATTCAGACTGGAGAGACAGCTCAGCAGTAAAGGTGCTGGCCACCAAGCCTGCTGACCTGAGCTGGAGATCCACATGGTCAAGGGAAAAAACTGACTCCTGGGAATTGTCCTCACCAAATTATGTGTCCTCACTTACAGTGGAATGAATTTGTGCTTTCTTTGAACATGTTTGAGATGTTTCATCTTCTAACATACAGTTGTCACAGAGGTTGGGATTTAGCTCAGTGGTGAATACTAGTATGCACAACAGGTGAGGGCACAGGAATACTCTCACACTCACTTACCAGCACGATGGCTATCAAGGGACAGAGAGATTATTCAGTGATTAAGAGCACTGACTGCTCTTCCAGAGGACTGAAGTTCACCCACAGGGCAACTCACAACCATCTGTAACTCCACTCCCAGGGGATCTGCTGACCACTTCTGGTCTCTGTGGTCATCGGGCCCACAAATGATATGCAGACGCCCATGCAGGCAGAACACCCATACACATAAACTTAGATAAGTAAATAAATAAAAGATGTCACAGTGAGTAACAACACTGTTAGTCTTGTATGCTTGGCAACCTGAGTTCGATCTCTGGAACCTCCTTTAAAACAGAAGAGAGCTGACTTCACACAGTTCACCTCTGACCTCCCCATCCATGCTGTGCTATTCACACATAGCACACAGACACACAAAGGCACAACATCATCTGTGGCAATATTTTTTAAAATGATAAATCCCAGTGGAGCATTCCATGCTACCCACCCCAATGTTCTAGGTTCTCGAATAAAAGACATACACATACAACCGTTATTTATTTATTTATTTATTTATTTATTTATTTTTCGGTTTTTCAAGACAGGGTTTCTCTGTGTAGCCCTGGCTGTCCTGGAACTCACTCTGTAGACCAGGCGGGCCTCGAACTCAGAAATCCACCTTCCTCTGCCTCCCAAGTGCTGGGATTAAACGTGGGTGCCACCACTGCCCGGCCAACCTTTATATTTTGATATGCCTTAAGCAGCACAATATCTGGGCCACTTCCTAACCAAGTCCACGTGGTTAATCCACCTCCCTTCGATAATCCCGGGATATCACTTACTAAATTCTACGTTCTACCTTGCTTCCCTAGACCCGGTTGAGCCGCACTCTCCCGGCTCCTTCACATGCCTGCTATGCCTCCCTGTCCTCTACTCTTCTCAGGCATGGCATCTCTTCTCTCCTTCTCCTTCTCCCAGCACAGGGGATCTCCTTCTCCTTCCTATTCTCTATTCCAAGCCTAGGGATCCTGAAGTCCCCCTTCTGTCTCCCTGCCCAGCCATTGGCTGCCTGTACCCTTATTTACCAATCAGAACCAACTGGGGGCAGGGTCCCTCAGTGCAGACTGTCTTGTACAAACAATATAGGGACATAAATTAACACAAGAATACAAGCATCCACAGTCGTCATCATCATCATCATCATCACTTAAAATGTTAAAGTTTTTTAAAAAATGCTAAGTGATTTATTCTTTGGTTAATATTATTTATTACTAGTACATTAACATAGAAAAATTATTTGTCAAGCATCACATCTTGAGGACTTTAAAGACAACAGTTTTCTAGAAACTAGCTGGTGCTAACTGTAGAGCCCGCACTCTTGTTTCCCTTTCTGTGCCTTTGGGTTTTGTGCACATGTGCAAATTTTGCTAGCATTGTGTTTCCTGTACTTAGAGATAATTCAAATAGTTGGTTCTTTGTCTTAGTTTCTTTTCCTACTGCTGTGATAAAATATTCTGGGGGAAGGGCGCTGCCTAAGGGGAAAGTGCCTTCTATAGTTCTAGGTTACAGTCAGCACAGTGGGGGAAGGTGTCAAGAGCTTAAGTCGTTAGTTACACTGGGTCTTTCTTCAGCATGGGTTAACAGATGCTCACTATTTACTAAACTCACTCTCTCATTCTTGTACAATCTGGATCACCTGCACAGGGAATCTTGCTGCTCAGAGTGGGTATTTCTTCCCACTAGTCAAGATAATCTCCCCAGGACATCCTCCATTGAGTCGTCCATTGAGATGACCTTCCCAGGTGATTCTAAACTGTTTCAAGTCAACAGAACTGAACAGAACACCCTCCATATCTTCAGATTCCACATGCACAGATCCACCAACTGAAACTGAAAATGTATAGAAACGGCTGCCGAGATGGCCCAGTGGTTACGAACATTTGCTTTTCTTGCAGGGGATTCTCAATTCTCAGTTCTCAGCACCCACATGATGGCTCACAACTGTCTGTAACTCCCATTCTGGGCAATCTGATGCCCTCTTCTGAGAACCTGTGTTGGCACCAGCCATGCACATACATACAGGCAAAGCACTCATACACATAAAGGAAAACACTTATACACATCAAGGAAAATAAATAACTCAGAAAGTTTTTAAAAATAGTGTGGAAAGTGCATCTGTATTGAAAATGGATGGCTTTATAGCCATGATTCTCTCACAGAGTAATGACTGCTAATACTTACAATGTATTTAGTATTAAATGTAAAATAGAGATGATTTAAAGTGTGTGGCGTTATATCTCAGATGACATCATAGCGTGGATAAAGCCTTGGTGTTTCTATTGCTGTGAAGAGACACAGTGACCACAGCAACACATATTTTAAAAACAAAAAACAAACAAACGAAACAAAACATTTAATTGGGGCTGGCTTACAGTTTCAGAGGTTTAGTCCATTGTCATCATGGTGGGAGACATGGTGGTGCAGGCAGACATGGTGCTGGAGAAGGCACTGAGAATTGTACATCTTGGTCCACAGGCAGCAGAAGGAGACTGTGTACCACCCTGAGTGTAGCTTGATCATAGGAGACCTCAAGGCCCGCCCCCACAGTGACACACTTCCTCCAACAAGGCCACACCTCCTAATAGTAACGCTCCCTATGGGTCAAGCATTTAAACACAGGCGTCTATGTGGGCCATACCTATTCTAGCCACCACAGATCCCTAATATAGCATAAACTAGATATGGTGGCACACATCTGTAATTCCATCTCTTGAGAATGGAAGGACCAGAAGTTCAAAGTCATTCTCTTCTACATAAGAAGTCCAAGGCCTACCTAGGCTGGAAACCTCCCCCACCCCACACCCCCACAAAAGCTACCTGGGAGTATGTGGGTAAGCTCCATGCAAATGGTATTCCATTTTATCCAAATAACTTAAGCGTCCGTGCTGGTAGTGTTTGCGGTGGTTTAGGAAGGATTCAGAGGTCGTGGCCTTGTAGGGTTGTAAGAGGAGTGTCACTTTGAGTTTTCAAGCCTGTGCCTGGCCACATCTCACTCTCTTTTTGCCTCCAATTCAATACTTTCTTCTATAAGAATCGCCTTGGGCACTGTATCTCTTCACAGCACTAGAACCCCAACTGAGTCAGGACCCACATGAGGATATGTTAACAAAAGAAGCCTAGGCAGGGCAGTGGTGGCACACGCCTTTAATCCCAGCACTGGGGGGGGGGGGGGGGGGACCAGCAGATTTCTGAGTTCAAGGCCAGCCTGGTCTACAGAGTGAGTTCCAGGACAGCTAGAGCTACACAGAGAAACCCTGTCTCGAAAAACAAAAAAAAAAAAAACAAAACAACAACAACAAAAAAAGCCTAATTAAAACACTTAAAATCTAGTCTTTCAGCAAATTATACCATTGATTATTTTTAAGTACAATTACCTCATTTCACAACAGATCTTTGGCTGTTTCTCTCCTACCTAACTGAGATGGTATATATCTTGTGATGAATATTTCTCTGGTTCCCCTTTGACCCCTGGAAAAGACTAGTCTGTTCTCTACTACGAGTTGGAATTTGAATTTTTTTATTACATTTTATTCATTTATTGTATAGGTGGGGGTGGGCAGAATTCCCATTAGGAGAAGGTTTCTTTCTTCTTCTTTTTTTTTTTTTTTTTTTGGTTTTTCGAGACAGGGTTTCTCTGTGTAGCCCTGGCTGTCCTGGAACTCACTCTGTAGACCAGGCTAGCCTCGAACTCAAGTGCTGGGATTAAAGGCGTGCGCCACCACTGCCCGGCTTTAGGAGAAGGTTTCTATCTAACGGTTTTATTAACTTTAGGGACATACTGGGTTGAGACCAGGAGATAACCTGGTCAGTCCAGTTGACTCTCTAGGAGGTGTTCATGTGCTCTCCATCCCAGTGTCTGCGTAGAGCACAGCTTTAAGGACTAATGAGGATCTGATCTCATAGACCTCCCAGGCAGCTGTGCTCATTAAGTTACTGTGTAAAGGAGAAAGAAGGTTTAAAAAACCAACCAAACCAAACCAGGAACCCAGAGCACAAACCAGGGCATTGAGACATTTTCGCCTTCCTGGCCTGTGACTAGGGCCCTGACTTCTGATAGACACAAGAACACTCTGGGCGGGTTTCTGGCCAGGACAGAGATGAACATCAAGGAGGGGAGGCGGAGGCGGCAGACCTGTTTCTTCCCGCAGCACTCCCCCAACAGGCTGGCCACACTCTGTCTCCTGTTCTCATCACACTGACCCCAGCCTGCTGTACTAAGTACTTTTCCATTGCTGTGCTAAAACACATGACAAAGGCAATTCGTAGAATCAAGGTCTTCTGCGGTGCTAAGGTTCCAGAGCGATACCAGTCCACGATGGTGATAGATGATGTCAGGTGGCTGGAACAGCTCACAACTGGAACCTCAGACTGGAAGCAGAGAGAGAGGATACTAGCTAGTATGCTAACACAAGGTGGAAACCTCAAAGCTGGCCCTCAGTGACACACCTCCTCAGCAAGGCCACACCTCCCAAGACTTGCCAAATAGGGCAACCCTTGGGGACCAAATATTCAAATGCCTGATATTATGGGGAACTTCTCATTCAAATCACCACACCTACTCTAGAGGCTGAAGCAGGAAGATGACTTAATTCCACAAGTTCAGAGTTAACAGATGTTGTCTCAAAAATAAAATCAGGTAATTTAGATAACTATCTCTAAACCAGTCAATGTGGATAAGGCACTGCAGCTCAGATACTTGGCTGGTCCTGGTGACAGCTGATTGAAAGAAGGATCATATAGCCCATGGGACTAAAACCAGGGTGAATCACTAACATGAAATCAGTGATGGTCAGGCATAATGGTGCACACCCTTAACCCCAGCACTCAAGAGGCAAGAGATAGGAGGATCCCTGAGTTAGAAGCCTACCTGGTATACATAGTGAATCCCAGGCTAGTTGGGGCTTTTTTGTTTGTTTGTTTTGTTTTGTTTTTCAAGACAGGATTTCTCTGTGTAGCCCTGGCTGTCCTGGAACTCACTCTGTAGACCAGGCTGGCCTCGAACTCAGAAATTCGACTGTCTCTGCCTCCTAAGTGCTGGGATTAAAGGTGTGCGCCACCACTGCCGGGCCTAGTTGGGGCTTTTTATAGTGAGATCCTGTATAGGCAGAAAAGACAGATGGAGGAAGGGAAGGAAAGAGGGGGAGAGGGGAGTGGAGGAAGCCCTGGGTGCATGAGACCTGAGTATGTGGTGTTGACCATAGAGAGCCATGCCAAGAACCATAGCCTCAGACCCATGGGGGAATGGAAAAGCTTCTCAGGGTGAGGCTCAGAGGAATGGTATCTTAGTGTCCTATTGCTGTGAAGAGACGCTGTCACCAGGGCAACTCTTGTGAAAGAAAGCATTTGATTGGGAGCTTGCTTATGGTTCCAGAGGTTTAGTCTGTTACCATCATGGTGGGTAACATGGTGGCATGCACGGAGATATGATACTGGAGAAGTAATGGAGAGCTACATCCTGATCCACAGGCAGCAGGAGGAGAAAAAAAAGAACTAGGCCTAGCAAGGGCTTTTGAGACTTCAAAACCCACCCTCCAGTAACACACTTCCTCCAATCCTTCCAATCCTGTCAGAGTTCCACTCCCTGGTGACTAACCACTCAAATATATGAGTCTATGGGGACCAGGAATGGTGGCTGTCTTAGGGTTTCTATTGCTTTGATAAAACATCATGACCACAACAAGCACAACTCTCTGGTAGTGGTGGTGCATGCCTTTAATCCCAGCACTTGGGAGGCAGAGGCAGGTGGATCTCTGAATCTGAGGCCAGCCTGGTCTACAGAGTGAGTTCCAGGACAGCCAGGGCTACACAGAGAAACCCTGTCTCAACACAAACAAACAAACAAAAAACACCAAAAACTGAACAACAACAACAAAAGCAATCAATGCAACTTAGGGAAGACAGGTTTATTTCAGCTTCAAACTCTCAGGTCACAATCCATCATGGAGAGAAGTCAGGGCAGGAACCAGTAGGCAGGAGCTGAAGCCATGAGGGAATGCTGTTTATTGGCTTTTCATCATCTAGGTTCACCTGCCCCAGCAAGCTTGCCCTTCCATATCAAACATCAGAAAAATGCACTACAGGCTTGCCTACAGGCAAATTTTTTCAGTCGAGGGTCTCTCTTCCCGAATGACTTGAGCTTGTGTCAAATTGATATCAAATTAGCCAACACAGTGGCCCACATCCTGAATCTCAGCACTTGGTGTGCAGAGGTTGGTGGGTCTATTAGGAGTTCCAGAATAGTTTCTGTGTGTGAGAAGGCATCGTAAGAAAACCACTGACTGCTCTGGTAGAGGGGAAGGTTTGGTTTGGTTTAGATTGGTTTCATTTTTGAGACAGTTTCTCTGTGTAGCCCTGGCTGGCTCCAACTCAGAGACCTGCCTGCCTCTGCCTAGGCATGTGGCATCATGGCCAGTGGGGATTGTGAGGGTGGGAGGCAGGGAGAAAGGTTTTCATTGTGGGTAGGAGACAGAGAATATCCAGAGGGATCTGGCAGAGTCTGGAACAGACAGAAAACTGGACATGGCCAGGACTGGGAGAGCATGAGAAGACAGTGGAGATAGGCTAGCAAGAGAGCAAGGAGAGCAACAGAGAGGACGGTTGGAATATGAGCCCGTGAGCTGGAGGGAGGTTAGGGTACAGGAGGGGGTGAGGAGGGCTAGGAGACCAGGGTGGGGGCTTAGAAATGTGTAACACTTATTTGTGAATAGGGATTGAGGAGCCTGAGGCCAGTGTGGGTTTTGGTATGCAACCATATGGACATGTCCAGTGGGGAGCCATGTCCCTTCTGCCAGAGGCAAGGAAAATGAGTCCTTTGGAGGATGGGGACCCATTTTACAAGTTCCCAAGAACGCTGGCTTTTATCTAACAGTCAGAAATCCTCCTATAGTCCAGCTTGAGCTCGTTCCTAGATATGGGCCGCCATAGCAGATTTATCTCAAGGCGGGGAGATACAGGAAGCCACCATTGTGCAGTCACTGGGTATTCTTTAAGACTTTTTATAACTTTTTTTTTTTTTTTGTTTTTGGAGACAGGGTTTCTCTGTGTAGCCCTGGATGTCCTGGAACTCACTCTGTAGACCAGGATGGCCTCGAACTCTGCCTGGCTTTGCCTCCTGAGTGCTGGGATTAAAGGTGTGTGCCACCACTGCCCGGCTTTTATAACATATTTTTTAAAAAAGTTTTTATATACAAAAGAAAAGATTTGATTTACTCCCATAACTGAAGCTCCAGAAAAATACATTTTAGGTATAGCTGAACCTAGGCCATGCAAAAATGTCCACTCTGAATTGGGCTCTAGATCTACCTGGCAATTCTTAACAGCCAAATAAGAACCTAGGCATGCTCTACACGCGCACCTCTAGATTGTTCATGGAAGCCAAAGAGGATTGCACATCATTTAGGAAACACCCCTAAATCTTCCCCATAAGAATTGGGAACTGAGAGGGGGCCTTTCAGGAACTTTGAAGCATGCACGTCCACAGAAGCGTGATGTCTGGATTCTAGGAAAGGAAACACCAGCAGCTCACTAACACCACTGTGAAACAGCTCCTTCCTGTATGTCAGCTCCGGAAAGCCACTAGCTTGTAGTTATTGCTAAACTGCTTAATGCTAGACAAGAACTTCAATACTTTCAATCCAACCAAGAGTGTTATCAATAACTCACGTATTTCACAGCTAGAGAGATGGCTCAGTAACTGGGCATACTTGTTATTCTTCCACCGGACCCAATTTGGATCCCAGCACCTATATGGCAAACTCACAATCATCCTTAACTCCAGTACCAGGGGATCCAATGCCCTCTTCTGGCCTCTGTAGGAACCAGGCACACAGGAACACATCCACACATGCTGGCAAAACACTAATACATATTTATAAAAAAAAATTAAAATTTGAAGCATTGCCAGGCATGGTAACACATGCCCATAATCTGTTTCTCTGAGGCTAAGATAAAGGGCCATCCTGGGCTACATAGCAAGGGTCTGTAGCCTAGTATCTTTATTTTACTTAATTTTTTTTTTTTTTAAGTATTAGAGGTGGGGTATATTGCTCAGTGGTAGAATGCATGCTGATCACCAATAATAAGAAGTAGGCTTGGTATGGTCAAGCCCTTGATCCTAGCTCTTGGAGGGGAAAGACAGGTGAATCTCTGTGAGTTTGAGGACCCGGTCTACATAGTGAGTTCAAGGCCAGGCATCAGGACTACAAAGTGCAACCCTGTCTTAAAGACTCTTCTGGTCTGAGGGCACCTGCACACATATGATGAATATATATATATTCTCTCTCTCTCTCTCTCTCTTGCTCTCTTTCACACACACACACACACACTAAATAAAAATAGTAACTCTTAGCCAGGCAGTGGCAGCACATGTCCTGAAATCGTAGCGCACGGGGTAGGGGTGGGGAAGGGACAGGTGGATCTCTGTGAGTTCAAGACCAGCCTGGTCTACAGAGCAAGTTCCAGGACAGCCAGGGCTACACAGAGAAACCTTATCTCAAACAAACAAACAAACAAACAAAACAATAATAATGATAATGAAGATTAAGAGGACTTAACTCACTCCATTTTAGAATGAGCAGCCATGTTAGGCCTTAAGCTTCAGCTTCCCAAAGAAGTAGGCAAAACTTCTCGGAAAAACACAACAACAAAACAAACAAACAAACAAAACCTCACAGACAGTGGGCCATTAATAAGCAGTGACCTTGACCTCTAGCTGAGAGAGATAGCTAGCTCAAGGACTGAGGCAGTTCCTGGAATTTCTCTAAGGTCTGACCAAAGAATGGTAAAGCTAATATAGCAACCAATTAAAAATATACTAATGTAACTGCTGCTTACCTAGCCAATCATATTAAAAATGACCAAATCATCCCTAAAATTCCCTTAGCTGCACTTAAGAAGAGCTTGCAAGCTCATCTGGTTGTCACCACTTTGTTTGAATGGCTGATTCCTGTGTGCTGGTTGATTCTGCAGAATAAACGCTCTTAGTTTTTGCTTATTATTTGAATCTGGAGTTTTCCTTCAGCAGCTCTCAGAACTTGATGATGATGATGATGATGATGATGATGATGATGATGATGATGATGATG
>JADRCH010000073.1:9458889-9602038 GCA_019843965.1 Rhynchomys soricoides | reverse complement strand
TGATGATGATGATGATGATGATGATGATGATGATGATGATGATGATGGTGCTGATGATGATGAAGAAGAAAAGGAGGAGGGGGGCTCTTTAAACAAAGTTTTGCTGCATAAGTTCTGATTTCTAGAATATATTATAAAAGATAACACAGATGCCATGTGTAGTGGAGCCCTCAGGAGGCAGAGGCTGGTGGATCTCTGTGAGTTTGAGACCAGCCTGGTCTACATAGTAAGCCCCAAGCTAGTCAGGGCTCCACAGTGAGACTCTTCTCAGGGCCTGGGAGATGTCTCAGCAGCTAAGAGCATGTACTAGTTTTCCAGAAGAGTCAAGTTTGGTTCCTAGCACCCATGTCAGGTAGTTCAGAACTGCCTGCAACTGCAGCTGTGGAGAATCTGATGCCCTACTTCAGACTCCAAGATATACATGTCTAGGCACACACAGGTATACATCTAACTAAAAATGAGATACAAAAATATTTAAGAAGAAAAAAAGAAAAGGAAGACATATAGAACTCTTGAGTATTTGTGGCCCTGGAGGACTGACAGTAATGAGCTCTGAAAACCTGGGGAGACGGCTCAGTGGCTAAGAGCACTTGTTCTCCCTGAGGAGGATCCAGGTTCAATTCCCAGCACTCACATGGCCACTCACAACTGTCCATAATTCTAATTCCAGAAGATCCAAGGCTCTCTTCTGACCTCAGGTCCCAGGCGTTCATGTGGTGCTCAGACATACACACAATCAAAACAATCATACGCTTTAAATCAGTGCTTAAATCAGTTCAATTTATTTTATGTATTTTTTTTTTCCAAGACTGTTTTGCTCTGTGTAGCCCAGACTGTCCTGGAACTCGCTCTGTTGACCATGCTGGCCTCGGACTCACAGAGATCCACTTGCATTGGTCTCCTGAGGGCTGGGATTAAAGATGTGCTCTACAATGCCTGGGAAACTTTTTAAAATGTTAGATGGCCTACGTAAGCACATCCACTGGGCAAAGCCTTATAGCTGTGACAATTGTTAATGATAAAAGGGCAGTTACGTACAATGAAATGTACATAATTTCTTTAGAGAATCTGGGTCTAATTAAAAGAGACAAATAAGACTCACAAACAATGTAGACAAATAGATTCTTTTCTTTTTGTTTGTTTGTTTCTTTCTTTTTTTCTTTCTTTCCACAGACAGTGTTTCTTTGTGTACCTCTAGCTGTCCTTGAATTCACCCTCTGTAAATCAGGCTGCGAACCCACGAACACATGGAGATCCACCTGCCTCTGCCTATCAACAGCTGAGATTAAAGGTTTGTGCCACTACCACCCAGCTGACAAATGGATTTTTAAAAAGAATTTTCAACTTCATTAGGCTCTCTAGAATTCCTATTCCTATTGGGAAGAAATTTCAGTCCTAACGTGGTACATGCCTGTCATTGGAGCTTCTAGGGAGATGAGCTGACCTGGCCCTGCAGGGCATCAAATCTGGAGCTGTATGAACAGGGCTGATTCTGCTGGTCTGGACTAGGAGCAAGAATGGAGCTTGAGGCTGAAAGATCTCACCTGTTACTAGGGCATCCTGGGAGGCTGTACTGCATCTGTGGCTGCATATACCTGTTTGCCAGTGTGTTTAAGTGGTACAGGCCCAGCGATCCCCAATTCTCTGGGGTTCCCAAGAAAAGGGGATTGGACAGCATATAAGGTGAAATTGTCTCATGCTTTCTGTTGTGGATAGCCCTGGGGTTGCTTGTATTTTGATGCTAATTCCTCTCTCCCAGGAGGGGCTTCGGACAAGGAGTGAGTTTTATACCCACGTGACTTCTTGTGAACCAATCCCCTAATGAATAAAGGAGCCAATCACCAGGCGAGTAGGAGGGACTTCCAGGTTGGAGAGGGGAAGAGAGGAGGAGGTGAGAGAGAGTGTCCTTTTGGACAGAGACAATGTGAAGACAAGATATAGCCACTAGTGTCTCCTGGTTTCAATGGCAGATCCATCAGAATTCACCTCCAGAGGATTTAGATTTAATTAGGCTTACAAAGTTAGGATTTAAGTTGTTGTGTCCAGAGATTGAGTTACCACTGTTTCTGAACTATGTTTGTGTTGCATTTTCCTTTACGCAGCTGCTCTGCAGCAGAGTGTGGATTTGCCTGATGTGCCCCACAAAGGCCGTGGGGATTTTGAAACATGGGGCTGGAATGGTAGCAACCCAACAGTGGGAACCTATCGAGCTGGGTGGAGAGATCGTGGAGTCTTCACCAGATAAAACAGGTCCGATCTTGCCCTCCAGTACATGGCTGGCCAGGCCCCACGGGGAGGACAGAACCAGAGTCTAGAGCAGGAATGTGCCAGTTCTACTTTTTAATATTTCCTGCAACAGCTTTCTTCAGGACACCTTCTTGTACTTCTTTGCTACACTTGAGTACTGTAACCTCTCACCTGGTTTTCTTAGCTCCTGGGAAGATGCTTTCATATGCGGGTAATTGTTTAAATGGACATTGTCATGGGGAAGAAGGCCTGGAAAGGCTGATTCTGCCACTCTGATGATCGTGGATTCCCCTTCTTCCTGGGGAGGATGTGTGAGCAGTTAGGGGAACAGATATGCAGAGTACTTGTCCATAAGCTCCCGTAGATGTCCTCATGATTCCTTGTATTAACAACGTAGGATATGATGAATTAGCAATTACAACCATCTCGCTTTTATTAGGTAGTCGTTCTGTCCGTGGGTCTTTATTGTTATTTGGAGGGTTTAGCCTTTAGTAACACAAGCATACGAAAGGAGAAACAGAACATTTCTTTGCAAACTTAGAAAACCTAAAATCTGTCAGGCATGGTGTTGTGTGACAAGATTCTTTCTGGGGAGACACAGCAACACACACATCTACTCACACATCTCCGATAAGGAGAGCAAAGTATAGGCACTATACTTCATTGGGTTTCATTGGGGTTACTTACTGGAATATAGGTGAAGGGTCATTTACAGGGGGGAAATGACTCGATGGCTGCATCACCAAAGCCCAACATCGGTGGCAGCTTACAAAATCTGGAAACCTGCAGCACATTGCACAGCTTGTAGGCAGCTCCACAGGCTGGAGAGTGTCTTTCCAAGTGACTCAGTTGGTTTAAACCTCTTTCAAGCCGCTCTGCTGGTTTCTGCTTCTTCCAGGAAACCACTCTTTGCAGCTTGTCTTATCTGAGAGTGAGTCCCAGAAGTCTTTATTGTTGACTCTTGGGAGGGAGGGACCTAGTGAATGTGGTCAGTATCAAGAACTTCCTGAAGCTATTTAGAGTAGCTTATATTTTGTCTTAAAGAGCTTTCCTGAGTGATGGAATGTTTGAATCAGGTAGGAAACTACTACACAACACATGGTGGCATACATCTGTCACCAGAATACCCAAGTGGCAGAGACAAAGAGCTGCAAGTTCAAGGCCAGCCCAGGCTACACAATGACTTCCAAGCCATTTAGGGCTTCATAAGAAGACCTTGTCTTAGTGGGTCATGGTGGATTAGGAATATAATATTAGTATTTGTGGAGGTGGGGGCAGGAGGATCGTGTGTTCAAGGTCATCCTTGACTACATGGCAAGTTTGGGACCATCCTGGACTACAGGTGAATTTGTCTTAGAGAATGAAACAGCCAGTGTTATGGCCTGTGCATGTAACCCTAGCACTTGGGCAGGAAAGGCTGGAAGATCAGGAGTTCGAGGACAAAAAAAGTGAATGAAATGATTCCTAGTGATATTCTGCTCTACTCATAGATTGGTGCCCAGCCAAATTGTCATCAGAGAGACTTTACCCAGCAACAGAGGTACATAGATGCGAACACCCACGGCCAAACATTCTGTGAAGCTCAAGGAATCCCAGGGAAGAGGGGAGAGAAGTTCAAGAATGTCTTTGTTTACATAAAGAGTTCTGAGGACAGCCTCAGCTACAGGAGAGTTTGTCTCAAAAACATAAAGAGTAAAAACCAGAATATTCCTTCAAAGTCTAATGATTCTCACTTTCCTCAAAGCGGGAGTCCTAGATACAAACTCCCCAAACTATACTGGATTACCCTTTTCTTTCAAGCAGTAGAGACTGCAATGTAGAGATAGCTCATTGGGACAGTGTGGGGTGAAGGCTTGAGCAGCAGAAAGGGTGGAGTTCCAGACAGCCGAAGCAAGCGTGTCTCTAGGAGGAGCAGTTTCAGGGTGTGAGGCTTGTTGAGGATGTTTGAGCGATTAAAAGGTTAAGATGACTGTCTCCATCATAACGCCACACTGTTGCTTAACTTGAACCTTCTCTTCTTCTCTCTGCTCAGGCCTGTTTCAGGGCTGAGAAGTCACCCGGCAAGGTGAGGGTGGGTGGGGTCAGCTCTCTGGTTCTGCCTGCTGTGATTTTCTTCCTGTTCCCTACCCCATCTCAGGCTCCTCTTCCAGGACAGGATGGGAAGGACTTAGGAACTGGCACCAGTGCAGTTGCCCTCTCTGGGAAAGAGACCCTTGGGGATGGCCTGTGCAGTCTCAGACATTCCTGTGCTGGGCTCCCTGAAGATAGCTCTGCAGACTGTGGACCAGCCCTTCCATCAAATGTCGTTTTTACCTGTTCCTTGTCATTTTTTTCAAAGAAGTCCAAGGTTTCTTTGGGGATGGGCCAAAGAAGGGTCTAGGAGCCACACTGGTCTATAAGAAACCTGTGTGCTTCTTCCCTTGAAGGAAGTGGGTCCTGTTTAGCAAACACTGCTCACTCCATCTTATCAGCCACTTTAGCCTGGAGAATATTTCAAACCTGGGGTCATACTCATCTCTGTGGTACTGAAGCTTCAAGAGCTTGGTGAAGTCTCTGACTAACTCTTTTGAAACCCTTTCTGTTTACTTGGCTAACACCAGAAGATATAAACACCAGAATGTAAAATAAAACCAAAGCCAAGTAACAATAGGGTATTATAGATGTGAATGAATCAATGTTCTCCCAGGGCTGGTGGGAAACCTTGCTGGAAAACACTGGGCACTATCTAGGAAGACCATCTGGCAATTCTCACTGTATATCCTCCTCCTCTCCTCTTCCTCCTCCTCCTCCTTCTCCTGTTCGTCCTCCTCTTCCTCCTCCCTCTCCCCTTCCTCCTTCTCCTCCTCCTCATTTTCTTCCTCCACACCCTTTGCTTTCCTCCCCTCCACCATGCCAGAAGGATGGCATTGTGTGTAGTTTGGCTTCTATTGCTTTAATTAAAAACCATGACCAAAATCAATTTGGGAGGAAACTGTTTATTTGCTTATCCTTCTGTTTGACAGTCCATCTCTGAAGGAAGTTGGTACAGGAACTCAGAAACCTAGAGGCAGGAACTGGTGGTGAGGCTGTGGAGGGGTGCTGGTTATTGACTTACTCATTATGGCTTGTTCAGCCTGCATTCTTATATAACCCAGGATTGTAGCATGTAGCTTTTGTTACCCAGTTTTAAGCTCTGGGAGGACCGCACTATCAGCCCCGCCCAAGTTTCCTCAGATCTTCAGATGAAAGATACACACACACTTATCTTTGATATGCTTGAGCTCAATGGCCGGGCTCTTTTAAGCCTCTCTTGGCTATTGCACCCCTTTTTTCACTCCCAGCTCAGCACCCTAAATCTGCCCTCAACTTTAGTTGCTCAGTTACCTTTTCCTTGTTTAGCCCCCTAAGTCTGTCCTCAGCTTAATTATGCTTTTAATATTTTGCCTGTTACCCCAGGCACAGTCAGAGAAGCGACCCATTCTGCCATTGTTAATTGCTCTTTCTCCCTCTGAAGCATGGTAAGGCTTTTCTCCTCTCCTGTGTCTGTTAGACTGCCTGCAGGAAAGCTGGAAGTCTCACCTATTCTGCCCAGCTCATTGACCACTAGCATCTTTATTGACTGATCAAGAACCAGTTGGGGAACAGGACCTTCAATGTTCACACACAGATTCCCAATCAAAACATCAGAACCACAGCCTACATCTCACCTTCCTTCCTTCCTTCCTTTCTTTCTTTCTTTCTTTCTTTCTTTCTTTCTTTCTTTCTTTCAGATTTCTTTATTTATATGTAAGTACACTGTAGCTGTCTTCAGACACCCCAGAAGGGGGCATCAGATATCATATTATGGATGGTTGTGAGCCACCATGTGGTTGCTAGGATTTGAACTCAAGACCTTTGGAAGAGCAGTCAGTACTCTTCAGTACTCTTAACCATTGAGCCATCTCTCCAGCCCCCATCTCACCTTTTCTGTCCAATGGGTTTTTTGTTGTTGTTTTTTGTTTTGTTTTTGTTGTTTTGAGACAGGGTTTCTCTGTGTAGCCCTGGCTGTCCTAGAACTCACTCTGTAGACCAGGCTGGCCTCGAACTCAGAAATCTACCTGTCTCTGCCTCCCAAATGCTGGGATTAGAGGCATGTGCCACCACTGCCCAGCGTCTGTCCAATTTTTAAAAAAGAACTTTTTCTCTCAGACATAAATTGAACAAAACCATTATAATCATGTAAATTATTAAGTATGATATACAAATAGCACCTAGCCTATTATATCTGTTAGTTAGATAAAGTATTCTATCATCATTTCTTACATAAACAGTTATAATTTTATCCCTGGATTATGTTTATACTTTAGCCTGTTATACCATCTGAAATCATGTCTTTTACTTTATAACCTTTCTCTCAATGTTAAACAACTTGAGATTGATTATGACACTATAACTTTTAACCCCTTCAAAAAATTAAGAATGAATTAAATATTGACTGAGTATACAGGAAGCACCAAACATAGCTTCTAAAACTTAAACAATTATGGAGACAGCTGACTACTTGGACAACCCCTAATTTTTTATAATGTTAGAGCATCTGTCTTTAGGCTTTTGGCCTAGGGTCATCTGACAGACCTTTGTATAGCAGAGTTATGAAGGACTGTTTACTCTGTCTTGGCAGAGCTGTCAGTTGACTATTTTGTATAGTGTCTTTCTTTTTATCAGACAGTATTTTGTCTGCAGATGAAACAGGCAATTTCTGTCCTGTGTATACGTTGCTGTGATAAGCAATCTCACCTGGAGGCAACAATGCTCAATTTTTCTTTGAAGGAGAGTGGGGAAGTTGTCAGGAATAGACATGTCTCATTGTCAAAAGATCCTAAATAATGAAATAACATTAAATGCCATATTTTGTGGATTTTTGATGTTTTTGAAACCTAAGTAAAGTACCTCTGAATTGTTAAACTTTAACTACTCTTAGCCATATTTTTAAAAGATTTATTATATACACAGTATTCTACATATATATCTGCATGTCAGAAGAGGGCACCAGATCTCATTACAGTTGGTTGTGAGTCACCATGTGGTTGCTGGGAATTGAACTCAGGATCTCTGGAAGAGCAATCAGTGCTCTTAACTGCTGAGCCATCTCTCCAGCCCAACAACTATCTTTTTTATGAGTTAATGTTATCAATAACCAATTTAATAAGTTTTTATGTATGTCATGTGAAGGATGGCACAATGAATCTTTACCTGCCTTGTTTTTTTTTGTTTTTGTTTTTTTTAACTTTTATAGTTCATTAGGGGGGTCTCTCCCTATCATATCTGATCTTTATCACTCTAGAAGGGGCCTAGAGCCTATTCTCTTTTCCTGCCAACACAAATGTAGAGCCTTTCTTTTAAAATGTCCTTGTTCCAGTAGCTGGGATTCAATGAATGTTTAGCTTGACCTCTCTTTCAGAGGAATTTTAATATAACCACCAAACTCATAACCACCCTCATTTTGATAAATAAAACAATTCAAAGCACATAAAGCAATCTAAGCAAATATTAACCAATGAGACAGTGTTTTTGCTGTCCCCTGCCTTGACCTTCATGTGTTCAAGGCCTAAATTACTTATATAATGTAAAGATAAATTCCCTTCTGCTTATTGTATAAGTCTATTTTCAGGCTCTATTTTTGTCATACCAGGCAAAGAAATTCCAGAAATTCCATGAGTAGACCATGTTCAAAAATCCTGAGAAATTGTCCTGGCAAGACTTTTACATTTTTAAAGCATTTGTTTATTTAATCTCTCTAACTTTTTTCTTTTGCAGAGCTTAATATTTGCTGTGTCTACCAACTGGCTCTCTGCCTCTCATATTAAACTCTTTGTATCCAGTTCCGAACTGCAGGAAGAAATCCCCATGTGGCTCTGGCAAAATCTATAGTCCCTTCTATCCTTAAAAATAATTAAATCAAATTTTAAAACTTTATCCTTTGATTACCTTGTAGGAAGCAGGTAGGTTTTGTCTCTCACTGCCTTTCTCCAAGTAGCAGCATGACTGCACAGCAGGAGTTCCCAGTCTCTCTTAAGCTCTCTCTAACTGTATTCCTTCGTTCTAGTTTTTTCTTGCTGGAGCCATGTGACTTGGCTTAGCTTGCTGAGAAACCAATTTTCCCCTCTTCTTAGACTTATACAGTGTGTGTGTGTGTGTGTGTGTGTGTGTGTGTATACCATCCTAGAATTCCTAAATTAATAGTGGATCTCACCCCATGTTGGGCACCATCTGTAGCATGCATTTTTACTACACTGCTTTCAGCTCTGGGTGGATCACACTACCAGCCCAGCACAGGTTCCCTTGGATCCTCGGATGAAAGACAGATACATATCCATTAGCTTATCTTTGATATGTTTTAGCTCTATTGCCAGGCTCTTCTAAGCCTTTTTTCACCACTGTGCCCTTGTTTTTACTCCTAGCTCAGCACCCTAAATCAGCCCTCAGCTTAAGTACGTTTCTAATATCCTGTCTGCTACTCCAGGCCCAGTTGGGGAAGTGGCTGATGGCCAGTCCACCCGAGATCTCACTTGGCTAAGTGTGTTTCTTCCTCCAAAGCATAGTGAGACTTTTCTCCTCCTCTGCATCTGCTAGCCTGCCTGCAGGAAAACTGGGAGTCCTGCCTATTCCGCCCAGCTCATTGGCTGCTGCATCTTCACTGATTGATCAAGAACCAATTAGGGTATAGGACTTTCAGTGTTCACATGCAGATTCTTGATAAAACAATCATACCCCCCACACAGAGAGAACCACCAGCTCAAGGATTGTAGGCACCTCCCACAGTGAACTGGGCCCTTCCCCATCATCATTAATTAAGAAAATGCCATATAAACTTTCCTACAAGCCAAACATTTTTTCAGTTAATATTCCCTTTTCCAAAATGACTCTAGCTTGTACTAAGCTGGCATAAAAAAAAAAACTAGCCAGCTTATTGTGTAATTGGTAAGTCTCAGGTACTCCATATATCCAGAAATGGACTCATGTTGGATTATAGAAGGATTTCTGGTGGTTGGATAAAAGCCAGCATTCCTCAAGAGCTTGTGAAATAGGTGCCCCATCCCAAAAAGGAATCGATTCCTTGCCCCTGGCACAAGAGACTTGGTTCTTGTGGCAGTTTGAATAAGAGTGGTGCCCATAGGCTCACAGATTTACATGCTTAGGGGTGGCACTATTTGAAAGGATTAGGGGGTGTGGCCTTGTCAGGGTGGGTGTGGCCTTGCTGGGAGAAGTGTGTCACTGGAGCTGGGCTTTGAGGTTCCAAAAGTCTATTCCTAGCCCAGAGTCTCTCTCTCCCTGCTGCCTATGGATTCAGATGTAGAACTCTCAGCTACTTGTCCAGCACCATGTCTGCCTGTCCTCTGCCATGCTTTCCACCATGTTGACAGCGAACCTGTAAGCCAGCCCCAGTTAAACGCTTTCCTTTTTAAGATTCGTGTGGTCATGGTGTCCGCTCACAGCAACTGAACACTAAGACGTTAACACGCACCTGTGGTTACATTTCAAAGCCTGTCAGGTCTCCAAGGCTTCTCAGCCCCTATACACAAGCACTTGTGTATCTGGAAACCTCCATGTTAGTAGCATCCTGGCCCTCTCTCACCTCCCCAGTGTTCCCTCCCTCTAGATATTTATCTCTCTTATTCATAACAGAAACCTTTCCCTTAACCGTACCATGGGGTATCCATTTCATTGGTTTCTTTACTATGCCCTCTCATATTTAGTCATGAACTGAAAGTGACTCAAATTCCCATCAGCTACAGAGTAAATAAAACCCCTCGACTTTTTTCCTTTTATAGTTCAGCCTGGCTAGAAATTCACTAGGTAGCTCAGGCTGTCCTTCAACGTTTGGGAATCCTCCTGCCTTAGCCTCTCAAGTGATGGGATGTCTCACAATGCTGGTGCATTTTAAAATAGAATTACTTTAAAAAATTATGTCCTTCTTATTTATGTGTTTGCATCTGTATGTGTACACCAGAGGCCAGAAGATGGTTTGGAATCCCTGGAGCTGGGGTTCCAGGCAGGTGTGACCTAGTCAAGGTAGTTGCTGAGAACCAGACTCAGGTCCTTTGCAAGAATTCCTGTATTAAAGTATAGACTGCTGGACTGGGAGATGGCTCAGAGGTTGAGCAGAGCTTGTTGTAGAGGAACAGAGTTTGATACTGAGAACTTGTGTCGGGACACCTACTGTTGGCAATTCCTCTAGGCTCCACCCAACAGCTACCTAGCAACACTTGCAAAGCTGCTTGCCAGGTGTGAGCCAACCTGATGTATAAAGACTGCTTGGCTTCTCAATCTCCCTCTCCCTCTCCCTCTCCCTCTCCCTCTCCCTCTCCCTCTCCCACCTCTCCCTCCCCTTCCCCCTCCCCTTTCCACCCCTCCCCTCCCCCTTCCTCTCCCCCTCCCCCTTCCTTTCCTCCTCTCCCTCCCCCTCCCTCTCCCTCTCCCTCTCCCTCTCCCTCTCCCTCCTATTCTCTCTCTTCCCCATGTGTTCCCAGCCAGTCTCTTTCTCTCTCCTCTCTCTCTCTTTTGGTCCTTCTCTGTGCCCCTCCTTCCTCTGCCTCTACCCCTTTTCCAGGTCCCCTCCCCTTCCTGCCAACAAACCTTCTTCATACTAGGTCTGACACATGGCTTGGTTGTTTAGGGGGACACCTAAACCAGGTCTGTTAAAGTATTCCCTCCTGCTGCATTATACTATGTTTTATAAACGACAATACCTACAATGGCTTGTAACCCCACCTCCTGGGATCTATGCTCTCTGACCTCCAAGGGCACCCATACATACATGTAAATCTTAAACAAACAAACAAAAAAAGTTGGAAGATTTTAAAAGGAATTTATTTCAATATACAATTTGGGAAATCACACAGGTATATGTTAAGCCCAAGAGGCTCAATACAAGAGAGCATACTGTTTACTCCACTGATATGATAGTCAAGAAAAGAGTAAGCTCATCTCTGCTGTTAGAAGTCAGGGTGGCAGCAGGTGGCTGTGGTGACACACTCCTGTAATCCCAGTGCTTGAGAGGTTGAGACAGGAAGAATTCAGTTCAGCCGGGCAGTGGTGGCGCACGCCTATAATCCCAGCACTTGAGAGGCAGAGGCAGGCAGATTTCTGAGTTGGAGGCCAGCCTGGTCTACAGAGTGAGTTCCAGGACAGCCAGGGCTACACAGAGAAACCCTGTCTCGAAAAACCAAAAAAAAAAAAAAAAGAAAGAAAAGAAAAGAAAAGAAAAAGAAAAAGAAAAGAAAGAAAGAAAGAAAGAAGAAGAAGAATTCAGTTCAAGGTCAGCCTGGGCTAGTTAATGAACACAAGGCCAACCAGGAGATCTACATCGAGAACTTGTCTCAAACAAATACAAACAGCAGTCAGAACAGTGAGTGGGCAGAGGAGAAGTAAGAAATAGATCTTAAGGCTACTGGGTCATCCTGTATTTTAATCTGGTTGGTTTTGTTGGTAATTTGTAATGTTTACACCGTTCCAAAGTGACATTTAGAGATCTAGTTAAAGTTTCTATATTTTGTTACATAATCACTTATAATCATTTCACTGAGAAAGTGAGAACACAATTTATAGAACGGTTTGCGTTCTCTCAGCTTTCCACATGATGCCTTTTCATTCTGTGGTAACATGAGCTGGCATTATTTACAAAGGGTGCATTAGTTGTGAGGGCATTATTCTGAGCCTAAATCTGACAGAAACATTTCAGAAGTGAAATGTAATGGTGTGGTGCTTTGGATGAGAATGGCCCCAGTTGGTGGAACTGTTTGGGAAGGATTAAGGGTGTGGCTTGGTTGGAGGAGTTGTGTCACTGGGGGTGGGCTTTGAGGTTTCAAAAGTCTGTTGTCATTCCTCTCTGACTCTTACTTGTGGTTCAACATATGATCTCTCAACTGTTCCCGCTGCCATGCCTTTGCTCTGCCATCATGGAGTCTAGTCTTCTGAAACTGTAAGCCCAATTAAAAATTTTTATGCGCTGCCTTGGTTGTGGTTTTTGTTACTATAATAGAAAAGTAACGAGCTGGGCAGTGGTGGAGCACTCCTTTAATCCCAGCACTCAGGAGGCAGAGGCAGGCGGATTTCTGAGTTCGAGGCCAGCCTGGTCTTCAGAATGAGTTCCAAGACAGCCAGGGCTACACAGAGAAACCCTGTCTCGAAAAACCAAAAAAAAAAAGAAAAGAAAAGAAAAGTAACTAAGTCTGTCTTTGCTGCCCGTGCATGCAGTTTCTGCAGCTTAGTTTCTTGGGTGTTGTACTGGCTGGTTTTGTGTGTCAACTTGACACAAGCTGAAGTTATCACAGAGAAAGGAGTTTCAGTTGAGAAGATGCCTCCATGAGATCCAGTGGTAAGGCATTTTCTCAATTAGTGATCAAGGGGGGAGGGCCCCTTGTGAATGGTACCATCTGTGGGCTGGTAGTCTTGGGTTCTATAAGAAAGCAGGCTGAGCAAGCCAGGAGAAGCAAGCAAGCCAGTAAACAGCATTCCTCCACGGCCTCTGCATCAGCTCCTGCTCCTTGACCTGCTTGAGTTCCAATCCTGACTTCCTTTCATGATGAACAGCAGCAGGAAGTGTAAGCTCAATAAACCCTTTCCTCCCCAATTTGCCTCTTGGTCATGATAGCAACCCTGACTAAGACAGTTGTCTACCAGAGTTTACCAGCAGAGGGCAGGGCTGCACAGCTTCTGAAAGTAGAGACTTCAGGAAATCCAGACTTTCATTTCCCAGATGCTTCTGCAATGGGAAGTGACCGACCCGACCGACCGACCGTGAACCACAGGGCATCCTCCCAGGTGGAGTGACAGAGTGAAAGGGCAAAATGCTTTCAATCCCTGTGTAGGGTCCCAGTAATGTTGTGTCACCATGTGAGAACCGTTGCCCTCTGCCCTGTCATCACTGTTCACTTTGATGGTCACAGCATAAAAACGCAACCTTCTCTACTGTCTTCTTCCTATGACTCAGTGACTCTCCAGTGTACTGCTCCCACCGTCCAGTCCCTTCTGCCTAGGGCCTGCTGCTCTTTCTGCCCTGCCAGGCTCTCTTCACCACTGTTTCTAATGCAGCTCAGAAACCACGTGTCCTTCATGAAATTCCTTTTGCAAGGGCCTTGATCCCTTTTCCAGACCAGGTGTCACTTGCTGTCTGTTAAGGATTTCCCACTGTCCTTGGGATGAAGTTCAAAGCCCACTGCAGAGTCCCTAAGGCTCTGCATAATCTAGCTGTGGGCTGGGATCTCACCCATCTCCATCCTATACAACAGCCTTCAACCCCTGCCTGTTGTTGAGGCAGGGACTCATGTAGCCAGTGCTGGCCTTGAACTTGCTATGTAGCCATGAATGACCTTCAACTCCTGATCCTCTGACCTCTGACTCCTGGGTGCTGTGGTAATAAGCAGGTCCACACCTAACTCCATTCTTTTGACTACTCCCTCCTCCAGTAAGTCGTTCCCAACCATAGAATCATTTCATTGCTACTTCATAATTGTAATTTTTCTACCGTTACGAATCATAATGTAACTATGTTTGGAGATAGAGGTTTGCCAAAGAGGTCACGACCTACAGGTTGAGAAGCTCTGCTCTGAGCCCATGCACAGTCATAGCCTCTTCTCTAATAGGACACTTCTTCCTTCAATGTACAATTTAAAGCTTACCCATCTCTGCCTACTTGCTTATTTAATTTGTGTCTCCAACTCAGGACTGTGCATTTTAATTAACACCAGCCGAGACTGTATCTAATTAGTCATTTTTCTTTTATGCAAGGAGTACCAAGCATTTGCTAGGTTTGGAGTAGGTGCTCATGTTTGAACTAGCCTCTTAAATATAGATCTTGACCCATCAAGGCAAGAGACAGGTACGGTCTTTCTGTTATTTTAGGTTTTTTTTTTAAAAAAAAAAAAAAAATCAAATGAACTGAAGCCTGAATCTCTAACCTTCCCGTTGCATCTCTCACTAGGATCTGTCCACGTTCTGTGTCTTCTCAAACTTGCAGTGGAGTGGACTGATACAGCTCTGGCCCTGGCCGCAGGTGTTCAGGACCAGAAACCAACTCTGGCAACTGGCTCAGTGTGTGACCCTGTGCAAAGCACTTCATTTTTCAGCTTTACCCTTTCTATCACTAAATGTGAGACTAGTATTACATAACTAATGCTACACACACGATTTCAAAGATATGTGTGAGCACATTTATATACGCTTGAGTGTCTTTAAATACTTCAAAGATATAACCTTAAAACTTCACAGCAGGGTTATATAGAAGATTCTGTATCAACAACAACAACTTCAAAACAAATTCCCAAATTGATAAAACCTTTGTCCTCAAATCCCCTCTGTTCTGGGTGGGTTGCATTTGGTAGCTATGGCAGTCACTGTGAACTGCCCTGAGGTAGCTGCCACTTAACTGTGTGCTAATGGCCACTCCCACGGGATAGCACTGGGGAGTACAGAGTAGGTAGCTCAATTGTCTTTATGCCGGTCCTTATTAGAATAAAAATAAATCGATGTCCTTTGAAAACCTCTATGGCAGGATGAAGTGATGATTTAAAAATAAGCCCTGGATGGATTTCTGAGTTCGAGGCCAGCCTGGTCTACAGAGTGAGTTCCAGGACAGCCAGGGCTACACCGAGAAACCCTGTCTCGAAAACACTAATAAATAAATAAATAAATAAATAAATAAGCTGTGACGGCTTCCTATTCTGCAGCTGGTCACATAAATATACAGGAATGAAACTTGTTAAACGTGGGAGTACAGATTTGAATGACTTCCCTGGATAACTAAATGTAAATGATTAATGGGTCACAGTTGCTTAGAACAGACTTAAACCTTTTGCTTTACTCTGTGTGGTGAGGCTTCTCCTCTGTCTTTGCTGTCGTTCTTTACCATTTGTTAACGGCTGAGGTTATGCATCGGTAGGATCATGTTATTACTTTACCATATACATTGGATCTGTCGGATTATAAATCTGCAGAAAAGTGTTAGAAGTACAAAAAGAGAAGTCTATTTTATTTCACATATTTTAGGTTATGTATGTGTGTGTGTTTTTCTGGCCTGTATGTCTGACCACAAGCACAGAGTCCCTGTGAATGCTAAAAGAGGATGATGGAGCCCCTGGAACTGGAATCACAATCCCCGTGGAGTCGTCTCTCCTCTATGGAGTGCACCTAACCACTGGACTGCCTCTCGAGCCCTGCTGTACTTACTTTACAGAATTCAGTTAACTAGTGTCTGCATGGAACAGAGTGGTTTCCTCTCTAATGCCCAAGGCCCAACACAATGAGGCCAGCCTTCCGGTTATATACCATGTCAAGCTACTACTTCCAATGTGTGGATGGCTGACTTTGGAGACAGTGAGATGGGTCAGCCAGCAAAGGTGCTTGCCTGCAAGCCTGGTGACCTGAGTCCATCACTAGAACCTTCATGGCTACAGGACCAGCTCCTCCAAGTCATCCTCTGCAAGTATGGATGCACACACTAAGTAAACAAACGCAGTTTGTTAACTTTTAAAAAAGAAAAACAACATACTGTGATTATGTTTTTAAACATATTTTATTTTATACACTGCAGTGGTTTTAATATTGACTATTAACTTGACAGGATCTAGAATCACCCAGGAGACAAAGCTCCAGGAATGTCTGTGAGGAAGGTTCTAGAATGGGTTGAGGAGGGAAGACCCTCTCTGAATGTAGGTGGCACTGCTTCATGAACTGGGGTCCTGGATGGAAACAGAACAGAGAAAAAGTGAACACTAGCAGTCTTGCCTCAATGCTTCCTGACTGTGGGTGCAGCGAGACCAGCTGCCTCAGTTCCTGCCACCATGCCTTCCCCTGAAACTGTGAGTCCAGGTGAAATCTTCTTTCCTCACATTCCTGTTGCCAGTGTTTTTTTTTTTTTTTTTGAGCCCAGCAGGGATCCAGGGACGGCTAAGATGGTGACGGAAATGAAGAAAAGATAAACATACAGACACACAGACAGAAAGGCGGGATCAGGTTGACTGGACTCTGATGGAGAGTCTGAAGGACCCTGGCAGCTCAAGGCATTTATTCTAGAGAAGAACAAGGATGTTTATCTCCATAAGAGATGAACAAAGATGATCAAGGAGTTATTTATTACACATACATTAACAAGGGCAGGGTTATTGCACAGAGCTGGATGAAGGAGGCAGGTTTATCTGATCTCAGTAGGAGCAGTCCCTGTAGGAGAGCAAGCCGTCTTCAGCAAACTGTAAATACCTGGGAAAAGAAAGCTTTGGTGGACACTGCACACACTATCAACATTTGCACGTGATCAAGAGGAAGGCTTTGTGGTCCCTTTGAGCCTCACCCACTCCTGTTAGGGTTTGCCGTTTTCTCATGGGTCATGGATGTGTCCACAGCACACATTCACACAAGATTTCCTTCACTGGGGGTGGGGATGTGAGTCCTTCCTTCCCACGCCATGTATTCTGTTAGTGATGAGAAAGGCAATGGGTGCATAGGGAAATGATCGGTCGTTTAAACCAGCTGGGTGCATAGGGCACATCCCACGATTTATTTGTGAGCTTATTTTCACCAATAATTTTTACTGTTCTTTTCACAAATAAATTACATTACAAAAATGGAGGGAACCATGTAAAGCAAAGAGATGTTAAGAGCCATGGGCTTAAGACCTCGGGAGACTACACAGGTATTGTTCTAGCTCTTGGGGCTCGTGCGGCTCTGCCTTATGCTTCTGCTGCTTGGTTTTAAGTCCACACTAGCTATTCAGAGGTCGCACACAGAGGATACTCTTCAGAACTAGATTGTTTTTTGCTTTGTTTTCCAAGACAGCGTTTCTCTGTGTAGCCCTGGCTGTCCTGGAACTCACTCCGTAGACCAGGCTGGCCTCGAACTCAGAAATCTGCTGCCTCTACCTTCTGAGTGCTGGGATTAAAGGAGTGTGCCGCAGCCACCACCACCGCCCATCTAGAACTAGGGCTCTTAGTCTGACCAGATGTCTCAGTGAGTAAAGAAGTCCGCCATTTCCAGGCATGCTCTGGAGATAGGGTTAAAATAAGAGCCAGAGAAACGGTTCTGACCGCAAGCCTCATGACCTAAGTTTTATCACTAGAACTTTCATGGCTAAAGGAAGGCAGGGGGATGCCTTTGAATTCAAGGCCAGCCTAGTCTATACAGTGAGTTCCAGGACCACAAAGAGAGAACCTGTCTTAAGGAGGAGGAAGTTGATGCTGCCACGTAGATACTAGGACTTGAACTCTCAGTACCCTGGAAGAGCAGAGCACTGTTAACTGTTGGCCCTTCTCTCCAGGCCTTGCCTAGCATTCTCGAGGGCCTGGATTCAATCTCCAGCCCTGGGGCTGGGGGGAGCCCACATGAATGGTCTCAGTTTTGAGATGTATACAATCTGTTTCAAATACCACCCAAGTGTGATCTTGTCTCTTTGGCCCCTTTTTTTTCTAGACAGTTATATCAGAAAGGTTACAGTGTTATCAGCACAGAGGAGATAATCTGTTGCTGCCTGAAGTACTGTGAGCAATACCTACCCTTATGCTCTAGAATGGTCTGCTGACCCAGCATCGAGTGACATTATCAGTGTACAATAACTAAGTCCTTCGCAAAAATAGAAAGAAAATGCATCGTGGCAAAGGCACATGGCTTTTACCCTGGTTAGATCAATTATTAACCTAGGGACTGTGGTGTACAAAGTATTTCACTAGCCCTGTAGGCAAAGCTACAAAGAGACTGTGGCTCCTGCTGTCCCTGAAAGAGCAGAGAGAAATTATTTGGTGGTGAGTTCCACTCGCCTTGGGTTCCCTGTCCAGATTTTGGTTTTAGTCACTAAATAACTGCACAAGAAAAAGCACCTTTAAGAAAGAATTTTTTGTTGTTGTTGTTTTTTTGAGACAGGGTTTCTCTGTGTAGCCCTGGCTGTCCGCCTACCTCTGCCTCCCAAGTGCTGGAATTAAAGGCGTGTGCCACCACTGCCCAGCTTAAGAAAGGATTTTAAATGCTGGAAAAATGACTCAGGAGTTAAGAGCAGTTGCTGCTCTGCTGGAGGTCCTGAGTTCATTTCCCAGCCCCCACACCAGGAAGCTCATGGACACCTGTAACTCCAATTCCAGGGGTTATGAAGCTCTTCTGTCTTCTGTGGACACTCAAACACATATGCACAAATCCACACACAGACATGCACATATATACAGATTAAAAAAAAAAACATAGAAAGAAGGAAGGACTTCCCCCTATTCCCTTATAAACCCATACGAATGTTTCAGGGTAGTTAATATGGGCAATTGGCTCATCTACCAAAAACAGAAAAATAGTCTAATGAAAGCTCAGTCTGAACCAGGAGTTAGGGTAGGCCTCCCAGATCTTGGGAGGCAGAGGCAGACGGATCTCTGAGTTTGTGGCCAGCCTGGTCTACAAATGAGTTCCAGGACAGCCAGGGCTAGGCAGAGAAACCTTGTCACAAACAAACAACAAAAACCAACGTAAATAAATAAAATAAAATTTTACCTTTCTTCAAAATGTACCACCGTACCTACCACCAGCACCGTGACCAATGACAGGAATCTTTTCCTAGTCTGCGTTTTCAGCAGCTGTAATTAAAGGCATAATTTGGTGAGAAGTGCTCTCTGCTGGAAACAGAGACGCAGAACCAGGAACACCAGCTTTGTCTTGTTTCTACTCTGTTTGTGGCTAGGACATCCAACTTAAGTGCAAACTCTGCTCGAGGATTTAAACTCGGGGCCTGTGAGATGACGTCAGTGGGTACCCATGCTCGCTGTCTAGCCTGGGTCTGATTGAGGCGCCAATACTTTTAACCTCCACACCTGTGCCTGTTCCTCACATATGCACCACACACATAAGCCAAACCAACCAACCAACCAGTCAACCAACCAAATAAATAAAAGTTTTTTCTTAATTTAACAGAAAGAATTCAAGCTTTGCCCAAAGTGACTTTCTGCTTAAGGTTAATGATGCCGCTGGTCCTTGTTTGACAGGTCTGAAATCAGGCATCACATATTGCAGGAGTGGGATGTAGGAGCTGTACAGTTTTTGTCTTGTCCTCCAAATCCTAGTTGTTGTCTAAAAGACCATTGTACTGCATGGAGGATTTTAGAAGAACGAAGTAGGAACGCTTAGCACCAAGCGCCAAGCACCTTCTTTTGTATTTTGCTTGATTCTAAGGCTAGACAAAATAAAAATGAAATAAAATAAAGTAACCAGACCTACAGTCCTAGCCCCTGTTTTTTATTTATTTTGAGGCAGGATCTTACCCTGTAGTCCAAGTTGGCCTGGAACTTTCTATGTAGTTCAGGGTAGCCTAGAATTTGTGATCTTCCTGCTTCAGGTTCCAAACTGCGGCATTAAAGGCCTGGGGCACTCTGCCTGACGGCTCTCAGATATTCATCAACTAATTTCTTTCTTTCTTTTTTTTTTTTTTTTTTCGAGACAGGGTTTCTCTGTGTAGCCCTGGCTGTCCTGGAACTCACTCTGTAGACTGGGCTGGCCTCGAACTCAGAAATCTGCTTGCTTCTGCCTCCCAGGTGCTGGGATTAAAGGCGTGCACCACCACTGCCGGCTCATCACACTAATTTTTTTTTTTTTTTAAATATGTTTTAAGATTTATTTCTTTTACTTTGTATTATTTTACATTGTATGAGTACACTGTTGCTATCTTCAGACACACCAGAAGAGGGCGTCAGATCCCATTACAGATGGTTGTGAGCCACCACGTGGTTGCTGGGAATTGAACTCACGACCTCTGGAAGAGCAGTCAGTGCTCTTAACCGCTGAGCCATCTCTCCAGCCCCCATCACACTAATTTCTAAGCCGTATCATTATGTGGAAAGATACAAAAGGTTTTTGGAGGACTACATTTTTAAAGTAGTATTAGGAAAAACAAAACAAAACAAAAAAACCCACAGCAAACCAAAAACCGTAGATTTAAAGAAGAAAAAAAAAATTTTTTTTTTTTTTTGAGACAGGATCTCATGTAGTCCAGGCTGTCTTCAAACTTTCCATGTAGCCAGGATGTGCTTGAATTTATAATCTGTCTTCTTGGTTTGGGATTGCAGACCTGTGCCACCACACCCAGCCTTTGCTCATGTTGGGCTGGGGATTGAACCTAGGACCTCATGTATACTGAGGCAAGCACTACATTCCCAGCTTTGGGGGGGTGGGGGGGAATCCTCACCCTATTTCATATCTTAAAATAGTTTTTAAAAAATGTCCACTTCTGCCGGGCAGTGGTGGCACACGCCTTTAATCCCAGCACTTGGGAGACAGAGACAGGCGGACTTCTGAGTTCGAGGCCAGCCTGGTCTACAGAGTGAGTTCCAGGATAGCCAGGGCTACACAGAGAAACCCTGTCTCAAAAAACAAAACAAAACAAAAAATGTCCACTTCTTGCCAACAGTACAGCAGCAGCCTGCTGCTGAGCTAACTTTTATTAGTTGTGTTCCTGGGGAGACATAAACATCCATACACTCCAGACAAGAACAAAGAAAGGATATCACCCACAGCAAGCTGGGTGGACACTGTGGGGTCCCTGCAGTTCCTTACAGGAGGCTGAGTGAACCCACTAGAAACCCTGCCCCAGCCAGAATGAAGACTCACAGAAGTGGTTCCCTGGAGGTGCCCACACAACCTGCAGCCAGTTCCGCCCTGAGGCTCACCCATCCCCAGAGGCTGCTTTTTGCTCACCAACCCTTTCCATGGGCCTTGCGAGTTCTCTAACTTTCTGTGCTTCCAGAGCGTAGCAGGTTTGTTAGTGCCTTGAGTCTGTGAGCCTCCCTTCAGCCCAAGGAGGGAATGTTCTCCTCTGGAGGAAATGCTACACGATACATCTTTATGTTTCTTTTTCATCAGCTCTATAGGAAAATTTGAAGTCAAAATGGTCTCCAACTTGTTTTCCAATCTTATCTAAATATGAAGAATAAAACATTGAAAGAATATATGCCTAACTATGAGGACAAGGAAGACAAGACCCAAACAAGTCATAAGGCGCACAGTAGGCATGTTAAGTACATGGAAAGTCTGTCTCTCTGTCTGTCTGCCTTTCTTTCTCTTGCTTTTAAAGTGAAAATCACAGGAAAAGCCAAATATGGTGGCACATTGCCTGTAACTCTAGTACTTTGGAGGTACAGGCAGGGACACCAAAGCTCAACACTAGGCTGGGTTACACGGACCCTGTCTCCAAAAACAGAAGAAAGAAAGAAAGAAAGAAAGAAAGAAAGAAAGAAAGAAAGAGGGAGGAGAGAGAGAGGGGGAGGGAGAGGGAGAGAGAGAGAGAGAGAAGGATGGAGGGAGGGAGGGAGAGGGAGGGCGGGAGAGAGGGAGGAAGGGAGAGAGGGAGGGAGGGAGAGAGGGAGACATAGGGAGGGAGAGAGGACACAGTTTACGGGTGGCTGTGGTGAGTAGGGTGTGAATTTGTGAGGTAACTAGTAAGCTGGGGGTGGAAAGGCAAAAGGAGCTTCAAGTTTAATCGAAGTGTGTTATTTCCTTTATTAACACATAGGGGGCAGGGCTGAACAGATAGCTTAGCTGTTAAAAGCACGTCTGCCTTTCTAGGGGAAGGTTCAGTTCCCAACACCTACAGGTCACTCATAACGATTTGTAACTCTAGTTCCAGGGGATCCAATACCCTCTCTGACCTCCAGGGGGCACCAGGCACACACATAGGGCACAGACACACCTGCAAGCAAAACACCAGACATATATGTGGTGGTTTAAATAAGAATGGCCCCATTAGGCTCACGTGTTTGACTGCTCGGTCATCAGAAGTGATGGCTTGGGAGGACTGGGAGGTGTAGCCCTGGAGCCACTGGGGGTGGGCTTTGAGGTTTCAAACAGCACAAGTTACTCTCTTTTCCTGCTGCCTTTGAATCTGGATGTAGATCTCCAGAACCATGTCTTCCTGCATGTCACCATGCTGTCTGCTATGACAATAATGGACTGAACCTCTGAAATGGTAAGCAAATCCCAATTAAATGCTTTCTTTTGTGGGAGTTGCAGTGGTCATGGTACCTCTTCACAACAATAGAACACTGAATACAAAGTTGGTACCAGGAGTGGGGTATTGCTATAGCAACAGGGCCTGGCCATGCTGCTTGTTGGCAGGGTGTGGACTTTGGATTAGGATGACAGTTGAACACTTTAAGTGGGGCAAACTAATAGGAGCTGCCACAACAACCATCTTTGTGGTTTCTGGAGACCCAACCTCTGGCGCTCATGTTTACATATGGGGCATGAGCTCAGTCTAGCTTGTTGTTGTTGTGCTCTAGACTGAAGGCTAAGGCCTTTAGGCTATATCCTTTGCTCACTTTTCTGAGACAGGGTTTTATTATTTCATAGACTAGCCTTGAACTCTCTGTGTAGCCCAGGCTAGCCTTGAGCATTTGATTTTCCTGCCTCCATCCCTGGAAACTGGATTACAGGCCTGAAACATCAAGTTCAGCTCTGCCCTGATTTGCACTCTGTCTGTCCCCTTCAGTTCTCCGTGTCACCACCATCTGCCTTCTGCTCCCAGCTGCTTTTCTCACCTTCTATCGATACATCTTCCTCCCAACTGCAAGGATAATTTTCCATCTCCAGATATGGCAGTAAATCCTAGTATGTAGGGGTACTGGGGCAGGAGGTTTACAAATGAGTCTAGCCTGAGGCACACATTGAGACTACACTAAAAGTCAAACCAAATAAGGCAAAACAAGTGAAACATTGCAATGCTAAGCAGTTGGCTTCGTCATAGGTTGAATTTTTCCAGTATCCACGTGGGGTCAGACTGGGCCATCTGCGGGGTGGAAAAGGCAGGGATGGTAGAGAGGGCGGGGCCCTTCTGCAGCTCTGTTCTTGGTAGTTCTGGGAAGCCCCGGACAAAGCATAACATATGCAGTTTCCCAAAACCGGCAGCAAAAGGAAGCCGGTGTCAGAAGAAGCAAATCTCCAAAGGTCTGTTCCTGCCTCTGAGGTCATTCTCTGCCATGGCTCCTTACTTCCGCACAGGCTATAGACCCACTCCGCACATCCAAGTCCATTTGCTGTCTCTCCAGCAAGATGTACCCTTGGCAGCACTCCTGGAATGGAGTGAGCAGCTCATTTAAAAATCAGCCCATCTTTCTTCCGTCCTGTTACATCCAGGGTACACTGTGCTAAGTGCAAAGCTGCCATCAGTCACTCTTCTCTCTTTGTCGTCTTTTCCTGCTTTTTTTTTGGCTTTTCAAGACAAGGTTTCTCTGTGTAGCTCTGGCTGTCCTGGAACTCATTCTGTAGACCAGGCTGGCCTCGAACTCAGAAATCTGCCTGCCTTTGCCTCCCGAGTGCTGGGATTAAAGGCGTGCGCCACCACTGCCCCGGCTGCTTATTTTTAAGATCCCTCCCTATGGCTCAAAATGGAGCTGACCCTGTAGTTTCAGCTTTGACCTCCATGTTTGACTGCAAAGTGAGAAAGGAGCAAAGAGCAAGCTTCCCGCAGGGAAGGCTTACACACATTCCTCAAGCTAATGACGTCTCTTGCCATATTTGGATTTCCTTGATTTTGCAGACAAGTCTCATTGTGCAGCCTTGGCTAGAACAGCCTTGTCTTAACCTCCCCAGCAGTGAGATCACGGGTGTGGTCCTAAGAAAGAACTAGGTTCTTTCCCTGAGCCATCCCTATGTGATGTTCAGACTCAGCTTCTCTCATGCTCAGAACAAAAATGCAAACTGCAATAGCCAAACCTCTCCCTGGCCTTCAAGCTGGAGTTTCTCATTTTTGGGTATCCGGATGTAGCCAGCACCAAGTGTTTCATTATTTTAGTGTAGAGTGCTTGCCTGAACTTGGTTCCACGTGTGTTTTGCTCTGCATGTTACTTCCTGAGTCACGAAGGGAGGTGTTGCAATGTTCAGAAAGCCCAAGAATGAACCAGACTGACTTGAGTACCTAGCAACCCCGAATTTAAAATTTAATCCCAAACTGGGTATGCTGTAGTAGGTCTGTAATTCTGACACTTTCCATGTTGAGGCAGGAGGATGTCAAACTCAAGAATAGCTGGGCTTACCCAGTAAGATTCTTTTTCAACAATTACTCTTTCAGAGTTTGGACCAAGAATCAGACATATGGCAGGACCTTGCTCAGATGCTGTGGATATCCAGCCTAGCTGTTAAGACTACAAAGTATATTTCTTGAAGCAAGAAGTATTTTCAGTTTTTAACCACAGTTTGTTTTGGGTAGGCAGATATGAATATCACTTTTTTCAAAAAGGTGTTCAGCTTTGCAATTGAAAAAGAAAGTCAAAATCATCATCCAACTTCCTAAATTAGCCTGGGAGGTAGGCTGTTGTTTGTGAGTTAGTTTGAAAAATTAAATAGATTTTATTCTCTCCTATTTCAGACACTAACAGTGTGACTCAGCCCCTTCCTTCATTATGGAGTTCATGACTCTGGCTCACAAGGTTGATCATCTTAAACAACAGAAGGGGCCAGGTATATCGACGCATGTGCGTAATCTCAGCACTGCAGAGGTGGGAGCAGAGGAGAGAAGGAGACTGTGGTGTATACAGACAGTGATAAAATATTTGTGTTGCTTGAACACCACTAAAACAAAGAAAGAAGAGAGGGAATTGCTGCCTGGGCCCTGGACTACCTATTGCCCCACCCTACCTGCCCTTGGCCGGTTGGAGGTGAGTTGACATGGAATCAACAACCCAGACTCTGGGATCAGGTGGGAAATGCTGTAGCAACCTCATGTGAACAGTGCTGCAAGCTCCTTTAACACCCTCTACCCTCGCCCCATCCACCCGCCCCAAGAAACCCTTTCTCCTAAACAGCAGTTCCCGATTGGCTGGCATTGTCTGCACCAGCAATCCTTGGTCTCTCAGGCAGTCCTCAATTAGGTCCTCCTGCAGCGATGCTTTTGCAGATACACAGCCCTTGTTGTTTACATAGAAGTGGCCATGCCATTCCTGCTACAGGGGATAAAGCATAAAGGATTGAATCTGAGTTCAACCCCCAGAACCATATAAAAATATGCCTTTAATCCCAGTGCTGAGGAAATGGGAGGTAGAGACAGGCGGATCTCTAGGGGATCAGTAGCCAGCCAGTCTAGACAAGTCAGTATGAGGCCAGCTGAGAAACCACGCCTCAAAAACAGAAGGTAAAACAGTGCTTAAGGAACAGCATCTCAGCTGACCTTTGTCCTCCACATCACACATCACACACACACACACACACACACACACACACAACCAAACTGAAGGAAAAGGGTAGGTGCTATGTGGTGGTTTGAACAGGAATGGCCCCATAGACTCATGTGCTTGAATGCTTGGTCCACAGGAAGTGGCACTGTTAGGAGGTGTGGCCTTGTAGGAGGAGGTGTGTCACTGTGTGAGCAGGCTTGCAGGGTGTTCAAGCTATACCTACTAGGACACACCATCTTGTTTTGCTAGCTGTGGATCAAGATATAGAACACTTGGCTCCTCCAGCACCAAGTGTGCCTGCACAGTGCTGTTCTTCCCACCATGATGATAATGACCTAAACCCCTGAAACTGTAAGCCAGCCCAGTTAATGTTTCCTTTATAAAAGTTGCCATGGTCATGATGTCTCTTCACAGGAACAAATCCTTAACACATCTGTGATACCAGAATACAGGAAGACTGCCAGGGAGTCTGTGCTGTACTTGGGAGGCAGAGGCAGGAGGACTTCTGAGTTCGAAGACAGCCTGGTCTACAGAGTGAGTTCCAGGACAGCCAGGGCTACACAGAGAAACCCTGTCTCGAAAAACCAAACCAACCAACCAACCAACCAAACAACCCCCCAAAAACCAAAATAGCAAGCTAGGAATGGTGGCTGTCTTAGGTATGATTTCTACTGATGTGATGAGACACTATGACCATGGCAACTCTTCTGAAGGAAAATATTTAATTGGTAGTAGCTCAGAGGTTTAGTCCATTATGGTCATGGCAGGAAGCATGGTGGCATGTAGGGAGACATGGTGCTGGAGAAGGAGCTGAGAGTTCCACATCTGGATGAGTAGGCAACAGGGAGAGAGAGTGACACCGGGCCTTGCTTGAGCAACTGAAACCTCAAAGCCCATTCCCAGTGACACATTTCCTCCAACAAAACCTCGCCTACTCCAACAAGGCCACACCTACTCCAACAAGGCCACACCTACTCCAACAAGGCCACACCTCCCTATGGCACCAGTCCCTTCTAGCCTATAGGATCATCTAAATTCAAACTACCACAGTGGCACATTCCTTCAATCCCATCTCTTGGGGACAGAATCAGGAGTATCTCTGTGAGTTCAAGGCCAGCCTGGTCAACATGGACAGCTCTGGGCCAGTCAGGGATACACAGTGAGATCTTGTTTCAAAAACAAACAAACAAACAAACAAACAGCAGCAACAACAACAGAGCAACCAAAGTAGGTAGGCTTCTTTCATAAATTACCTATCCTCTCTCTCCTCTTTTCTTTTCTTTTCTTTTCTTTTCTTTTCTTTTCTTTTCTTTTCTTTTCATACAGGGTTGAACTCCAGCCCTTGAACATTCTAGGCAAGCATTCTATGACAAGCTACTGTCCTAGCCTTTCTAATCTGGAAGAACAATTTGAATAAATATCTTGTATCTGTTGGTCCATCAGATTGACATTACTAAACCTGTTTTTTTGGTCTGGCCCACCTGTAGTAGAGTTTTTTTTTTTTTTTTTTTTATTTTTATTTATTATAATATTATTGTTGTTGTCGTTGGTTTCTCGAGACAGGGTTTCTCTGTGTAGCCCTGGCTGTCCTGGAACTCACTCTGTAGACCAGGCTGGTCTCAAACTCAGAAATCCGCCTACCTCTGCCTCCCAAATGCTGGGATTAAAGGCATGAGCCGCCACTGCCAGGCTGCACTTTATAAGTGGCTATTTTTCTTTATCCCCGGCTAGCTCACAAACAAAGAGGCTGAGACTAGTAGATGTATTTAATCAAGCTTTACCATGCAATGCCTGGGCAGTCATTGACCTAATTCTAATCCTCTAAACTGACTAGCTACCTCCCAGCTAAAATCCCCAAGAGGGCTAGAGAGATGGCTCAGTGGTTAAGAGCACAGACTGTTCTTCCAGAGGTCCTGAATTCAATTCCTAGCATCCACAAGGTGGCTCACAACCATCTGTAATGGGATCCGATGCCCTCTTCTGGTATGTCTGAAGACAGCTATAATGTACTCATAAAATAAAATAAATAAATCTTTTTTTAAAAAAATTAAAATCCCAGCCAGGCAGTGGTGGCGCACGCCTTTAATCCTAGCACTTGGGAGGCAGAGGCAGGAGGACTTCTGAGTTCGAGGCCAGCCTGGTCTACAGAGTGAGTTCCAGGACAGCCAGGGCTACACAGAGAAACCCTGTCTTGAAAAACCAAAAACCAAAAAAAAAAAAAAAAAAAAAATCCCCCAAGATACTTGCATTGTGGTGTTGGTCTGTCTCTCTGGGCTTCAGGTATTTTTACATGATGTCAGTTTCCTCGCAGTCAATCCCTGTTTCCTCCCCTCTTTCTCTTCTCTACCCTGGAAGCAGAAGTCCTGCCCTATTCTCTCCTCTGTCTAGCCATTGGCTGATCAGCTTTTATTTACAAGTCAGAGAGTAATGTGGAGCAATGTTTACACAAACGTGAAACAGGAGTATGATGTTTGTATATGCTCAGCCCAGGGAGTGGCACTGTTAGAAGGTACACCCTGTTCAAGTAGGTGTGGCCTTTTTGAGTGGGCGTGGCACCATGGGTGTGGGCTTTAAGACCCTCATTCTAGCTGCCTGGAAGTCAGTATTCTGCTAGCAGCCTTCAGATGAAGATGTAGAGCTCTCAGCTCCTCCTGCACTGTGCCTGCCTGGATGCTGCCATGTTCCTGCCTTGATGATAATGTACTGAACCTGTGAACCTGTAAGCCAGCCCCAATTAAATGTTGTCTTTATAAGAGTTGCCTTGGTCATGGTGTCTGTTCACTGCAGTAAATCCCTAACTAAGACAAGGAGATACGTGGAATAAACATTACAGTATTATGGATTGCAACCAGACACAGGGTTAGAGAAATCAGCATTTGACTAACACAAGGATAGTCTTTACCCAGTGCACAATAACATTATGCCTACACCCACTCCCACTAATGCTTGCTTGTTGTTTAGTCTTGCCACTTTAGATTCCATTCAGGAATTTTAGAGTATTCAAGAATGATTCTCAAGGCCCATTTAGATACTTCAGAGGGTAAAATTGTTGCCGCCCAGGTTTGGTGGCCTGAGTTTGATCTTCTGAACTCAAGATTCCTGAAAGCTGTTTCCTGACTTCTGTGTCTGCGATAGTCACACATCCACACTCACATGCACACCATATACACATCTACAAAAATAATAACAGAATAAGAACAAAGAGAACTGAACATGGCTCAACGGCTAGAGTGATGGCTTAAAGACACTTCATTTTTGTGCTAGGCAGCCATCTTGTAACCTTTTGTCTCTGACTTCACATTCCTGGCTACCCTGACTCCTTGACTTCACTCCGGAATGTACATCTGTGAGCATCTGCTTATGATGCAATGACTAACTGCTGATTTTGACTTCTGTAACCTGCCTGTGTGGACAATCAAGGACTATTTTGAGGTTGCCTTGACCATCTAGTCTTGTCAGAGCAGAACAGCTCTTTTGGTTTTTGCCTTTAAAAGTCCGTTCCTTCACCCACCTCTGGGTGACAGGTCTCTGGTTCAGGCTAGAGACTGTGGCCTTGTTAGCAGCTATAATAAATTTGGCTAATTATATTTAAATTGAGTCTGGGGGTCTTTTCCTGATGGTCTTGAACTCCACAATGCCTAAGAATGTTTGCAATGAGAAGGCTAAGCTGACTCCATGGCAAGTTTCAAATTGGGAGTCTAGGAAACTAAGCCTAAAGAACTGGCAAGTCAGTTAAAAAAAAACCAAAAAAAAAAAACAGGCTTCAGGAAGCAAACCAGAGCGTAGAAAGTGCCCAGCCGCTAGCCTGAAGCAAGGACAATGAATCAGCAGGTTTCCAGACCTCCCCATTACAGATTCCAGCCCCCACGCCCAGGTAACGGAATGTCCCTAAAGATGGCGCTGGTCTTACCGGAATTGCACCAGTAACGGAATTCTCCTAGAGATGGAGTGAGATAGAGGTCAACTGTCCCAGAATCTCTAACATGCTATCAATCTAGCCTTCGAGCTCATTTGGTAGTCTCTCTTTGTTGGTAATGTGGAGACCCCAGCATGCTGGACTTCTGCAGAATTAAACACTCTTTGCATTTACATATTATTTGAGTCTGGAGCATCATTCTTCGGTGAATCATGGACCCTTACAGCTAATCTTTGCTTGTTTGATTGGTTAGTTTTTTGAGACAGGGTTTCTCTGTGTAGCCCTAGCTGTTCTGGTACTCACTCTGTAGACCAGGCTGGCCTTGAACTCAGAGATCCTCCTGCTTCTGCCTCCCACCTGCTTCTACTAAAGGTGTGTGCCATTACTTCTCAGCTTTTTTTTCCCCCTCTGGCTGCTCTTACAAAGGCTCTAGTGTTGGTTCCAGCATGCACATGGTGGCTCACAACCATCTGAAACTCCAGTTCCAGGGATCTTCTGGCTTTAGTTGACACCAGCCATGTACATACATGTAGACAAAAATACTCATGTGCATAATATAAAAACTTACAATAAATAAATAAATAAATAAATAAATAAATAAATAAAAGAAGATGGGCCGGGGACAAGAGACATGGTTTGGAAGTTTTGAGTATATTAGGTAAAATTACCTATGTATAGATTTTAACTATAAGCCTTTTGTTATAAGTTTTAAACTAAATTTTGGTTACAGATTTTTCAAGCATACTCAACGAACTTACAGATCCTGAGACAATTTACAACATAGACTTAAGAGACTGGGGGTGGGGGAAGAGGCAGAAATCAAAGAAATCCTAGACATAAAGGATTTTTAAGAGTGAAAAGTGGCAGGGCTAGAGAGATGGCTCAGCGGTTAAGTGCCTGGCTTCAAGTCTCAAATTACGTCTCAATAAATTCTACCCTTGAGGCTGCAACCTTCCTCTTTCTCCAGAGTGTCCCTGCCACCTTCTAACGAGTACCAATTTCCTTATACGGGAGTGTTTTAAGACAGTCTCATGAATCCCAGACTGGCTTTAAGCTCATTGCGTATCAGATGATGTCCTTGACTCCTTCATTCACTTGCTTCCACTTTCTGAATGCTGGGATTCCAGGGGTGTACTACTTTGCCTGGTTTAAACAGCGCTGCGAATGGAAGTCAGGACTTACTGCGTGCTGGGTAAGCACTCTGCCAGCTGACTGCTAGCGCAGTCCTATGATTTGAATGTAACAGACCATAAATTGAACTTAAAAAAAAAAAAAACAAAAAAAACAAAAAAACAAAAAAACAACAACTTTTTTGGACACAGGGTCCCACTTTGCAGCCCTGATTGACTTAGTTAGAAACCGTTACACACAGCAAGCATAGTGATGCATGCCTTGGATCCTAGCACACTGGAAGCAAAGTCTGGTGGATCTCTGTGAGTTCCAGGCCAGTCTGGTCTACATAGTGAGTTCTAGGAAAGCTAGGGCTATATAGTGAGACCTTGTCTTGAAAAAGTAAACAAAATTGCTGGGCAGTGGTGGCACACGCCTTTAATCCCAGCACTCGGAAAGCAGAGACAGGTGGATTTCTGAGTTTGAGGCCAGCCTGGTCTACAGAGTGAGTTCCAGGACAGCCAGGGCTACACCGAGAAACCCTGTCTCAAAAAACCAAAAAAATAAAATAAAATAAAATAAACAAAAACAAAAACAAAACAAGAAAGAAAGATATTGTTGCAGAGACTACAGTGGCCTTGAATTTGGGATCCGAATACCTCCTGAGTGCTAGACACTGGCATGTGACACCCTACCAGGCTCAAAAACTCATCTAAAATACAAAATTCATATTGGTATACTATGTACTTCAAGTGATATTTACTAATTTTATGTATTAAATTAGTATTAAATTTATGTATTGTATTTATTGTGCCAGTGTGGAAACTGCATGCTATATCTAAGATAAGAGCTGCACCACAAATTAGACATTTTATTTTTTTCAAATGTGATAGTTTAATTCCTAGTAAATCCAGAACTGCACTTTTTCTTCACTCTAACCTACTCCTTTCTTTCTTTCTTTCTTTCTTTCTTTCTTTCTTTCTTTCTTTCTTTTCTTCTTCTTCTTCTTCTTCTTCTTCTTCTTCTTCTTCTTCTTCTTCTTCTTCTTCTTCTTCTTTTTTGGTTTTTTTCGAGACAGGTTTCTCTGTGTAGCCCTGGCCATCCTGGAACTCACTCTGTAGACCAGGCTGGCCTCGAACTTAGAAATCCGCCTGCCTCTGCCTCCTGAGTGCTGGGATAATGACATGTGGCATCACTGCCTAGCCTAGCGTTCTGTTTTGATTGTGATGAGCCTTCTGCGAAGGATGGCTTCCAGCTTCTCTTTTTTCCTCTTTGTATGTTGCAATTCTCAGACCTCATGTCAATTCCGAGACTTCACTCACCACTTCCTGACCGTGAATGAATATGGCAGAATTTACGAGAATCAGCATGGATTAAAGTCAACGTAAGAATCCTCTTTTCCATTGTCCAGCAGCAGGGGTCAGGATGGCTATTTGTTGGTTGCTCACACTCCAGTGGATGACCCCACACTCATATGTATGTGAGCAGCACCCACTGGACTTGGGAGGGAGATACGTCAGATGATCCCAGGGGAACTGGTAGGAGGGAATGGTAGATGGTTCTGATTCAGATACATTATATACATGTATGAAATTGTCAGCAGATTGTTTTCTTCAGGCCTAATCCAGCCAGCTATGGTGTTATAGGCCTATAATCTCATGTATTTCTCATGGAAATGGAGGCGTTAGTGGAAACTCTGGGGAACCCCACATTAGGAACCAGGTTACCAGGGTTCATAGTTTTGGATTACTAATCTCCTTAATAAAATAATTTAAAAACGGACTCAAAAGAAAGCTCAAGGACCACTTTATTATAGTGTAAGAGAAGAAAGCATGAGACAGGCTCAAGGCAACAGGGTAAAGAGAGGACACTAAAGAAGGACACCAGATGCACACGTCTGGCCTCTTGGTGCTCACTCAGAGGCTTGCACATTCGCACACTCATGGACTTGCACACTTATGCACGCACAGACCTGTACCCTTGCACACTTGAGGCTTGCACACTCACGGACTTTCTACACTTGATCTTCACCAAAAGGCCAAGAAGCAATACTCATGGACTTTCATACTTCACATCCACAGTCTTGCACACTTACATACATGCACACGCACACACTTGTCCTAATAGAGGATTCTATTGTATTCCCAGCACCCACATGGTGGCTCACAACCATTAGTCTGTTGGGAATTGGTTCTAATGCTTTGTTTTATTTCAGCTCCCAAAAGCTGTGTTTCTAGACCTGAGGGTCCCTGCCCTCAGCTGGCTTCCATTGATAATAAAGAATTGCCATATTGCCAATGGCTGGGCAAGGAGATGAGGCAGGACTTTTAGATTGCTCAGGCAAGGGACTGGCTGGTGGGTGGAGGGGAGAATTGCTGACAGAGTAACGGAAAGATGAAACTTAAAAGCCCACAGGCATGTAAGAATCTGAGAAAGTGGCCCTTGGGGCTATTTCCCTGATAGGGCCTAGGGTAATAGAGATGAAACATAGATTTTAAAAGATGATAACTCAGAAATACCGGGGGTGGGGTGGGGAGGTGTTAGCTAGGCACAAGGAGGTTTAGAAGTGCCCAACCATTGTGCTAGTCAAGGTATATCTGGGGGTGTGTGTGTGTCTTTCATTCATGAATCCAGAGAGCTCTTGGGTGGGTGCAGCACGAATGCAACCTGCCAGGAGCCAAAGTGGTTTAACTAATTCACTGCTAGTTCCAGGGGATCTGACCCCTTCTTTTGGCCTTCATAGGCATCAGATGTACATTTGGTGCACAAACACAGGGGAGCAAAACATTCATCTGTTTGGTTTTTTTTTGTTTGTTTGTTTGGTTTGTTTGTTTTATTTGTTGTTGTTTTTCGAGACAGGGTTTCTCTGTGTAGCCCTGGCTGTCCTGGAACACACTCTGTAGACCAGGCTGGCCTTGAACTCAGAAATCCGCCTGCCTCTGCCACCCCCCGCCCCCCGAGTGCTGGGATTAAAGGCATGTGCCACCACTGCCCGGCTCATTCATCTGTATAAAATAAATATATCTTTTAAAGATTGGCAAATATGGTGGTGCATACCTTTAATCTCAGCACTTGGGAGACAGAGGCAATCAGGTCTCTGAGTGTTCAAAGCTAGCCTGTGTATATAACAAGTTCTAGGCTATCTAAGGCTACATAGTAGAACCCTATCTCAAAAATAAAAATAGATTTATTATATTATTATTATCATTATTATTATTATTAATGAGGGGGCTGGAGAGATGGCTCAGTGCTTAAGAGCACTTGTTGCTCTTGCAGACCACAAGGTTCCCAGTGTCCACAAGGTGGTTCACAACCATAGGCAACTCCACACCTAGGGGTCTAATACCCTCTTCTAACCTAAGCACACACATCATGCATATACATACATGCAGTCAGAATATTCACACAAAATAAAATGAAAAAATTAATAAAAAATTTAAATAAATAAAATATCCTTAATATTGTGCTATCATGACAAAAGCACTGATAAAGAAACGATGACAATGTCCAGGAAGAAGGTGAGGAGAAAGGCCTTGAATAATTGTTTGAAACATTTACTCTCCCCCCAAGGCTGGGGTGCAGATTCTGATTCAGTCGCATGATGGCAATGCTGGTGGACCAGGGATGACACTAGAGGGTCAACAAGGAGCATGCCACCCAGTGTCTCACCCACCCAGCAAGCCTTCCAGCTAATCTACCCATCCTCCCCTCTCAGTCGCTCTACAGAATTCCTGTGGACATGTGGTTTCTGATGGAAAAGAGCTTATCCCTAAATCAGGCTTCAAAACACAAGATGGAGGACTTAGGGAACCCTGGTGATTAGCTGGGTTACTGAAATCAGGGGTCTGCATCAAGTCCAGGCCAGACTCCGGAAGGCAGGGCCTGTAACTGCCAGAGGGCCTATGTAGGGTCTCTAACTCCTTTTTTGTAGCCGTCTTGCAGCTGTGGAGAACTGGGTCTATCTGAAAGGGGGGACGGGGTGCAAGAGAAGGAGGAAGCCAAGACAAGATTCTGATCAAGGCTCAAAGTTTAATATGCGGCACTGCTGTTATATAGGGAAAGCCCACAGACCCCATCCTTTGTTTCAGCTGGATTGAGTTGCAAAGCAAGCTCAGTGGGTGGTCAACTCCTCAAAGCTCCTGTAGGAAATTGCAAAAGGCCAGATGACTACAGCTAGGTTGTAAAACCATCATGGGTTTGTTTAGCCTACTCAAGGCTGGGGGAAGGGCTCAGTTTGTGTGTGTGTGTGTGTGTGTGTGTTGATTTGAATGAAAAAGGCCCTCATAGACCCATAGGGAGTAGCATTATTGGAAGTGTGTCACGGTGGGAATGGGCTTTGAGATTCATATGCTCAAGCTATGCCCAATGAGGTGCACAGTCTCCTGCTGTCTTCGGATCAAGATATAGAACTTGCAGAAACTAACCCTGAAATAGCTACAAGGCCACTTCAGAAGAACACCAGATATCTGGGACCTTCCATTACCAGATACCAGAGAGTTTTCCAATTGTTTTGCGATAACATCTTACTCAAAGAAAAGGGTGTCCAAAAGGGGGTTAGGTCCCTCTCAGTTCACCCCCCTCCTCTCTATGTGCCAAAGGTGTCACCTCACCAGGGGCCACCAATGCATGGAAAGGTCAGCGTACACCACCAATCAGAACTGACCAACTCGTGCCATTACCAAAGTCTGCCCTCCAAATGTATAAAAAGTGTGTGCTTTAGCTGTAGGGGGTCGCCTCTGTCCCATTTTCGGGACGACCCGAACGAGTTGGAATTAATAAACCTCTTGCTAGTTGCAGTGATCTCAGTCTCCTTGTCTTTGCGAGGGGGAATGTCTGGCAGTTGTGACTTCCCGGTCTAACATTTGGTGCATGGGCTAGCGACTAGAGACTGGAGGACTGCTCTCCAGCAGGTACCGAGGTGTGTTCGTCTGTGTGTTCGTGAGTTTCGTGTGGTTGTCTGTGCATTTAAGTCTGTGTCACGCCTGTGCCTTTCTTTTTCTGTGTGGCCGCCGTTAATTGGAATTGGTTTTGCAACTCAACGGGGTACCCAGAAGCGGCGAGCAGACGTGCTAGGACATCGCGGGCTACGGGAGACCTGGAGGACGCTCTGGACTCCGTCTAGGGGGTCGAGACCCGCAGGGTCCGACTCCATCTGGGTGCGGTGGTGAGGAGGCCACTGGCGAGTTTCTGTTTATCTGATGTTGCGCTTGTGGCAGAGACACATCGGTATCTTACTTTCTGTTTTTCTTTTTTGTTTTTGTTTGTGTTTGGACTTGACTGACATTACTTTTGGACAGTACGGGACAGGACAGATGTTGAAGTTAGGGCGGGGGTGGGGGGAGCGGGGCTGGGCGCGCGCCGTGGCTGGACGACGCCCTCCCCTCTTCTCTCTCCCCGAGGGGCCTCGTAGTCGTCGTCCTTTCTGTCCAGTCCATGTCTCCTCGGCGGGTGGCGGTGGCAGGGGCCAGCACAGGGACCCAGGGGCGGGCGGGAGAGCTTGGTGGAAGTGAGCATCTTGGTGGTGGTTTGCCTGGTGCCCTGCTCCGCAGCGGCGTGGTGCTCCCTCCCTGCGTTCCCTCCGAGAGTCGGAGCAGCCTTGGAGGAGAAGTGGGAGGCAGTGGCAGCGGAGGTCGTAGGAGGTGGCGGGTGGTGAGCGCCTCTCGCTTCCCCGGTGGCTCCCTCCCTCTAGCCTCAGGCAATTACGGGGCCTCTGGCTGTGTAGCCAGGGGATCCCTTGGCTCCCACCCGCCGAGGTGGCGGAACTGAGGGATCCACCCTCAGGACAGAGGGACCTGCACAAGGAACCCATAGCAGGAGAGGAGTCGCACCTGACCAGTCTCCCATCTTGCCCCTTCGAGCCTATGGTCCCCCTGATGATCAAGGCCATCAACTCTTAGAATATTGTCCATTTTCCACGGCTGATTTATACAACTGGAAGACCCATAATCCCTCGTTCTCTGAGAACCCCCAGGGTCTGACTAACTTGACTGAGTCACTCCTCTTTTCCCATCAGCCCACTTGGGATGATTGCCAGCAGCTCCTCCAGGTCCTGTTTACCACGGAGAAAAAACAGCACATCCTTCTAGAGGCCAGAAAAAATGTCCTGGGGGCGAACGGGTGGTCCTCGATACTGCCAGTGGATATAGACATGGGTTTTCTGTTGACTAGACCCAACTGGGACTTCAACACACCTGAAGGTAGGGAGCCCCTGAAGGTCTACTGCCAGGCTCTGATGGCAGGTCTCAGAGGGGCAGCCCGGCGGCGCCCCACGAATTTGAGCAAGGTAAGAGAGGTGGTGCAAGGGTCAAATGAGTCCCCCTCGGCCTTCTTAGAAAGGCTAATGGAGGCTTTTCGCCAATTCACCCCTTATGATCCTAGCAGTGAGGAGCAAAAGGCGACAGTCACGGTTGCTTTCATCGACCATTCCAGCAAGGACATCAGAAAGAAGCTGCAGAAACTAGAAGGATTACAGGATAAGTCTTTGAGAGAATTAGTGCAAGTAGCTGAGAAGGCGTACCATAACCGAGAGTCAGAGTCGAAGAAAAAGGAAGAAAGAAAGCAAAAAGAGCAGGAAGCTAGAGAGTTAAAGAGAGAACAGAAGGAACAAGAGGCTAGAGAGCTCGAAAGAGATAAGAGGCAAGAGAGGAATTTACACAGGATGCTGGCCACTGTAGTTAGGGAGACCAGGGAGCCTAGTAAGGGAATACCTGGCAACAGAAGAGAACCTTTGGCTAAGGACCAATGTGCTTACTGGAAAGAAAAAGGCCATTGGGCAAGGGACTGTCCCAGAGGGGAAAAGAAGAAAAAGAAAAAAGAAAAAGGGGGCCTACGCAAGAAGAGAGTGGGAAGCCCACTCAGTTTCTTGTGGACACCGGAGCTCAACATTTGGTCCTCTTGCAATCTGATAGACCAGTTTCAAGTAAAAAGTTCTGGGTCCAAGGGGCTACAGGCAATAAGCAATATTCATGGACTACCTGAAGAACCGTGGACCTCGGTGTGGGCTGGGGATCCTACCCGTTCATTGGGGAGAGACCTCCTCACTAAGATGGGGGCGCAGATCCATGTTTTCCCAGAGGGGCCACAGATCAAAGACCGGCAAGGAGAGCCCGTCCAGTCTTGACTCTCCAATTAGAAGATGAGTATCAACTGTTTACAAAGAGAGAGCAAAAGACTCAAAACATGGACTGGTGGTGGCAGAATTATTCACAGGCATGGGCTGAGACAGCAGGGATAGAGAGAGCCAAACACCAACCCCCTGTCCATAAAGAACTAAAAGCCCAGTGCAGCCCAATAAATGTCCTTCAGTAGTCCATGGACTTGGGACCGACCTCACATCTTACGACTCCTCTAGTTGGGGATCCTGTGGAAGTGCTAATCAGCCTGGAATACCCCACTCCTTTCTGTGCGGAGGCCTGGGACTAATGACTGTCGGCCTGTCCAGGACCTCAGAGAAGTAACAAAAGGTAACTGTCCTCCACCCCCCCCCATACAACCTGTTAAGCTCCCTGCCCCCCCCCCCCCCCCCCCGGAACTGGTATACAGTACGCCTTTGCTACGGCCCGTGTTCATGGTGCCATCTACCAACAGAGGGGACTGCTGACTTCAGGAGGGAAGGAGATCAAACATATCTGAGATCCTGGCCTTGTTAAAAGCCCTGTATGGGCCAGCAATAGTAAGTATCATACATTGACTGGGTCACCAGAAAGGCGACTCCTTTGTGGCCAGAGGAAACAATATGGCCGACCAGAAAGCCCGAGAAATAGCCTCAAAGACTGTCCCAGTAATGGTGACTCAAGATCCTGACCCCCCCCCCCCCGAACCCAAACTCCAATATTCTGCTGAAGACTTGGCTGTTATTTCGAGGGACCCTAGCAACTACTTTAACCAAGAAAAAGGAAACCACTGAAGTGGTTGTCAAAAGGATACCGGAAGAAATCTTCCCCCTATTCGGTGTGCCCAAAGTAATCGGATCTGACAATGGCCCAGCCTTTGTTGCCCAGGTAAGTCAGGGAGTGGCCAGATATCTAGAGGTCGATTGGAAACTTCATTGTGTATGCAGACCTCAAAGTTCAGGGCAGGTAGAGAGGATGAATAGAACTCTAAAAGAGACCTTAACTAAATTGACCTTAGGGACTGGCGCTGACTGGGTGGTGCTCCTTCCCCTTGCCCTGTTTAGAGTGAGGAAAACCCCATCCAGCTTCAGCCTAACTCTCTTTGAAATCCTGTATGGAACTCCAGGACCCCTGACCCTCTTAGGAGATCTTATAGAACCCACTTGTCATAGTAACAATGAGCTGTATGCTAGGTTGAAAGGTCTACAGGTGGTGCAGAAGGAAGTGTGGTCACAGTTGGCAGCTGCCTACGAGCCAGGGACCCCTGAGACATCTAATCAGTTCCAGGTCGGAGACTCAGTCTACATGCAGAGACACCGATCCCAGACGCTTGAGCCCTGCTGGAAAGGACCCTACCTGGTGCTGCTGACTACACCAATGGCTGTCAAGGTGGATGGGATAGCTGCCTGGATACATGCTTCTTATGTAAAACCAGCTCCCCTGGCAGAAAGTAAAGAACCAGAGGTTCACTCCACCTGGAGGACCCAGACCACCGAGTATCCCTTAAAGTTAAAGATTGCCAAGATAAAATAACATGCCCGGGGTCACACAGGTGCTGGGCTTTGCCCTCCTTCCCCTGGTTGTGCTTGGTGTAAGCCCACATGTGCCAGCAAGATTGACTTGGATTGTGACCTCAACCCTATCGGGCGATGAGGTAGCTCGAAAAACCCAGGAACATCCCCCTTTCACGTGGTGCCCCCCCCCCTTTCGATTTGTGCGACCTGGCAGCTGGATTAGATACCTGGGACATCCCAAACAAAGAGTGTGTGTGTGGGGGGTGCTTACCAGAATGTCGTGGGAAGGCCTCATGCTCCCCAATGCCCTGGCCAGGGAAGGAACTAAGAGGGAGGGGCTTAGGATTCGGACACCCCCAATTAAGAGCCAGCTTTCGTAGAGTTACCGTTTATGTTTGCCCCCAAGATGAGAGATCCAGAGGCCACTAAGTCATGCTGGCTTTGTTATGATACAGCTCCCCCCTTTTATGAAGGCATAGCATACTCAGAAGCAGTTAATCAGACAGAGAATGTCAATCTGTGCAGAGGGCGACCACAGCAAAATATCAAGTTCACCTTATCTGCATTTTCAGGGCAAGGGCTACGTGTAGGAAAGACCCTCCCCTCAAGTAAGTTCCTTTGTAACCAGACCTTTACTGACACCCCCACCTCAGGTTACCTTTTACCCCACCAGATGGGTGGTGGGCTTGCTCATGTGGGGTCACGCTGTGCGTCAACCTACAGGTCTTAAACACCTCACAAGATTTTTGTGTTTTAGTACGATTGATACCCAGACTTGTGTACCACCCCTATGCAGAGCTACTGTCTCACTGGGATGAGGGGCCGCTTAGACCAAAAAGAGAGCCTGTGGGCATTACTCTCTCCATTCTCCTAGGATTGGGACTAGGGGTGGCCAGGGCAGCCTTAGCCATACAGCATCAGATCTACCCCAGTTTACAGGCCGCCACTGATGCAGACATAAGAGAAATAGAAAGCTTCAAGAGTCCCTAACTTCATTGTCTGGGGTAGTACTCCAAAACAGGAGAGGGCTGGATTTATGATTTCTACAACAAGGAAGCCTGCGTGCGGCCCTAAGAGAAGAGTGTTGCTTCTATATAGATCATTCCGGAATAGTAAAAGACTCCACAGCAAAAGTTAGAGGGGGACTGGCAAAAAGAAAAAGAGAAAGAGAACAAAGCCAAGGGTGGTTTGAATCGTGGTTCAATTCCTCCCCCTGGCTCACCACCTTGATCTCTACTCTTGCGGGACCCTTAATAATCCCTTCTAATGTTGCTCCTGACATTTGGACCCTGCATTTTAAATCGATTGCTAGCTTTTATCAGAGAACGAATAAGTACTGTACAGATCATGATGCTGAGACAGCAATATCAAGAACTAAATCAGGAAGAGAGCCAACTTTAACAGGAATAAAAAGCTAGATGAGAGATGATTTCATGATTGAAATATCCACAAGGAAAAGGGGGGAATGTAGAAACTAACCGTGAAATAGCTACAAGGCCACCTCAGAAGGACACCAGATGTCTGGGACCTTCTGGTACCAGAGACCAGAGAGTTTTCCAAGGGCCTTGAGATAACATCCTACTCAAGGAAAGGGGTGTCCAAAAGGGGGTTAGGTCCTTCCCAGTCCACCCCCCTCCTCTCTATGTGCCAAAGGTGTCACCTTACCAGGGGCCACCAAATGCATGGAAAGGTCAGCGTACACCGCCAATCAGAACTGACTAAAGTTACCAAAGTCTGCCCTCCAAATGTAGAAAAAGTGTGTGCTTTAGTTATAGGGGGGTCATCTCTGTCTCATTTGCAGGACGACCCCAACGAGTTGGAATTAATAAACCTCTTGCTAGTTGCAGTGATCTCAGTCTCTGTGTCTTTGCGAGGGGGAACGTCTGGCAGTTGTGACTTTTGGGTCCAACAAACTCTCAGCTTTCTTCAGCACCATGTCTGCCCGCATATCACCACGTCTCCTGCCATGACTAATGGACTAAACCTCTGAACTGCAAGCCAGTCCCAATTAAATTGTTTTCTTTTATAAGAGTTGCTATGGTCATGGTGTCTCTTCACAGCAATAAAACCCTAAGACAGTCCAGAATACTTCTTTCCATTCATGTAATTTGGTATGAAAAGACAAAATAACAGCAAATATCTTTTTCAGATCTTATTTGTAATTCTAGAACAAGGCAGCCATTAGACACAATATTGTTTGGAATCTTTCATCCCAGCGTAGGGGTTTGTGATTATTAACTTCTGAAAGAAAGAAGGTAACAATGCAGAAAAGAAATGAGGGGTTGGGGAGACAACTCAGTTGGTGATTGTGACAGAGATTGTTGTAGGAGTCAAAATAACAAGTTATTTAGTGTAAAGGTATTGGTCTCCCACTCCGATCAGCTGCTATGAGGAGCTGGGGAGCGGGGTCTCAGTGTAGGTGAGTAATGGTGGGCATAATGGATCCCAGAGACCCAGAGACTGTGTGCTGTGTTAGAGGGGCCCAGAGGAGAGACACTCGTTTATTGAAACACAAGGGCTAGATTATATAGCTCAAGTTACTGGCCAGGGAAGGACAAAGGGCAAGGGAGAAGGTGCTGCAGCGGAGGCAGGGGCCTTCGAAGTTTAGAAGCCTATCAGCTAGATTAGCAGACTGGGGGTCCCATGATTTCTGAGAAGCCAGTTTTCTAGCTGGGGAAAACAGAAGCCTAACATGGTTTATCTTAATGTGGCCTTTTCCTTTATGGACTTGAGTAAGTCCTAGCCTGATTTGGGTAGGGAGCAGCCCCACTCCTGCCGTGCTCTCTGAGGGCTGTCTGGTATGGGTGGGCACTCTACAGCCGTTCATCTGGCTTGGGAATTCACTTAAGGGTGTATCTTCATTATTAACTTGACCAGATTTAGAATCACCTAGGAGACCAAGGAAATATCTCTGGGTGTATCTGAAACTTTCCAAAGGACAAGTTAAAGGAGGTGCGCTGGAGGGACTGCCCCTAAGCCTTGGTAGGACCACCCAGTGGACTGAGAATCTAGATGGAATGAGAGGCAATAAAGCAACCAGAGGGCGGGGTTCCTCCTTGCTTCCTGGCCCCACTCCCACCCTGTTACATAAATTACTCCATGCTGCCAGAAGCCTTTGAAACCAGGGGCCAAAACAAGAGTTTTCTTCCCCAAGTTATTTCTATTGTGTATTTTGGTGACAATCACAAATAAGTAACGTTGGCACGTTAGCCTTTCTTCCAGGCTCTGCCCAATCGTTACCTAGTAACAGCCAGATATGAGCTGTTTGGACTTTCTCAGGCTCTCTCTCTCCCTGCTGACTTTTCTTTGGTCAGTTTTCTACTGGCTGGCTCGCGCTAGCGCTCTCTCTCTCTCTCTCTTTCTCCTCTCTATCTCTCTCTCTCTGTGTATCTCACTGTCCTTCTCTGTCCCCTCTCTTTCTCTGCCTCTACTTCCTTCTCAACCCTCCTTCCTATGCCCCAAATAAACTTTATTTTATACTAGATCTTTCCTGTGGCTGATACCTTGGGGGTGGGGGGGATGTTTCACTATGGACTCGCTAAGGCACCCCCTCCTGCTACATCATACGGTTTTTACAAAACATATCAAGTAATGCATACAGTGTGGACCCAGTCTTGTGAACCACTGTACTCATGAGAGTCCCTCATTCCCTTCACTATTGGGAGCAAACAAAAGCATGTGACCCTAGTGCCATCAAGGTGTCCCAAGTGCCCATCATGATGCCCTGCCTGCATCTTCTCCACATTGACTTCCTGTGGAACATAACCGCAGTCTGTGGCCCAAGCCCCTTCCCCCACACCAGCCGTCACGTGGTCTCTGAGAACTCCCATTGATTCCAGGTCTCGTGAGGACAGAAGCAGGAGAAAGGAGCCTTCGGTTCCTGCATTGTGGTTGTGGGTCTCTCGAAGCTCCCCTCCGGCAGTCCATCCAGTTCTGCTTCTAACTCCTGCTGCTGAGCTCAAGAGTTCAGTGAAGAATGCTGGGAGGCGGGCAGTGGTGGCGCACTTTAATCCCAGCACTCAGGAGGCAGAGGCAGGCGGATTTCTGAGTTCGAGGCCAGCCTGGTCTACAGAGTGAGTTCTAGGACAGCCAGGGCTACACAGAGAAACCCTGTCTCGAAAAACCAAAAAAAAAAAAAAAAAAAAAAAAAAAAAAAAAGCTGGGTCCCATCTATCTCCTTCCGTTTTCCAAGTCCTCAGCCCCAACTGCTTCTCACTTCTTTGTCTTGTAATATAAAAGCTGCCTTATGTAGAGATAGGTCTATGCTGGCTCATTCTGACCTGGTTTTAGCCTGCATGGTGCCAGAAGGGTTTCTGAACTGTCCAAAGCGTGCAGACAGCAAATGCTCTCGTTCATCTCTGAGCAATTCTTTTTCAACTTTTTTAAAAAAGATTTATGTATATGAGTACACTGTCACTCTCTTCAGACTCACCAGAAGAGGACATTGGATCCCCTTACAGATGGTTGTCAGTTATCATGTGGTTGCTGGGAACTGAACTCAGGACCTCTGGATGAGCAGTCAGTGCTCTTAACAGCTGAGCCATCTCTCCAGCCCCTCTTTTTCAACTTTGATTTTAGTTGCATAGTGTAGACTACACTTTTACCCAATATACTTTAAAAGGGACAAATGTTTGGTTCTACTTATTAGTACTAATGTAAACAGTCAACTTCACAGTATCAAATTTGTATCCAGAGTTTCCTGTAAAGAAAAGAACTAGGGCTAGGCTTGGTGGTACACGCCTTTAATTCCAGCTCTCAGGAGGCTAAGGTAGTACTACCTTGAGCTCAAGGCCAACTTGGGCTACAGACTGAAAACCTGTCTGGAGCAAACAAACACAGACTAACCTGAACTGGAATTTGAAAACCGTTGATGTCATCTACGCTGACAATGGGCCTTGGGACAGGATTTAATGACTTCATAAATTGCTTGTTTATTGTCTTATACATTGAGATGCCACATGCCTCATTAAACCCCCAAAGCCGTGCCTAACTGATTCCTTCTCTTGCCAGCCTGACTTGATACCTGTCTTTGGTGTTGTGTCTCGGGTAACAGCATATCTGGCTCAGTGCTCAGCAGGTACCAGGTCTCCAGAGCAATGACATTGGCTACTCATCTGTTTTGATACTCCGTACTCTAGATCAACCATGTGACCTAATTGATCAGTTAATGAAAAGTAGCCCATAGGAATAAGAGCTTGGTTTCTGAGATTTGAGACATTTTACTCTCTCTGTAATATAGACACCTGTCCTGGTTCATTCCACCAAAATCACCTAAATATAATGATTTAGAATGAGCCAATCCTTTCTGATGGAATAATAGAGAGTGAATCATAAGAGATGGATGGCTTTTCTTTTACTACCAAAGTTTTAGGTCTCAGAGATACTCGGGACGAATTACTAACTGTGGGGCCTATTATCAAAGTAGACTGAGCACCAGGCTCTCTCAGCATCAATACGTACCTGATATAGAGCTTGGCTCCTCCCAGTGATCCTCCAGGCCCTGAGCTTTGCTTCCTTTTCTCCGGTTTCTGATCTTTGTATAACCCAGCCATTTTGATTACACAATCTCTTTGCCTTTGTTATTTTTCTCTTCTCTTGGTTCCCAGGATCCTCTCTTGGTCCACTTGCCCTCCACCCCCAGCCCCACCCCTGCTGGTCATGTTGAATCCAGATCCTTCCAGATGCCTCTGACTCTCATCTCCTTCATATTTACAATAAAAACCTTCTCCTCGATCCTACTGAAGAGGGTCATGTCTTCATTTTATTCAATACGGAATTCCCACCTTTCTGTAGCCACACCTACAAAACACCCAGGTAGTTAGGTGCTTGTTTTTCTCAGAGCCTCACAGGACAGCACCATTCACTAACCACTAACTAACTACCCCCTTTCAGCAAACTGACCATAAGCATAAAGGCACAGAAACTGACACTACCCCTCTGGGAAGCTCTGTAGCAATTCCAGCATGTGATTATTTTTCTAGCTCTTTCTTTTCATTTCACTCAGCAAAAGTTGCTAGTTCCTGTTGCATTGGAAGTGAATGGAGCTGCCCTTGGCTGAGCTAGTTTGAGCAGGGCTGCTGTAGTGACAGCTACAGCCTCCAGCCTTCTGTCCTAGCAAATGTTTTTAGCAGTAGACGGTGATGCTGTTCTGTCCTCAGCTGCTCTGCTACGAAGTGTCATGACACACAGGGCCTCTCTGCCTTTAGACCTGACTTCCTTCTGTGCTGCCAGTGTTCTCAGCTCTTTTCAGACAAGACTCCTTTCCATTGGCTCTTATGCACTGTGTGAGATGTCAGCTATACTCACGATGCTCTCTGAATTTAGAAGGGGTCTATGGAGCATCTTCCTTCTCTGGTCTCCATATTCCTGTTTTCTATTTCAGGATATGCTGTGGATCATCATTCTTGCATCAGAGGTGAGTCAGGTTGGTCGAGATACGATAGGAGCTGACCTTCCTGTTCCACAGGAAGGCACAGCATTAACTTAGGAGCTTTCCTGACCTCTCAGACGACACCCTTAGTCCCCAGGCCCTCCTCTGTCCCCACAAGCACCCATGTGTGCCTTCACTAGTCCAGGACTCCTCTTGCCAGAGGCATAGATCTGAACAACTGATTGCTATAGAGTCCTTGATTGACATAGAGTCCTTTGGTTTAAAGGCATTTGTCTACTTGGGGGTAGTATTTACAAAATTTCAAGCCGGGGCCAGACATGATAACAAAGGCCTTTAATCCTATCTCTTTGGAGCCAGACTGGAATAGAGGATTGCAGAGCATCTGAGGCCAGCCTGGACTGCATAATGAGCTTAAGGTCAACCTGGGCTACAGCTTGAAAACTGGTCTCAAAACAAAACAAAACTTCAAAGCCACAATCTACAAATACCGGCCTTATCTCATTTCCCAGATAGTTGTGAAAATGGGAAAGAATTGGCATTTAGGCTAAAAATGTAACTCAGCAATAAAGGCCTATTATGTTTGAGGCCCTAGGTTCAATCTCCAGTATCAAAACCAAACCAAACCAAACCAAACCATCTTCTATGGTCTTCACTGTCAGACTTCTCATGTGCCTTTACTTGCCAGTAATTGGCAACAGGAGTCCCTGTCTTTGTTTTTATCTTAAGAATACTTAGAGCTAGGGTGCAGCTCAGCCACAAGGCACTTGCCTAGAAGTGGCTGCTTTACCTATTACAAAAGCCACACTGGTGTGCTAGAAAGCTCCTTTTGCCCCACTGGGCCCCTACGTGTGGACAGGGATGCCTCCCCTCTGCAATTTGGGACATTTCTCTCTGACAGATCTCTCGATCCACTTAGATTGAGTTCTGGTCACCAGGACACTTACCTTCTCTCCCACTCTCTCTTCTGCTCTCCAGTCTCAGCTCCCTCCTGGAGGCTCTCTAGGAGCTGCTTCGTAAGTCCCACAGCTTCTTTATGCCCTCCTGGAATCTCCCCTCAGATGGATTATTATCTGTGACCCTGTCCCTTCTGTCCCTCAGCTCCCTCCTGGAAGTCTCACTGCTTCCGTATGCCCTCTTGGATTGCATATGATCTGTTGCCGGAAACAATAAAAGAACTATCGACATCCCTCATGACAAGGGGCAATGGAAGGCCACACGGCTCCAGCAAGGTATTCTCATCATGGCAGACTCTCTGGCCTGGAGCTCCTGAAACATCACCACCCTACACACTCCGCTAAGTTCCCTTGGCGGGTCGACGCCACACCAGCCCCATGCAATGACACCCACCTTGTGGTTAGCTGTCACAAAACCCAGTAACCCGGTAAAATCAAAACTCTAGAAGCTTATAATTAAACAGTCAGATTTTTATATATCAATAAATTCTCAATTCACAAGATGCCCACACAATAATTTCAGAGCCAACTGATAATGATAGAAGCTGCTCACCTAGGTTAGACAAGTTATACCGATTATTCTAACCCTATATGATATTCATAACTACCTGTGGCTATTTAAAGCCACATGGAATCTGGATCTTCTCCTCCCTCCATCTTCCTCTCTCCCCTCCCTCCTGTGTCACTCCTGGTCTCTGAAACTCTTAGCTCCACCTCCGTTTTCCCTGTCTAATCACAGGCTTCTTGTTGTATTAATATTTAAAGTGATTGGACAGGGAAGATTCTGCTACAATGTTCCTTCCTCTCTTCCTTCCCAGACTCAGAGATTTTATTGCTGTCATACTGCAAAAGGCTTGGCCTCAGTACAGCTCCAGGGCCAAAGATGGCCCACTCAATTCCCAAATTCTCTCATATGCAATGACTTCTGCCGTTGCACAAATGATCCCCAAATCTATTATTGCTAAACTTTCTTTGCTCACTTCCAAAAGTCTGTTAACCCTAAGGTTTTGACACTCTTTTTAAAAAAGATTTACTTATTTCTTGTATGTAGGTACACTGTGGCTGTCATCAGACACCAGAAGAGGGCATCAGATCCCATTATAGATGGTTGTGAGACACCACGTGCTTGCTGGGAATTGAACTCAGGACCTTCAGAAGAGCAGTCAGTGCTCTTAACCGCTGAGCCATCTCTCTAGCCCTGCCACTTTTCACTCTTAAAAATCCTTTATGTCTAGGATTTCTTTGCTTTCTGCCTCTCCCCCCACCCCTGATCTCTTAAGTCTATGTTGTAAATTGTCTCAGGATCTGTAAGTTCATTGAGTAGGCTTGAAAAATCTGTAACCAAAATTTAGCTTAAAACTTATAACAAAAGGCTTATAGTTAAAATCTATACATAGGTAATTTTAATGTGCTACATCATTCTACACACACACACACACACACACACACACACGTTACTTGGATTCAACTCTTGTTTAAAAATACAGATCTACTTGCTGTATATATAACTTGGGTTCAACTCTTATTTAGAGAAATAGATGTTTTAAAATAGCAACCATGTGACTTGCCTCCATCCTGGCTGATGACTTCATCAGGATGGAAGCAGCCATGTGGCTGGCAGCCATCTTTATTTATGTTAAAGGGTACATACCTTATAACTCCAGCTCCATCTTGGTTAAGGTGACCATGTGGCATACACCAACTAAGGCAGGACCTGTAGACTTCTTAGTCCCTCTGAGCCCTGGGTTTATCCTTATATCTCCCTTTCAGACTAAGGAGGCAACAGAAGTCTCCACGATATGTTGGATTTGAATGGATTTTGATGTGATAATAAATTCCCAGGATTATAGAGATATACTCAGTTTAACAGAAGCTGACTTAGAGCTGTGTGCTAACTGCTTATGTTCTTACTGACCATATTCAACACCAGGCTTCTAAACTTTTCTTTTAAAAAACAACATATATTCAACAAATAATATATAAAAAAATCCGGTGATATTTGGTGATTGTGTGCTATGAAAGGACCAGGAAAGGGAAGGCGCCAGTCTCCCTATGGACTATATTTATGGTTTAATGTTTCATTTTGATGCTAAAGGATCTTCAATAAAATCGTCAATTCAAATATGTAAAACTCAGATTCAGCAGGGATTAAACTGTGAAACCCTAAACTTTTGTTTGTTTTTTTCATGACAGCATTTCTCTGTGTAGCCCTGGCTCTCCAGGACTTGCTTGGTAAACCAGGCTGCCCCTGAACTCACCGAGACCCGCCTCTGCCTCCCGAGTGCTGGGACTACAGGTGTGCACCGTCATATTCATTCTTTCCCTGGCTGCAGCTTGCTGGTCAGTTCATTTTCTGTGTTAAATTAGGCCTTGCTTTTCTAGCTCTTCGAGGCCTTCTGCTGAGAAATGCAGATACAGACACAGTTTATCTTGCTGGCAGACTTCACACCAACAGAGATAAACTCACAAAAGAGGTTTCAATGTAACTTTTTACTATTCATTTATTTAAAAGAATTTTTTTTTTCAGTGACCGCTCTCAAAAATCAACCACTTGAGTCTCATGGTAAATGATTAAATAGAAAAAGAAAAAGGTTGACGTTTATGTAAGTTAGGAGGGTCTAAGAAAGTGACGTAGTAAATGCAGATTGTAAATGTCTGAGAATGTAGAAGTTTAAGTAAGTTATGAGGGTCTAAAAAGTGATTTCATGTGTATTGTAAAGATCTAAGCTGGGCAGTGGTGGCACAAGCCTTTAATCCCAGCACTCGGGAGGCAGAGGCAGGTGGATTTCTGAGTTCAAGGCCAGCCTGGTCTACAGAGTGAGTTCCAGGACAGCCAGGGCTACACAGAGAAACCCTGTCTCGAAAAATCAAAACAAACAAACAAACAAAAATTCAGATTTCCTTCTCTCTGTGCTATTGTTATTTTAAGATTTCAAAAGTCTGAGTTGGAACATCAATCAATGGAGTTCAGATAACAGACCACTGCTATCATAGTCACAAACTCAAAAGTTTAAATTTCCTTTGGTTGTCTTCTAAGTACAAACTTAAAAGTGCTTCTTAGCAAAGCCAAAAACATCTCTGTCTAATCTCTGACCCAGTCCTCTGAACAGAGAGAAGAGTGTTTATGCTTATCAACCTGTGGCCTAAGCTTTCCCCATTACTGCTGAACCCTCAGGCTGGGCTTCACCTTTCACTGGTCTTGTGACTCCAGTCGGCCAAATAAGGGGACCAGGACCCTGTACGTTTCAAGTATACACCTAAGATAAAGATTTTTCTGGCCGGGCAGTGGTGGTGCACGCCTTTAATCCCAGCATTTGGGAGGCAGAGGCAGGTGGATTTCTGAGTTTGAGGCCAGCCTGATCTACAGAGTGAGTTCCAGGACAGCCAGGGCTACACAGAGGAACCCTGTCTTGGGAAAGAAAAAAAAAAAGATTTTTCTGTAAGTTCTTTAACTTTACCTTCTGTCCCTTTTAGCTTACAGACAATTCTACTAGTCTCCTACCAGGAACTTAGCAACAGCGACCTAGCATCACGTGCTGCCAGGTGTGAGCCTTGCATAGAAGAGAGACTGCTGTGCTACCCCAGGTCTCTCTTCCCATTCTTCACTCTTTCTCTGTCCATACATGTTCCCGGCTGACCTCTCTCTCTTTCTGTCTTCCCACCCCAACCCCTTTTCTCTGCCTCTATCCCTTTCCAGGTTCCTGCTCGTTTCTCCCGATATAAATCTTCTTTATACTGGCGTCGCATGGCGTGATTGTTCAGGGGGACACCTTGGCCTGGCCGCCAAGTTGTTCCCACCGCCACCACGTTATGCTGCGTTATAAAACATATCAGTCCCGGCAGATTTCCAATCAATTGAAGAGTGCAACCTGCTCCAAACCTCAGGTGTTCCTTCAGAACTACATCCCAGATGCTCCAGTGTTTGATTTCAGACTCAGGGACGAAGGACTCTCTGTGTCTCTCTGTCTCTGTGTCTCTCTGACTCTATCTCTCTGTGAGTGCTCTCGTTTTCTTCTCTTCCCTCTCTCCCTCTCTCCCATGGTGACTCCCCTGGCTTCAATCTTTGGGGCCAGTGAACTCGCCCGCGGTTTCCCAGTAAACCCGCTTTTAATATCATCTAATCTAGCTTGAATTGGTCCCACAGAACTGGCCAGCGAGTGAAACATGTCCCCCACCCTGCACTGCTCTCTCCCTTCCTAGCCTTTGACCACATCCTCTGTAAGCAGTTACAGAGAGATACTGTCACCCCTCATCAACACAAAAGCTAGAATGTCAGGTCTCAAACCCAGGACAAGTCGCTGACAGTGGTGTTTGTTAGCCAAAGCGCATGCTTGATCTCCAGGCTCACTCAGTACCTACAGCTCTTCCTGGCTTTTTGCAACTACCTCCTCCTTTTCTAAACCTCTCCAGCCCAAGGACTCAGCTTCCCTTCCCCTTGTTTCTCTTTCCTATTTAACTCTGCACGTTTGCCCTAGTACTCTCTAGTATTTTTCTCTTCCTCCCTTGCTTCCCCCGCCTTCCCATGGCCCCGCCTCTTCCCATGGCCCCGCCTCTTCCCATGGCCCCGCCTCTTCTCATGGCCTGGTCTTTTCTTCATGCCATTTTCAATTCACTACTTTCTCTCTTTGCTCTGGACTCTTCCAGGTACCTCTGGCTGAATTCTCTTATCTACAATAAAAACCTTCTCAACCATACTGTTTGGTTTCATGCCCTAGGACAAGGAGCTATGGTACATATTTTACATACCAAAGCAGATCTGGTCTCCAGGTTCTCCGAGCATCCCCCCAGTCCCTACCTGGCATTCCCTGCCCCCAACACTAAACTTTCTAGACCAGGGGCTAGGCTGTCCTTCCTCCAGAGGCTCCTCCCTATATACTGCAGACGTTCTGTTCTGTCATCTCTCTCCTCTCTCTCCTTCTTCTCTTCTGTGCTCACGTGCTCTTTCTTTCCCTCCCCACACCCCTCCCTGTTTCCTTGGTGACTTCCCTGGCCTTGGTCCATGGGGCAAGTGAACTCACCGAAGAGCACTTTCCCAATAAATCTACTTGTATATATGTTTTTAATCTGGCTTGAATTGGCTCACTTCACTGGTGGAGAAATAAATTTTCACATACCTAGTGTGGTAGTTTGAATATACGTGGCTCCGGGAGTGGCACGATTAGGAGGTGTGGCCTTGTCGGAGGAAGTGTGTCACTGTGGGCATGGGCTTTAAGACCCTCCTCCTAGAGGCCCATTTGACAGTCTTTTGTTTGTCTTTGAAACAAGATGTAGAACTCTCAGCTCCTCCAGTCCCATGCTTGCTTGGATGTTGCCATGTTTCCTGCCTTGATTATAATGGACTGAACCTCTGAACCTGTAAGCCAGCCCCAATTAAATGTTGTCCTTTATAAGACTTGCCTTGGTCATGGTGTCTGTTCAAAGCAGTAAAGCCCTAACTAAGACAGAAGTTGGTACCAGGGACTGGGGTAATTGCTGTGATAGGTCTGGCCATGTTTTCATTTGGAGGAATTCAGATTTTGGGACTTTGGTTTGGTGAACAAGTGGAATGCTTTAAGTGGGATTTAATGGACCATCCTAGTAGGAATATGGAAGACATTGGGGCTGAGGGTGATTAGAACTGTTATGTCTTAATTTTTGTTCAGGATGTAGAGGTAGGCAGATCTCTATGAGTTCAAGGCCAGCCAGCCTAGTCTGTTTACATATCAAGTTCCAGAACAGACAGAGTGATAAAGTGAGACCCTGTGTCTATATATATATATATATATATATATATATATATATATATATATATATATAAAGAATTTAAGAGATCTTTGAATAAAGCATTGTACTTGATCACACAGTATTAAACCCATCTTTTTCTGCTTAGGATATTTCAAGGCAGGAAACAAATGTTAAATAAAAATTACAGGAGGCTCGGGGGTCTTACTGTAGCTGGGTCTTTGTTGATGTCTATGGCCCGTTATACCACCGAAGGCCACATGGATGTCTCTGGTCCTGTGCTGCAGCCTGAAACCATGTTGATGTCTGTGGGCAATGCTGCCATCGGGAGCCCTGTTCGTGGTCTGTGCTGATGCCAGAAGCCATGTGGAAGCTGATGAACCATGTCCCCGAGGTCCATAAAGAGCAAATAACTATTTTGGCAGTGATATTGATGACTGCAGACACACTGTTGAGAAAGAGGGACATGGAAGAGTTCTGTGACAGCCCCTAATCTCCACCTCTCTATTCCCCCAAATATGAACAGCCTAGACAGGAAGCATTGAAGAGAAATCTTTAAAACTGAGATAGAGCCAGGCAGTGGTGGCACAGGCCTTTAATCCCAGCACTTGGGAGGCAGAGGCAGGCGGATTTCTGAGTTCGAGGCCAGCCTGGTCTACAGAGTGAGTTCCAGGACAGCCTACACAGAGAAACCCTGTCTCCAAAAAAAAAACAAACCAAAAACCAAAACAAAACTGTGATAGAATGTTGGGGGGTAGCCCTCCACAATAGATTTTCCATCAGGGATGGGGGAGGGGAAGGACTCAGCTCTATTTAAGGGGACAGGCCACTAAGAGTTTGACTAGGCCCCAGTGATTATACAGATAACACAAATTGATTTTTTTTTTTTCTGGGAAGAGGTCACAAAGGTGGGGTGGTGGACAGGACAGGATTGGGAATCGAATGTGATAGGGATGTATGTTGTGAAATCCTCAAAGAATCAATGAGAATCTTGGGAAAAGATTACAGGAGGCTACTGTTTGGCCAAGTCTTTCCTGCACTGGGTCCTAACTTGGCGGTTCTCAGCCTTCCTAGTGCTGTGACCTTTAACACAGTAACTCAGGTTTTGAAGACTCCCAATTATAAAATCATTTTCATTGCTACTTCATAACCGTAATTTTGCTACTATTATGAGTGGTAATGTGAATATCTGTGTTTTCTGATGGTCTTAGGCAACCCCTGTTAAAGGGTCATTTGACCCACAGGTTGAGAACGGTTTGTCTGACTCAGAAAATCAGAGTGTCCTTCAGGCCGCAGAGCCAGCTCTTCGAGAAATCAACCACAGGAGTGAATCTCCCAAACTCACTCTAATTGGCATGATAATGAATCACACCCTCCTCCCAACCCCTCTCTAATCTTCTAATCTGAAAAGAAGTGGAGTCAGCCCTTTGCCTCAGTCATTGGCTTGCAGCTAAAGTCAGCTCTCTTTCTCTCTTGTTTCTGTCATCTTCACCCCTTCCTGTCCATAAAAACCAAACTGTTCTGCTTACTAGGGGACTGGGCACCCCTTACAGTTTATGGGGAGAAGGGGTGATTGTTTCCAAAGACCATAAAGCCAGCAAAAATTAAACTTCATTGTACTTAAGGCCTCTGACTCTGTTTTATCAGAGCAGCTTGAACCTCAGAGGCATCAGGAAGGCCTTGTATGAGCTAATGAAGACTGTATATCAAACTAATCACCAAGAAGCACACCTTAAACCCAAAGTTAAAACCCTGCCTTGAACTTTCAAACTGAGTAGTTGCTGTGGCTTCCTTGTTTCCCCTTGGGCACCGACACACCTCCAAACCAGAATCCAGATAACCTGTTTGACCACAGCTGAGCTCAGGCAGGGTATTCTGGAACTGGTTTTACTCTTGTTAGGCAAGGATTTTAATCTGATGTTAAGGTTGCTGGGCAGGGATGCTCATTTGTCCTGCTTTTTAAAAATGTTATTTATTTAAGAAGAAAATAGGCTTATCAAGAATTAGTACCATTTTTAGGGCTTTGGTTATGTTTCTGGGAATAAACTATTCAGATGTCAGAGCAGAATATAGAGGGTTTTGTGTGTGCGCATGTGCCTCTGTGTATGTGTTGTTTGAGTGATTGTTTTTGTTTGCTTGTTTGTTTTGAGGCAAAGTCTTGCTTTGTAGTCCTGACTTGCTTGGAACCTGTAGTGACCCTCCTGCCTCAGGCATGGTGGTGCACACTTGTAATGTAGACATTCAAGAGGAAGAGTCAGGTCAGGAATTCAAGGCCAGCCTAAGCTACATGAGAACCTGCCACAAAAATATAAAAAAGGAGGGGAGGGAGGGAGGGAGGGAGGGAGGGAAGGAGGGAGGAAGGGAGGCCGGTCACTGTAAAGCATGGTGGTAGTCAGCAATAAGGCTCTCCCTTCCACTAACCCTCTTAGTGTATCTGTTCCCTTTCCTGTCTTGCTTATCTGTCAACAAGCTCTCAAACACTAACCAGCTTCTTTCCTGCCACAGGACCTTTGCCCATGCTCTTTGCTCCTCCCATTCCCTCTTCTCCGTTCCTTCATCTAAGCATGGACTGGTTTGGCCTCTGTTCTAACACAGGCTGTTCTTGTTGGCTGCAGGAGAGGACATGAGATGCCCCAGCCGTCTACTTCCGTGGCTCTTTACTTTTTCCTAGCATGTTTTGTAATCCTAACCGCATTCCTTCAGTTAGGCCGCTAGTTCATTTCTCTCAAAGGGAGCATTCTTTTATATGTTCACCGGCCATCTTCATGGCTGATCTATTATCTGCTGATTTTATCAACGTAAACATTGTTCTGGGAAACTCTGACCCAGAAAGATAAAAGTTGTGAATAACTTTATTGTTGAGTCCAGGGACTTACAGGAAGACTATCTCTTCAAAATAAAACATCAAGATGATAATTCATTTACCAAGATTCTTAGAATCTCCTCACTCAGTTTCCTCCCAGTCCTTCCAGTCAATCCTCGTATAATGCTGAGACTTCTCTGTTCTCTAGCCCCCCCCCCCCGTGTGTGTGTGTGTGTGTGTGTGTGTGTGTGTGTATGTGTGTGTGTGTGTGTGTGTTTGACATGCTTTCCCTGGTAGCACAGGCCAGTTGGTCTCTAACTCACCGTGATCCCTCTACCTGCTCTCTCCGAGCGCTGAGATTAGAAGCATGACCACTACAAGCCTGTCTTCACTTCACTACTCTTATTATGACACTCGCCTTAAAGTCTACTTTTGAAAAAGAGCTCAATCTTGCCCCTTACCTGCTCTGAGCTGGTGCAAAGATTGTCTAGACAAATGTTCTGACTTGCTGCATAAGCAATAAACTGAATTCTATCCAACAAGCTGCTTTAGTGAAGTCTACAGAAATTTCTTTTTTTCTGTCTGTCTGTCTGTCAGTCTGTCTTCCTTCCTTCCTTTCGATTTTTTAAAAATATTTATTTATTTATTTTATGTATATGAGTACAGATGGTTGTGAGTCACCATGTGGTTGCTGGGATTTGAACTCAGGACCTTTGGAAGAGCAGTCAGTGCTCTTAACTGATGAACCATCTCTCCAGCCCCCCTTTCTTTTGATTTTGATACAGGATTTTACTATGTTGCCCTGGCAGGCCTGGAACTCACTCTGTAGACCAGGCTGGCCTTGAACTCATACATTAACCTGCCTCAGTTTCCCAAGTGCTGGGATTAGGAAATGCACTATCACATCCAGCCCATAGGCAGAGTTATTTTTAATACTATCATCTAACAAATATGTATATTTAGTGTTATTGCTTCTCCTCCTCCTCCTCCTCCCCTCCTCCCCTCCTCCTCCTCTTCCTCTCCTCCTCCCCTCCCCCCTCTCCCCTCCCCCTCCTCTCCCCTCCCCCTCCTCATCCTTTCTCCTCTACTTCTTTGCCCTTCCTAGGAAGCTGTAATTGAAGCCATGGTGGAAATCAGTGATAGTACGAATTTGAGGAAATAATTGAAAGTGATAGACAGTTCTCTCTCGTCAATTCATTTTCTCCAGGAGAACACAGAGCTGGTCAGCTTTGATCACAATGTTGTGAAGAGATGCTTAGATTATAATTGACAGCTAGGGTGGCTCAATGAACAGATGAAGACCAAGTCCCCGAGGGATGTATAAGCAGCTCTTTCTTTCTTTCTTTCTTTTCTTTTTTTGTTTTGTTGAGACAGGGTTTCTCTGTGTATCCCTGGCTGTCCTGGAACTCACTCTGTAGACCAGGCTGGCCTCGAACTCAGAAATCTGCCTACCTCTGCCTTCTGAGTTCTGGGACTAAAGGCGTGCGCCACCACTGCCCGGCATAAGCAGCTTTTTCAGATGAGACTTTCTGGTTGAGCCTCTTCATAAAAACAAAGTGGGGGTGGGAGTGAGGGAAGCTATTAATCTCAGGTCTTCAGAGGCAGGGACAAGCAGATCTCTGTGAGTTTGAGGCTAGCTTGGTCTACATACTAAGATCCTGTCTTAAGAAGGAAAAAAAGGTAAGAAAAAGAATTTCCACCTTGTGGCCTGTTTGTCATGGCAGCACACGCCTTTAATCCCAGCACTCGGGAGGCAGGTCAGTGGATCTCTGTGAGTTTGAGGCCAGCCTGATCTACAGAGCAAGTTCTAGGACAGCCAGAGCTACACAGAGAAACCCTGTCTGGATAAAATTTCTACTTTGTCAGTCTGTTTTGGTTAGTTCTCATGTAGTTCAGCCTGGCTTTGAACACACCGTATAGCTGAGAATGCCATTCTGATCCTCCTGCCTCTGTGTCTCAAGTGCTAGAATTACAGGCGTGTGCTACCAAACCCATAAACCCATCTTCTTACCCTCCACTTTGATCCAGTTCCAGGAATACCTCCTCACGAGGCGGGTAAATGTGGGCAGGGGCTTAGCAACCTGTTTGTGCTGTATACGTACCCACCCACCTCCTCACAATGTACCTAGAAATCTTTGACTGGGTCTGCAGAGAGCTATACACACACACTTCCAAATCAGGAGTTTTCCCTTCCCCAGACAACTCTCATTTGTAGGTGGTTTCCATTCAATCTTTGGAGAGTAAGGGGCAGATCTGTTCTGAACTAGTTTTGGGCACACATAAAATAGGGCAGACTGTGTCCCCTGAGTGAACTTGAAAAAAAAAAAAAAAATCCCGATTTGCTGGGTATGCATATGATTCAAATTAGAGACATCACTGGAAGGGACAAGCACAGTACAGAAAGGTCATATAACTCGTCTGTCAGCCAAAACAGTGGCCTGCCCAAGCCAGCCCCTGCTTCCTTTAGACCCCATAAAAGAAGCCCCATGTAATAACCTGGGCCCTAGTGTACACTCTCATTCATGTAGACTACTGTCACTCTTTTTTTTTTAAGATTTATTTATTTATTTATTATATGTAAGTACACTGTAGCTGTCTTCAGACACACCAGAAGAGGGCATCAGATCTCATTATGGATGCTTGTAAGCCACCATGTGGCTGCTAGGATTTGAACTCATGACCTTCAGAAGAGCAGTCAGTGCTTATAACCGCTGAGCCATCTCTCCAACCCTGACTGCTGTCACTCTTGACAGCATAATTATAATTGGTATTATGGCTTTGCTTTTGGTAATATTTTCTTGCTGTGTAGCAGTCTCTGTGACCCTTTATTACAATTCTTTGACTAAAAGAGCAACAACCTGGAAATACTCAGTCTAGACATCAATCACTGGTGACACAACAGGGTAAGATTTTCTAGGTTTTCAAAAATTTTACCTTGTTTTTCTTTTGTGGTTCTGGGGACCAGACTTGAGGCCTTTGCTACTGAGCTTCCTTTTTTTTGAGACAGAATTTGATGTACTTCAGGCTGGCCTAGAACTCCTTACTCTTCCCCCCACCTCCCAATTCTAGACTTTTATAAGCCACCACACCAGGGTACTTTCTACTTTCTGTAGGAGTTTCTATAGGATGTGGTGATTTGAATACGCTTGGCCCAGGGAGTGGCACTATTAGGAGGTGTGGCCTTGTTGGAGTAGGTGTGGTCTTGTTGGAGGAAGTGTGTCACTATGGGGGTGGGCTTTGAGACCCTCCTCCTGGCTGCCCATGAGACAATCTTCTCCTGTTTGCCTTCAGAACAGGATGTAGAACTCTCAGTTCCTCCTGCACCATGCCTGCCTGGGTGCTGCCATGCTTCCTGCCTTGATGGTAGTGGACTGAACCTCTGAACCTGTAAGCCAGCCCCAATTAAATGTTGTCCTTTATGAGAGTTGCCTTGGGGCTGCAGAGATGCAATGCATGTATGTGCTGAGGCACACATGCAGAGTTTGGAGAACCACCTTGGTCCCTATCTTCTACCTTGAGACAGGCTCTGTTTGTTGTTGCTGTTGATTATGCCAGTATATCTGGCCCACAAGCTCCAAGGGTTTCCTGCTGCCTCCCAGCTGCCCATAGCAGCACTGGGATTACAGGTATGTAATCCCAGCTTTACATAGGTTTTGGTGCAATTAGTATTCACACTTGCTCAGCACATACTTTTAACCACTCAACCCCTGATTGTCTTTTGTTTGAGACAAGGTCTCAAGATGTAGCCTTCACTGGCTGGAACTCCATGTGGTCCACGCTGGCCTCCAACTCACAGTGGTACTCCTGCCTCAGTCTCCCAGGTATTGGTGTCAGGCACATGCCTTCACATCTGGCAAATTCTCTCTCCTTAGTGCCTTTCTTCCTTTATAAAGCAGTAGGAAGAGCTTGGGAGAATCATGAGACAAGACCATCAACTTCCCTCTGGGCTTGGCTTCCTGCCTAAAAAGAATTTTTTAGGTGGTTTAGTGGTTCTATACTGGACGTTTTCCAGGTCTCTGTACTGTACCAGTATGTTGTCCTCCCATCAGAATTTAAGGATACAGCTGGTGCAGCCCACCCTTGCTCCATGTGAAGAGGCCTCAGCTGAAGGAATACTAGGATGTCAGAGCCACAAGGGTTCTACCTTCCTATCCTGGAGGAAGCAGAGGTGAAGGGTAGATAGATAACTCTCCTGTCTCCCTAGGACAATAGGAGAGTGTGTGCAAGTTTGGAGAGGAGATGAAAGGCTGCACAGTGGTGGGAAGCACCCGAGAAGGAAGTTTTGGTTTTTTTTTTTTTTTTTGGTTTTTCGAGACAGGGTTTCTCTGTGTAGCCCTGGTTGTCCTGGAACTCACTCTGTAGACCAGGCTGGCCTAGAACTCAGAAACCCGTCTGCCTCTGCCTCCCAAGTGCTGGGACTAAAGGCGTGTGCCATCACTGCCCTGCAGAAGTGGGCCATAGTTAAAGGTGGTCAGGCATGGCTGAGGATGTGGAGGGGCTATCTGGAGAAACTGTGTAGTGGTGACTAAGACATTTGAGTCCTGAGAAGATCTTTTAATTTCATGGCCCCGAGACTTTTCATCCCTATTATTTACTATTCACAAATCAAATATTGTATCTTAGAGTTATTGAAATAAAATGATTTAATTATGCAATCATTGTGAGCTAGAAGAAGGGCCTGCCTCTTCCTCAAGGATTTTTATCTAGATAGATTTTTAAAAAAAAAAAATTTAAGGGCTGGAGAGATGGCTCAGTGGTTAAGAGCACTGACTGCTCTTCCAGAGGTCCTGGGTTCAATTCCCAACAACCATGTGGTGGCTCACAACCATCTGTAATGGGTTCTGGTGCTCTCTTCTAGTATGTCTGAAGACAGCTGCAGTGTACTCATAATATATATAAAATAAATAAATAAATCTTTAAAAATATTTTTAAAATTAGATTTATACAGTTTATGTGAGGAGGTTTTGTCTGCATGTAGGTCTGTGTACCATGTGTGTGCCTGGAGCCCATGGAGGTCAGAAGAGGCTGTCAGATTTTCTGGAACTAGAGTTATGGATGATTGTGAACTACCTTGTGGGTTCTGGGAATCAAGCCAGGTCCTCTGAAAGAGCAACGTGTGTTCTTGACCAGTGAGCCATCTCTTCAGCCCATGGATACACAGTCCATGGATGGCAGAAATAACTTAGCCGGTGGAGATGTCTACTGTTATGGCTCCCCAGTCCTGTTGATGGCCACTACTGCCACCCTAGGGTTCAGCCACCAAAACTGACAGCACAGCAGAAATTTCCAAAATCTCAGATTAGATATGTAATATATAATTATATATGTATATAAATGTAGGACTAATAACAGCATTATGTTTTGAATTAACATCAGCAACAGCTTTTCCAGGTTCTAAAGTCATGTGACAAAATTGAACAGACACAAATATAAGGGATGCTTTACAGAGTTGCATGCCATCCTTCTGAGGGGCCTTGCTAATCTCTGTGTCTCCCCAATTTTAATTTATGTGCTGCCAAAGCAAGCAAAGGACCTTGAACTTTTTTTTTCTTAAAGATTTATTTATTTATTTATTTTATGTACATGAGCACACTGTAGCTGTCTTCAGGCACACCAGAAGAGGGCATCAGACATCAGATCTCATTACAGATGGTTGTGAGCCACCACGTCATTGCTGGGAATTGAACTCAGGACCTCTGGAAGAGCAGTCAGTGCTCTTAACCTCTGAGCCATCTCTCCAGCCCCGGACCTTTAACTTCTGATCCTCCTGCCTCACCTCTCAAGATGGGAGATTTACAGACTTATGAGGTGGCTATCAACCCCTTTCACTGAACTACCAAGCTGAGGATTGAACTAAAAGGCCTCTCATAGGCTAGGCAAGCTCTCTGCTGAGCTATACCCCCAGCTTGAGAGCTTCTCTCTGAAACACAAGGGGACATTTAGGGACTTTTATTCTCACTCCCAGCCCAGAGTGTGCCTTGCTTTTAACTTCTATCACTGGCTTTGGTCACGGAGATTCGGAGTTTGTTATGGGGGACGAAGAGGTGGCTCAGCAGTTGAGAGCTCTTGATGCTCTTCCAGAGGTTCCTAGCACCGATTGTAACTGTTACAGCTTTATTCCAAGAGGTAAGCTGGCAGTCAGGAGCCAAGCAATACCACAAAGTCCCGTCACACAACAAACCTCACATAACAGATTTATTGGGAGGGAAACCCTGGAGTGTGGCTGTCTCTGTTGGGGAAGGGGACAGAGAAAGGAAGCAGCAGGGAACTGAGCAGAAGACAGGACTTCTATAGGCTTCCTTGGGAGGGCTGTGTGTGGGATTGGTGAAATTTTTGTGGGGTGCCTGATCTTGGGAGCAAGCTTAGGTTTTGGTGGGAATTTTGTGCTCAGGGATTGCTGGGATTCTGGTTCTTGGCCCTGGCTTGGACTTGGTGTCAAGTCAGGCTCCGGGTGTGTTTTCTTTTACCCCATCTTTTCCCCTACACCCACGACTGGCAGCTTCTAACTCTAGCTCCAGGGATCCATCAGCCTTTTCTGACCTCAGCAGCGCCTGCACACGAGTCAATACTCACAAACACATTCAGAAAATTAAAAAGAAAAACATTAATAATTGTTTGCTTTCAGACCCCAGGACAAGGGACTGAGGTGCATATTTTACATACCAAGGCAGAGCTGGCCTCCAGGTTCTCCCAGCATCCCTCAGTCCTTACCTGGCATACCCTGCCCTCAACCCTGAACTTTCCAGCCCAGGGCCTGGGCTGCCCTTCCCCCAGAGGCTCTTCCCTATATAATCCAGACATTTTGGTCTCTCCTCCCTCTCCTTCTCTCTTTGCACATGTGATCTTTCTTTCTTTCTCTCCCCCCCTCTCTTTTCTCTCTGTTCCCATGGTGACTTCCCTGGCCTCCTTCCTTGGGGGCCAGAGAACTCACCTGAGAGCAGCTTTCCAATAAACCTGCATTTAATATAATCTAATCTGGCTTGTATTGGCTCATTTCACCAGTGGAGAAATAACTTATCAATAATAATGATGATGATGATGATGATGATGTTTGTGTCTGATGTGTTTATAAAAATATAGAGATATATTTTACGGGGGTATAGGGAGGTAGGGAGGTGTGGGAGAAGGGTGTGCCTCAGCAGGCCCAAGCCCAGGCATCCCAGCCCAGGCATCTCTTCCCCCTGAAGGACCAGCACACTCGAAGGTATAGTACAGAATAGAGTTTATTCAGGGCATGGGGAGGGGGGTTAAGAGGGGAGTAGAGAGGGAAAAAGAAGTAAAAGAGTAGAGAGTAGAGAAGTGGAGAGGCCGGCCATGACCACGTGGAGAGAGGGGGGAAGGGAAAGGGGAGAGGTAAGGGATAAGAGATGCAAGGGAGAGGCAAGAGCAAGAGATAAGAGAGAAGGGGCAGCAGTCCCTTTTATAGTGGGCCAGGCCTACTTGGCTGTTGCCAGGTAACTGTGGGGCGGAGCATACCTGGCAGTTGCCAGGTAACTGTGGGGTGGAGTTTAGACAGAATGCTAACAGTGTCTCCTTCAAATAAACCTGGCTGTACAAACTCATTTGGCCCAGTTAAATGAGCCAGCCCTAGTTCCACTTAGCTTTAAAGCATTTCCCACCTCACGGTTCCTGGAAGGTGAGTTTCAAAGCCCAAGTCTAGCTTTGTTTCCCTTTGACAGACTTCTATTTTGGCAGGCTTTCTCTGGGGTGTATGTGAGGGCCACTGAACAGAGCCTTGTACAAGCTAGTAAGAGCTTTCTCTCCCATTGAGTCTCATCTAGCACCTAGGCTGTGTGTGTGTGTGTGTGTGTGTGTGTGTGTGTGTGTGTGTTATTCCACAGCAGCCAGCTCTGTCTGTCCTCAGAGCGCAGAGCCGTCCTTTTCTACTCCATTTCTTTCTGTTCTCTCACTTTGCTGGGGCTTTGCTTCCCTGTTGGCAGGTGAGCTGGACATTTCTGTTAATTTTAGCTCCACCCTTTCCTGCAAGCTGGCAGATTCTGTCTCCTTTAGGAATCTCTCCTCCTTTCTGTTCCTGGTAGATTGCCCCTGGACTGGACATGCATGCTCTTACCATAAGGGATCTAGTTACTCTTTAACAGTTGCCCCTCCTAGCTGCAGGCTCCACATAGCTCCTAAGTGCTGAGCCCCCCACCTTATATTCTTCCACTCGGTGTGGTGTTGCTTTGCTTGTTGCTGACCAGTCTAAACTTTGTAGTAGGCAGGGGCTCCTCATGAGCTCAACTAAGCTCAGACATCTCTTACCTTAGCTCGCAAAGAACCTGGACCAGTAATCCTCAAATCAGTGTGCACACATTCCAAGTTAAGTGGCTTCTCTGCAGTTTCTGTAATGATCAAAATTTCAGCCTTTTTTTTGGCTGACCTTGTTCATACCAGTGACCCAGCTGAAAATACTGAAACCGTTTCCTTCTGTATCTTCACTTACCTCTTACCATTTTCTAAATGCCTGATTCATAACCAACAGCTAACATATGTTAGAAGAATTTTCTCTGGTTGGGAAACTAGGCAATGTCCTCCTCGCTCCCTTGCTAAGGTTCTAATGCCAAGGAGTTCAATCCTATTTACTGGACCTACATACTAAGCATGGGCGGGTGCTTACTGACAGTCGAGTAGATGCAAAGACTGGAAAGTCTTTACCTAGCAGGGATGATGGCTCCCCACTAGCCACATGGATGGAGCCCCTATCTTACTCTTCCCCAGCGCATACACTTTAGGCCCTCCCTGAGATCACCAGACAACATGCAATTAGGGCAAAATTGCATCCAAATGGGTGGAGTGTTTGGAGACTGGACACTTAGGCTGGAGTCCCATGGCTCTCCCCACCCCCTCCATCCATGGAGGAATGTCAGACAATGGAGAAGTCCAGTTGTGATGATCTTTTGCAAACAGGCACAGTTGAAGCTATGGAGATGGCTGCTGGCTTGCTCTGAGGTTAGTGCTATACAATAGCATACAGTTTATATACATGTACATTACAATTTTAATTTTATTGAAATCTTCTAGTTGTGGTTATTAGTGTTGTTGTGGTGGTGCTGTGTGTATATATGTACACATCACAGCACACCTTGGCAGTCAGAGGTCAACTCTGAGGAGCCAGATCTCTCTTTCCACCTTTAGATGGCTTGGGGAACAAACTCAGGTTGCCAGGCTTTCATGAGTCATCTTGCTGGTCCTAATTTATACCTTTTGGATGTGTAGGACTGTGAGTTCTTTTAGTGATGCTGGGACCAAGTGACCTGGGTTTTTGACAAGCACATATGGTCATATAACTAGCCACCATTACAGTGAAGATACAGGCTATCTCCATCAAATCAAAGGCAATCATCCTTTGTGTCTCTTTTCAGACAACCCCTTCCTCCCATCCCTCATTCCTAGCAGTCTCTAAAGGCCACACCCTTTAAGTGTCTTTTTGCACCTTCCCCTGCGGGACCTTCTAACTGAATGGCAATCTCCTTAAAGACCAAGAGTTGCGATCATTCAGTTTTATATTGTTTAAGTCTACATTCCAAGTGCAGCCAAGCATGGTAAGGTATGCTAGAAATCACAGAACAGGGCTGAGGGGAGTTCAAAGCCACCCTCAGCGATACAGTGAATTTGAGGCCAGCCTGAGTTCCATGAGAACCTATCTCAAAATAGCAAAACCAACCCACCCTTCTCTCCCAAACCCAGATCACAGCCCACATATGTTTATTAAGTACTGGGTCATATCCATCTGAAAAAGAGAGTGGGAATGAGGGAGAAAAAGAGGGAGGAAAGAAGAGAAAAATCAGAAGGCTAGAGAGACTCAGTAGGCAAAGGTGCTTGTGACCAAGTCTGGTATTCTGAGCTAAATCTCAGAATCCATTTGCTGAGATAATCAAGCCCTGAAACTTGTTTTCTGCCCTCACATGTGTGCCCTGACATGTAACCCTGTATACCCAGACATCTCTGCTCTAACACGTAGGCCTTGACATGTACCGTCACACACCTGCACATCTCTGTTCTCATGTGTGTGCCCTGACATGTACCCCCATCTACCCACACGTCTGCCTTCATATGCATGCCATGTACCCCCCTACACCCACAAATCTAAGCTCTTACATGGATGCCCTGACATGTATCCCCTCCATATACCCACACACAAAATAAGTGAACGTGAAGAAGGAAGAAGAGGAGGAGGAGGCGCTGGAGAGATAGTTCAGTGGTTAAAAGTAATCATTGCTCTTGCAGATGATGAGAATTCTATCCCGAGGACCCTCTGTAACTTTAGCTCCAGGGGATCCAATGCCCTCTTCTGGTCTCCCCTGGGTACCAGAACACATGGTGTAAATACACAGAGACAGACACATACATACATAAAAAGAAATCTTTTTTTCTTTTTAAAGAAAGAGCTAACCTCCCTAGGAGAGTCATTCTGCTTTGTCTGTAATGCTGGGACTTAAACCCAAGCTTCGTTCCTGATGTGTCTGTGCTCTGATCATACCTCCACCCTCCAGAAAGGTTCTGACTCAGCTACAGGGCAGTTAGCAGAGCATATAGCATTTTAATGCATTATTCTGAGATTGTAAACACATTTTGTTTTTGAGTGAGTTTCATATGAAGCTTAGGTTAGAACTCACTGTGTAGCTCAGACTCTCCTAAAATTTCCATCGATCCACCTGGCTCAGCCTTTCCAGTGCTAGGATTACAAGTGTGAGCCACCAATGTTTGGTTTATTTTGAGTTATTGATCGAAACTATTGGTAAAAACTTAAACATGAAATATAATAGAGTTTGCACCAGCAAAACTTGTTACAGGTATGTTTGGGGCTAGGGAGATGGCTTGGTGGGTAAAGTGTTGCATAAGCACTTTCCCCAGGGATCCTTCATCCCATGTGAAAGCCAATGTCGCACAGCCAGTGCTCTCATGCTGGAGTATAGATGGAAGGATCCAGGAGCTCACTGGCTAGCCAGTCTAGCCAACTGGAGATGGAGCTCCAGGTTCCGTGAGAGACATGGTCTCAAAAAGCAAGCGGAGAGTGGCAGAGGAAGGAAGGCACGCGAGGTTGATCTTTAGCTTTTATTTAGGGATACATGGTCACACAATGTTCACAGACACACATACACACATGCAAGGGGGGGGGAAGAGACAAAGAAAGAGGAAGGAATGAGAGAGATTATTTTAAGATACGTCTAAGAGTTGGGAGTAGTGGCACATGCTTTTGATCCCAACACTTGGAAAGTAGAAGCAGGTGGATCTCTGTGAGTTCAAGGCCAGCCCGGTCAATAGGCCAGGTTGCAGGACAGCCAGAGCTACATAGTGAGACTCTGTCTGGGAAGGAGGGGGAGAAAAAAAAGGTTTAGGAAGGGAAGTATGTAATTATTATTTATTTTTATATAAGTGTGTGTATGTAGTATGTATGTATGTATGTATGTATGTATGTATGTATATATGTATGTCTACCACCTCCATGCAGTCCCCGGAGAGGCCAGAAGAAGGCCTCTAGTATGAAACCAGCGTTCTAGATGGTTGTGAGCTTCCACGTGGGTCCACACTTGACCTGGGTCCTCTGCAAAAGCAGTAAGAGTTCCTAACCTCTGAGCCGTCTCTTCCGTCCCATGAGAAGGAAGGTTAATATCAATTAAACTGATGTTGCAGTAGGCTATAGGAAGCTGGCACTCACTACTCCACAGCCATGCCGGTTTCTAATTTATTTGCATCCCATAGCACAGTAACTAAGACATGCACTTTCTGTCTTCCACATACAGGCTCAGTACGGCTTCGTGGTGTCAGAAAGAACCATGCTATAAACTTACACTGTTCTGTTTGTCACTTAGGCTAAAGGTTACTAGAAGATAATTTGTCGGGGAATGAAAGAGTTAATGAAAGAAAGTTGAGCAAATTTACCTCCAAGGAGACAAACAGACACAAAATGGAGTTTTGGTGCTAGTATTTCTGTATGGTGGTAGTATGCTCTGTGGTGTTTTTCTTTCTGAGAGTCTGCTTTCTTCCTTAACCTTTATGCTTAAGCCTATGTTAAAAGATTATCAATAAAACCCCAGCATGGAATAGAGAGATGGCTTATCCAGTAAGGGCACTTTTTGTTCTTGCTGAGAACCCATGTTCAGTTCCCAGCACCCACCACAACCAACCGTAACTCAAGTTTCAGAGTATCAAATGTCCTATTCTGGCCTCTGAGGCCAAGAGGCACATGTATGGCACATATACACACATACATACATACATACATGTAAGACTTTCATATACATAAAATTAAAATTAAATAATAGATTTGGGGGTGGGTATTGAGACAGAGGTGCATATGCAGCTCTGTCTTGGAACTTACTATGTAGACCAGGCTGGCCTCAAAGTCACAGAGAAGCACCTGTCTCTGCCTCCCAAGGGCTGGAATCAAAGGCGTGCTTCACTATATCTGGCTTAAATGATAAATCCTAAGTCAAAACTAAACAACAATAACAACAAAATCTTTGCTTGAAAAATTGAGTTTGGGGACACTTCGGAGGTTTTCTTCTGTGAAATGATAGGAAGTATGGTGGGCTTCAGGGTCCAGGTCTGTAAATATGTGTGGTGCTTCATTTATCTATCTAGGGTCATTTCAGAAGTTAACACAGAAAAGAACCTTATAGGATGGGCATCATGGTCCCAGCACTCAGGAGGCAGAGGCCAGTAAACCACTGAGTTTGAGGCTAGCCTGGTCTACAGAGGAAGTTCCAGGGTAGCCAGAGCTATAACAGAGAAACCCTGTCTCAAAAAAACCAAAATCTAAAACCCAAACGATAACAAAAAACAAAAACAAAACAAAACAAACAACAGCAAAAAACAAAAACAACCAAAAACCAAAAACCCCAAAACCGATGTATGTGTGGTCTGATAAGGTTGTGAAGACACATGAAGAACTCCAGAGGGATGTGTAAAGATGCACTGAGTACATAGTTAGACATGAGGACAGCCTCTTTTGCATATTTTGGTGTCACAGAAATTCAGAAATGAAGTAAATCTGCAGTTGGCCTCAGGAGATAATATTCTTGCTCAGAACAAGTTGGAAGATAAACTTTGGACAAGTATTATACTATGCCCTTTGCAATAAATAACCCAAGATAATGTGTTAAAGTTTAGTGGAGATTTAAATTCCTGAGCTGATTAAAGTTAAGACCAGTAGGTCTAAAAGATATATTAGTATTAGCTCTGGATTCCATAAATGAAGAGTTTCATGGCTTAAAAAATCCTACTTCTGCCCAATTTTGCAGATGGACACAGAATTAGTACCAACTAATAAAAAACAAACAGCAGCAGCAACACAGCGGAAAAAACCCAAAAACTTAACAAACCAACCCAACCCCCCTCAAACAATTTAAGTCTAGGCCTCAAGTAGGAAGACTGGTTAAGGCTGACTTTAGCCTGTGTCTCAACAACACAACGTGGAGCTTTTAAAGGTTGAGAGGTTGAGATGGAGGAGCAGTTTCAGACAGGTAAATCTGGCTGTGTGTGCAAATGGACGGGGGTGGGGGGAGCAGACGAGAGACAAGAGCAGGGTCCATTTGAAGCTATTGCAACATCAAGTTGCTAGAGTAAAACGGTTAAAAAAAATCAGAAAAGGAGCAGTGTGTGAGAAATGGCAAGGTTTACACAGGCCGCTAGAGTTTCCTGTTGTCCTTTAGAGCAGCCCCAGACTCTGATGGTGTTGGCCCCCGGGTCTTGTCAGAGCAGAACTCGTCAAGCTGTCCCCACCCTGCCTCACTCTGTCCCAGCTTTCCGGGGAGCCCCCTCCCCCTCGGCTGCGGCACCGCCCTCCGCCGGGTTTCTTCCTCCTCCCCTCAGGGTCGGGCACCGACTCGCTCAGCTGCCACGTCTCACTGATGACATCAACACAGCCCGGTCGGCCTTAGCCAATCCGCTAGGGGGAGTCCGAGCGAAGTCCTAGCCAGCAGGCCAGTGGGGAGGGGAGCAGGAAGGGCGGGGTGTGGGGTGAGGGAATCGGGACTGGGCGGGCGACAAGCTCGCAAGTACGCATGCGTCTAAGGCGCGGGGCCTAGTGGGAAGCTGAGTGCAGGCCGCCTTCGGCCCCGTCAAGCTGCCCAGCGCGCGGTGCGCTCACGACTCTCTTTCCCAGCGTGCCCAGCGACGCTGCCGCCCTCTGGGCCGCGACTAGCCCCTTGGCCTAGGCTTCCCCAGTTCCTGGTTCGCCGGCGGCCATTTTGGGTGGAAGCGATCACTGAGTGGCGGCGGCTGCTGATTGTGTTCTAAGGGTCGGAGTGGGGTCGACGTTTGCAGTACCGGAACAGCTTAGCTCATTCCTCCCCTTCCATTACCTGTGGCGCGGAGAGTTGGGGCGGCGGCTGCGTCAGCAAGGGCGGTGGCGGCGGCGGCGGCGGCAGCTGCAGTGACATGTCCAGCATGAATCCCGAATAGTGAGTGCTGGAGAACCGGGGCGGGCCGGGTTGAGGGCGTCCTGCCGGGGGTGAGGGCCGCCGGGAGGCTCGCTGCGCAGCACTGGGAAGGTCGGCCGGGCGAACGAGACTGAGCAAGCCCCAGGGCCCCATTGTCTGAAGTCCGAGGGCCGCAGCGGGGAGGGGTCGGGCCTCCGGGCCGGGTCTGGGGCGCAGCCGGCGGGGAGCTAGGTGCCGCGGCTGGGCGTTGGGGAATGGGCCTCGGACAGCAGCCAGGAGGGGCGCGTCCCTGGAGGCAGTGACGGCTGGAGGACGACTTGTTTTTAAGGGGAGGTAGGTGGGAGAGCTCTGCTAGAGGGCACTGTCAGACCCTGCGCCGGCTCTGCGGAGCTGTCAGCGTCGGCAGGGGGGAAACCAGCTTTACTTGTAAATCCCGAGCTTGTTAGAGCTCTCCCCGGGTTGGGTTTCAGGTAATATGGATGCATCTTGGGACTGCGTGGGCTTGAGGGGAATGAGGAGATGGTGAGAAGCTATTTACAATGTTTAGTTTCCTTTTGGGCTTGTCTCCTGAAAGAGTTCTGTAAGAATTGTGAGATGTGACCCTTCTAAAATTCTTGACATTTGTGAAATTTTTGTTTTAGGGGACACATGAGTCTCCCAGTCACATTTTGTCTCCAGTAGGTTAACAACAAAACTGAACTAAAAATAAACTAGAAATGTCTTGCTGGTACCACCAAATTAAAGTCCAAGTTTGCAGACAATTTTGAAAAGAAACTAATGGGGCCTTTGATGATAGAGCTGTAGGTTTTAGATTACCTGGTTGAACGCCTGAAGATAGGGAATGAGGTTCCATGACGTGTCATGAAAAGTTAATGCATTCCTTTTTCTTGCTTACTCAAGAAGTCACTATAGCAGATGTGACACACCTGGCACCTTTTATGGGACCTGCTCTTCTCTTTTCTTGGATAGACGTTGTTGGGCTCTCTCTTTGAACCTGAAATTCTCCTAGGATTTCCATATATGAAAATAACTTGAAGAGATTTCATTTTTATTATACTTTAGTGTCAGAAATCTTTAAGGGAGAGGGATTTTTTGTTTGTTTTTAATAAGAGAAATAAGTATTTCTCTAAAAGCCGGATTATTTGTTGTTTTGATCAGTTACGCTAAATGTGTCCCCATGAAAGGTCTATCCATCAGCTCAGCAGACTTGTCATGTGTATGTCACATGGCTCTTGCAAAAGACATTCTAAGTTCAAGTTTTCTAAGACTGTGGTTTAAAACTGAATTTTTTTTTTCATTTGTGTTAAGCAGAAGTCTTAGTATCTTGGTAGAATTTTACGTATTTTATTTTTATTGTGTGTTTGTATGTGTGAAGAATGTGATTGCAGGTGTACAGGTGCCACTGTGCTTTCCGTCAGAGGTCAAGGGACAACTTTTGGGAGCTTGTTCTTTCCTTCCTTTGTGGCTTCAGGGGATTGAACTCAGATAAGCACTTTATCCACAGAGCTATGTGGTTGGCCCAGGCCTTTGTACTTCTTTAAGAAGTTGGGAACAGTTCATATGGTGACATACTTGCTGTGTTGGCAGCCCCTCTCCCAGGACAAAATTAGTTTAGTTAAGCAAAGTTAAATTGGGGTTCCTTCCTAATTAGATTTTATGGAAACAGAAAAGACATAGATTTGTTAGATTAGTAGGGTTTCTAATTTCTATTTGAGATTCCTGTTCTATTTGAGAAGATTCCTGTATTTGTTACATATGTATTTAAATATTTTTATTATGCTTCACAAATTTCCTAATGCTACGACCCTTCAATACAATTCTTCATGTTGTGGTGACCCCTACCCATAACATTCTCATTGCTACTTCATAACTGTAATTTTGCTACTGTTATGAATTGTAATGTACATATCTGACATGCAGGACCTCTGTGAAAGGGTCCTTTGATCCCCAAAGGGGTTGCCACTCACCGGTTGAGGACTGCTGGGTTAGAGACATGCTCTGGAGCTGGAGTTAGAGTGCTTGTGACCAGCTGATGTGGGTGCTGGGAATGGAGCTGGAGTTTTCTGCAAGAACAATACATATTCTTAACTACTAAGCTATCTCTCCAGCCCTTGTTATATGTATATTTTTTAATACTGTAAGAGATTTAACTAAATGACAAAAATTTGATGTTACTCAGACTTTGTTTCTTTTTTTATAAAGTAATATAAAAACCAGTCATTTTTACTACCTGTTAAGGTAGTAGTGTGGTTCGTGAGTATGTAAACATTGCTTTGGACAGCTATTCAGATCATGCTGTAAGTAGTATAAATCATTTTAAAGTAAGCTCGGACTTAGGAGTGTAAGCCTTAGCCTTAAGGGGCCTGTAACATAACATACAAAATAGATTCTTTACATCCCAAATACTAGGGGGTAGAGCATACAGATGTGCAGCATGGATCAGAACAGTGTGGCTTTAGGGAAGACTCACTTGTTCTGGTCGGCTATGGGTTTGGAAGACTGTTATAGAAGAGACATGTAAGACAATTACCAGTGCACCAGTAAGGTGGTCCAGCAGATACAGGCGTCTGCCACCTTTGTGAGTCCTATTGTTGGGACCCACGTGGTGGGAGGAGAGGACGGCCTCCTGCCTGCAGGTTGTTCTCTGCTCTCCATGTGTGTCCCTTCCCCCAATAATATAAACATACAGTGTAAAAAAGACGCACGGAAGTGAGGCAGGGAAGACTTCAGGAGGGAAAAGGAAGAGGAATGGCTAATAAATAGCAAGACTAATAATTCTTCTTTTAATTCTTTTTTTTTTTCTCCCCCCTTAGTTTTAAGGCAAGATCTCATTGTGATGTAGCCCTGGCTCCCCTGAGACACCCTGTGTAAATGAGGCTGACTTTGTATTTGAAGCAGTCTTCCTGTTTCTGTCTCCCAAGTGCTGACATTACAGATACCAGTCACCATGCCCTGAATGGACAATCATTTAGTCATTCTTTCTTTCTGAGTTCTCAAGTATGCCAATATCTGGGTTATATTTGCATTCTAGACTATGTAATAAATTGTCTAGGAGTTTGAGGAAAGGATTTATGAAACTTGCTTAAGGTTAGAGGCGTTGATGTTTTATTGCCATCATACGTGAAAGCAATGTGTCAATAATGATTAAGTTATAACTGTCTCATTGCATGTTCTCTCTCTGTTCTTATGATCTGAAGAAAAACTAATTAGAAAAACTAATTTGGGAGAAACAAAAGAACTTGTTATCTTTATGACAGGAATTAAGGGTAATGTCTGTGTCGCCTGCATTTAACTGAAAGTGTGATCTGAACTGTGGTAAAGTATATGGGAAGGCCAAGCCTTTTTTTTTTTTCCTTTTTCTTCTGGAGATCTGAAGAAAGCTTTGACTTTTTACACTTACTGTAGGTTTGGAGAGGGGGCACGTGACGGCTACAGTGAATGTGTGGCGGTCAGAGGGCGACTTGCAGGAATCCATTCTCTCTGTCTACTCTAAGGGTCCTGGGGATCATGGAATTGTCTTTGGCTGTAGGCACTGAGCTATGTTGCTGGCCCAAGATTTGATTTTCAGAGCTAGGTAGTGAAGCAGGCAGTGGTTATTCCAACACACTGATGGAAATACTAAGCAGTGCCAGGGGTGTAGGAGCCTGAACTCTGAGCACTTGAGGCAGTGGCAGGAGGGTCACTGAAGGTTCCAGGCCACCACAGTCTATCTACATTAGTGAATTCAGGCTGTCAACGGCTGCACAGGGATTTTGTCTTGAAAGAGAGAGAGAGAGACATAACACAGACTTAATATTATCCTCGTACGAAAGGTAGCTGTCATAATCTGTTAGCTTCTAGGGAAGTTTATTTATTTCTTATCTTGAGACAGAGTCTCAAAGGCCTCAAGCTCACTTTATAACTGAGGGTGACCTTCAACTTCTGCTCCTCTGTCTCTACCTGCTAAGTGCTGAGATGTGAGGTGCTGGCGATTGAACATGTAGCTTTGTGTGTTAAAGGCCAGCATCCTACCAGCTGAGCTCTATCATTGGCCTTAAGCTTCGTGTGTGCATATGTGTACTTGAAGATGAATATGTGTGAGTGTTCGGTGTATGTGTACACATGTGTGGATGCATTTGGTGGTCAAAGGTCAACCGCGGGTTTCATTCCTTAGGAACTGTCCATTTTATTTATTTCTACCTTTTATTATTTATATTTTATGTGCATGAGTGTTTCCTCTTGTGTGCATGCAATGCCCTAAGGGGTTAGAAGAGGCCGTCTGAATTACAGACAGTTGTGGGCTCTCTTGTGGTTGCTGGGAGCCAAACTCAGGTCCTCTGAAAGGTCAACCGGTGTTCTTAACCACCGAGCCACTTCTCCAGCCGCTTATTAATTTTCTTGAGACAGGGACCTGGGGTTCACAGAAATGGCTAGCTTCAGGGATCTTCCTATGTTTACTTCCCTGGTGCTCAGATGACAGGTATGGGATACCACACCAGTTGTTTTGTTTTGTTTTTGTTTTTTTTTTTTTTAAATAAAGTGGGTGCTTGTGATCTAACTCTGGTCCCCATGCTTGTCAGACAAATAATGAAGCATCTTCTAGCCACCAAAATTTAAAGAATTTTTAATAGAGCCAGGTGGTGATGGTGCAAGACTTTAATCCCAGTGCTTGAAAAATTTACATTTGCTGGGCAGTGGTGGCACACACCTTTAGTCCCAGCACTCGGGAGGCAGAGGCAGGCGGATTTCTGAGTTCGAGGTCAGCCTGGTCTACAGAGGGAGTTCCAGGACAGCCAGGGCTATACAGAGAAACCCTGTCTCGGAAAAAAAAGGAAAAATTTACATTTATTTACTCCCCCCCTTCTCTCTCTCTCTCTCTCTCTCTCTCTCTCTCTCTCTCTCTGTGTATGTGTGTGTCAGCCTGTGAGAGTAAGTTCTCTCCTTATACCATGGGGCCCTAAGGATTGAGTTGAAGTCATTAGGCTTGTTTATTAATTAAAGTGACGAAGTAGCATAGTATGGTGGCTCATCATATGATTCCAGTACTTGGAAGGTCGATTGCCTGAAGTTTGAGGCCAGGCTGGGCTATATAGTGAATTCCAGACCAGCCTGGGCTTTGTGTTAAAAAGCTAAACCAAACCATACCTCACTGTGTAGATGGGAATGACTGAATACCCATTTCCCAGATGCTTAGATTAACAGTGAGCACCCTTCCCCGAGCTTGTGCAGAGCAGTTTAATGATGGTGATCTTTTCTTCCTGTCCCTCCTCCACTTTGAGACTCCAGATTTCCTGAAATGTTAGCAGTCTTTCATAGTTTGCTTTTCTGAAATAGTTAGAGCTGCTTCAATTAAGTGCCTCTCCCAGTTAAGTGTTTGATAATAAAATTGGGCTAATCAGTTATCTGTCTGACAGTGTATTAATATCATTCCTGGCTTTCATGTAGTTTTCATTAGAGTGTTGTTTTTACTGTTTTGTTTGTGAATGTGTATGTGGCTGGTGATCAAATCCAGGACTTGCTCATGCCGCAGATGGCCTTTGTTATTCTATACTCCAACCATTGTGGGAAAACTGGAAGAAGTAATTAGGACTCTTACTGTGTTGAATGTGAGTTTTAAGTATCTAGAGCGTCACTGGCTGTAGTTGTCAGGTAGACGGGCAGCTGTTTGGAATCTTTACAAAATGTTCAGGCTACAAATCTCAGTACCCAGGAGAGTCAGGAGTTTAAAGCCAGTCTTGGTTCCAGGGCAGCCTGGCCTACAGACATGTTTCAGAGAAAAAGTGGAAGGAAGGGAGAAAACCCAAAAACCTGAGTGCCATCATGTGAGCTGTTTAGATGGGACTTACTGTTACTACTCTCTGTCTCATTTCCTTTCTTTCTTTCTTTTTCTTTTTTTTTCTGAGACAGGGTTTCTCTGTGTAGCTCTGGCTGTCCTGGAACTCACTCTGTAGACCAGGCTGGCCTCAAACTCAGAAATCCACCTGCCTCTGCTTTCCAAGGCGTGCGCCACCACTGCCTGGCCCTCTGTTATTTTCACATTGGAGTTTCTTGGTAAGAGACATTGGCAAATTGCTCCCCTCTGCCTTTTAAGGAGAAGGGAGTGGTCAGCCTATTGTCTTCCTGTAGAAGTTGGGACTGAGATTGCTGCTTTGGTACTATAACATGGTTACTGTTTAATCAGTATTTATGTTTATGGATGTTTCCCTTCATATTTGTCTGCACCTAATGGTGTCAGAGGTGAATCCCAGGAACTGGAATTATTGGAGGAACCTGGGTCCTCTGGAACATTCTGTATCCAGTGCTCTTTAATGCTGGGCTATTTCTTCAACACCCCTAGAATATAATTTAAGGGAGAAAAACCCTGCTTTTCGTGCCAACAGGGGTTGAATTTATGGCTTCCAAGTGCATCCATCCCCCCCAACCCTAAATTTTTAAAATTTAAGCCAGATAACATTTAGATAAACATCTACTTTAAATGTTCATGGAGACGTTTTTATTACACACACACACACACACTTTAAAAAAGATTTATTTTTATCTATGTGTACTGGTATATGCATGTCTGTGGGAAGGTGTCATGTCTGCTGGAGCTGGAGTTCTAGGCAGTGGTGAGCTGCCATGTGGGTGCTGTGAATTGAACTGAGTCCTCTGTAAGAACAGCCAGTGCTCTTAATGTGAGTCATCTCCAGCCCCACACACGTAATTTTGTACTGGGGATTTTACTAGGTCATTTTCCATGCTAGGCATATACTCTACCACTGAGCTTTCTCCCTTTTTTATTTCAACACAGGGTTAAAAGGGGAGTTAAGGCTGGCCTTGAACTCCCTCTGTAGCTGGGTTGGCCTTGAACTTGTGATCCTCCTGTTTTAGCTTACCATGTAACTTGAGATTAAATGCCTGCCACCAGGCTCCAATGGAGCGATTCAAACACAGGAGAAAGAGGGTGTTTGAGGAGGGACTCATGACGTTCCTGTACTCTTAGAGTAGGCAGAGGACGTTTGGGACAAGAAGGGTTTGTGAGGTTTACATGGTGGTCCATACCTGTAATTCTAGGCTCTTGAGAAGGCTGAGGCAGAATTGTAAACTCCAGTTCTAAGTCTTGAAATGTAGAGACGGCAGCAGCCACAGAATATGAAATCTCTAGGTAGGTCTAAGTGGCCTTTGACCTCTTTTGAATACTGTGTGCGTCAGTCTGTTAAAGTTTCCTGAGTGGTTAAATGTATCTGTTTTGCTTTTATCTTTCTTGTCTATTGGACGTTTTTTATTGGGACCTTAGAAGTTGTGACCGTCTTTTTGAGAGTGAAAAACCATGGAAGGAAGCCATTGCACTCTTGAACTCGGGAGCAGCTGTAAACACTTATGCAAGACCTTCCCAAGATTGAATTCCCGTCATGGACTAGGGAGGGGTTCTCCAACACAGCCTCCCTGAGAATCTTAAGGAAGCTACTGTTTGCTGGAGGAGGGAGATGAATTTTCCTCAGTGTTGTGCCTGTGCTCCTGTAAACAGCCCGAATGAAATTCATTGCCACCCCCACCTACCATGGAAGTAGAGGAGGGTTAGTTGGAGGGGATCAGTGACCCTTGGGAGTAGGACAAGAGAGAGCCATGTGAGTATGACCAAGATACATAGAATGCCATACTAAACTCCACAACGAGTAATTAATGGATGCTAGCAAGTAATTTTGAAAAGGTCAGTCTCAGTTCCAAAGACTTTGTGTCAAAGTTGTATCTCCAGTTTCATGTAAAGAAAAGGACTGACTCGGCTGGATTGGCTGGCAAGAAGCCACAGCCTTCCTTCTGTCTCCCCGTGTTGGGATCACAGGGGTGCTTTGCCCAGCTGGTTTTGTTTGGTTGGTTTTCTTGTTTGGTTTTTGGGTTTCTTTTTTCTTTTTTCTTTTCTTTTTTCCTTTAGGTAAGGTTTCTCTATGTAGCCCTTACCATCCTGAAACTTGCTTTGTAGACCACCAGGCTGGCCTCAAATTCAGAGCTTCCCAAGTGCTGGAACTAAAGGCATGAGCCTCTACCACTTGGCTGGTTTTTATTTTTATTTTTTAATTGAAATTTAAAAAAATTCAGATTTATTACTGTTTACACTAATGTTCTTTTTTGCGTCTCAGATTCAATCCAGATTACTGTACTCTATTGATATGATATTAGTTACTTTTGTTCTCTGAGGTCTCTACTTTTTCGTGGTCTTGGCACTTGTGAGGGTTTTTGTCTTTTTGAGGCAGGATCTTGCTTATGTAGCCACTATTGGCCTGAAGCAGACTGGAAGCTTGTAGGAGAGCCTTCCTTTGCTGTCACCGGAGTACTAGGATTATAGGCATGTGCTACTGTGCTCAGCTTAGTGATTTTGACAGTTATTCATTGATTCTTTGTTTCCTTTTCTTTTTCTTTTTTTCTTTTTGAGACAGGGTTTCTCTGTAGCTCTGACTGTCCTGGAACTCACTCTGTAGACCAGGCTGGCCTTGAACTCACGGAGATCCTCCTGCCTTTGCTTCCTGAATGCTGGGACTAAAGGCGTGTGCCAGCATTGCCTGGTCAACAATTATTGTTTGAGACAGATTCTTCTTTGTAAAATTTACCTATCTGTCTGTCTTTTATGTGGATGGGCGTGTTACCTGCACACACATCTATATCATATGCTCCATGTAGGTACCCACAGAGGCCAGAAAAGTTGGATCACCTATTAATAGTTGTGAGTTGCAGTGTAGGTACTGGGAATTGAACTCAGGTCTTTTGGTACAGTAGCCAATGCTCTTAACTACTAAGCCATCTCTCCAGCCCCATAAGTTTTATTTTATTTTTTTAGTTTATCTGTATACGTGTGCACGTGCGAGCGTTTGGATGTTAATGCAGGGGCTTGTGGAGGACTGAGGCATGGGATCTCCCTGGAGCTGCAGTTACAGGTGGTTGTGAGCCAAATTCAAATCCTCTCAAAGAGCAGTATGTGCTATTAATTCTCAAGATAGGCAGGTGTACTGGCTGGTTTTGTGTGTCAACTTGACACAAGCTGGAGTTATCACAGAGAAAGGAGCTTCAGTTGAGAAAATGCATCCGTGAGAACCAGGTGTAAGGCATTTTCTCAATTAGTGATCAAGGGGGGATGGACCCTTGTGGGTGGTGCCACTCCTGGGCTGGTAGTCTTGGGCTTTATAAGAAAGCAAGCTGAGTAGTAAGCTAGGGGAAGCAAGCCAGTAAGAAACATCCCTCCATGGCCTCTGCATCAGCTCCTGCTTCCTGAGCTGCTTGAGTTCCAGTCCTGACTTCCTTTAGTGGTGAACAGCAATTGGAAGTGTAAGCTGAATAAACCCTTTCCTCCCCAACTTGCTTCTTGGTCATGATGTTTGTGCAGGAATAGAAACCCTGACTAAGACAGTGAGGTTTCTTGTACTCAGGGCTGGCCTTAACCTCACAATTTAGCTGAGTATGCCCATGAGTTTATGGTTCTCCTTTATCTTCTAGAGGTTAGGATTACAGTATGGGCATGTGTCTTTAGGCTGGTTTTATGTGGTACTCCTCAATAAACCCAAGGCTTCATGCATGCTAAGCAGGCATTCTTCCTATTGAGCTATCCTTAGCCCTGATCTGGATATCTTTGAAGTGTGCTTAGACTGCCTCTTACTTTACATTTGTCTGTTGCTTTATTTTTCTTTTTTGTTTATATTTGTGTGCATGTTTTTCCCCTTCATGTATGTATATCCACCACATGTGTCCCTGATATCAGCACAGGCCAGAAGAGAGTGTTGGATTCCCTAGAAGTGGAGTTACAGATAATTGTGAGCTGCCATGTAGGTAACTGGGTACAGAGCCTTAGTCTTCTGCAAGAACAGTCACTGAAGGGCCACCTTCCAGCCACATCCACTTCCTCTTTTGTGAGATAGGGTCTTACTGTGTAGCCCTTTCTGATCTGGAGCTGACTAGGTTGCCATTATTGATCCTTGTCTCTGCCTTACAAGTGTAATGAATTCATCTGGTTAATTTATAACTAGATTAAGGTTTTAGATTTTGGGAAAATGCCACAGAAGTCAGTGCTCGCTGTTCATTGCATCGTATCAGAAGTCTTATGGTAACCAGTATGGTATTTTACTGTCGTTCTGGTGGGAGGAATGGGACACCGTTGTACTTATAACTGGCCACATGGAAATGACTTGGGAGAACTGCTAGTGCCCTTCTAAAGTGCCCTCCCCTTTCTCTCGTCTGTTAGACACGGACCAGATTTTTAGTGTTCAGCACAGCTCCATCCCCAGGGAAGAAGGATTTAAAGCAGTTATTGGAGAGTATATGCTAAAACCAGCAATGTAATGCCAGGTGTGGTGTTTGCTGTAAAACCAGCTCTTGGGCAGGGTGCATGATCAAGAGTTCTTGGCCACCTTTTGCTTCATTTGAAGTCAGAGGCCAGCCTGGGCTACACGAGACCCTATTTCATAAGAAGTTCCTCCAAAACAACAACAAAACCCACCAGTGCAATAAATACTTGGGAGGATATAATTTGAAGCCACACAAATACCTTAGTTTTTAACTTTGCCTGCAGGTTTTCCTCTTGGTGAAGTACTTGTTTTCTGTGTTCCTTCTGTAGGTGCATGGGAATTCTATAAGGGAAAGTTGTTTCTCCAATTTATTTAGTTAACCATTTGTACCACAATGGGAAAATTTATATATTTATTATTTGAGTTATAATCCAAAATGTAGTTATATATACTTTGTGGCTCAAATTTTTCTGGCTTTGCCTTTGAGAGAGCCTTAAAGTTTACTCTTATATCTTTTTAAAAAAACCTGAGTAAAGATGATTATAAATTATCTTTTTCATGCCACTGTTTTGCTAGTAAAGCTGATGGTTTAGGAGCTAGGCTCTTTAATATTACCTCTAGTTTTGGTTGGTTGGCTGGCTGTGGTTTTGTTTTGTTGTCTTGAGACAACGGTCTCCAAGGTAACCCAAGCTAGCCTTGAACTGGTGGCAGTCTTGTTACCTCAGCCTCCAGAATGCTGGATACAGGCATGTACCACCAACCCCAGCTTCTATAATGGCTTTGAATTACTTGAAACTCCATGCTCAACAATAACATTTGCAAAATTTTAGAATATGTTAAGTTAAATGATTCTTTAAAAGGTCAATGCTATATAGCCAGTAACAGTGTTTATGTATCTTCCATCCTTATCATTGTGCTGAATAAACCAGAGTAGTTGACCTTTAAGCAGTGACACTGGGCTGGAGAGATGGCTCAGTGGTTAAGAGCTCTGACTGCTATTCCAGAGGTTCTGAATTTAATTCCCAGCAACCACATGGTGGCTCACAGCCATCTACAATGGAATCCAATGCCCTCTTCTGGTGTGTCTGATGTGAGCCACAGTGTATTCATATATAAAAAAATAATTCTTAAAAAAAAAAGAAAAGGAAAGAAAAGAAAAAAAGCAGTGACATCTCAGGCATCGTTGGTGGCCCAGTTCAGTCCTTTATTGTAACAAGACTCAGGACAGCTGGTGGAGGGTGTGCTTGTTCAGACAATGTCAAATTGGAAATCTCAAATTGGTGACTTATCTGTGTTTCTTTTCTTTTTGATTTGTAAAGGCCTGGACATGAAATTTAAGGTCTGGCATGTGCTAGGCAAGTACTCTGTTGTTAAGCTACACATGCCAGCCCTCCTTTACTGATTAAAACATTTTATTATATATATGTGTGTGTGTGTGTGTGTGTATGTGTGTGTGTGTGTATATGTGTGTCTGTGTGTCTGTTTAGTTTGCACATATGCCCGTTCACCATGCATGTGCATGCAGTGTCCTGGAGTCCAGATCCCCTGGGCCTGGAGTTGCACATGGTTGTAAGCTGCCACGTGGGTGCTGAGCATCTAACCTAGGACCTCTGGAGCAGCAACCAGTACTCTTAACCACTGAGCCATCTCCAGCCCTGAAACTTTTTGTTTTAAAGGCAGGGTCTCATGTATCTAAGGCTGGTCTAGATTCTTTTGATCTTCTTCCTGCCTTCATCTCCCAAGTACAGGGGTTGCAGGCATGTGCAACTATGTACAATGTACTGGGGATAGAGTGTCGTGTGTGATAGACCTGTGTTCTGCCAACTGAACTATTATGCCCCCAGTACTGATTTGTTTAAAACGCTTTTTATTTTCTTCTGTGACCAGCAGTTTAGATTTATCTTTTTAATTCTTTTGCTCAGATATATTTAGGAGTAAGTATACTGTGGTAATTTTGTAAAATTAAAAAGATGTTTAATAATACATACTGCTCTGCAAATAGAGATAGGTAACAATTTATGAATAGTCACAAATAATTATCTCTAAAAGTTGTATATCTTGCTTACATTGAAATTACACTTTCTATAATAAAAAAATTAATTTTAATAGATAAGTAGTTGTTTTTCAGAATATAAGTTTTTTAAATTTTTATAAATAACTTAGCTATAAGTAGTCGTTTTTTAAATAAAATCACAAAGCTAAAAATGAAGTGTACCTTCTGAAAAGATAAAGCTTTGATTTTTGGGGTGTGCTCTTTTTGAAAGTGTTTAAACTATGGGAGTAGTCAGGGTTAGGAGGGGTGGAGATTCCTTTGGGAGGTGGTGGACAGATAATCTGTTGTCTTTAGGTCACGGAAGGCCTTTTAATGATGGCTTTTGAGTTAGTCCCAGCAGTGGTGATACTGGAATCAAAATGGAAGCCTGTGCCTTGGGTGGCCCCAGCAAGCTAGGTTCAGCCATTCATCTTTGATAAGCCAGTCAAAAGAACCAAATTAATAGCAAAAAGCAGAAAGGGGACATTTATTCAGTGTGACACATTGGGAAGAGGGGCAAAGAGATCCAGCAACACCTTGAGTCCCTCTTTAGGGCTCTTGACATGAGGGTGAGGTCTAAGTAGAGGGCCAGAGTTCTCTATGCAACCAGTCAGTCTCTGTCAGGGTGAATTCTTGCCTATCATTATCTGGCCTCAGTCTCATACTACAAGGTGGTCTGAGAAATTGCTAGAACTGTGTGTTGGCACTAGGCTTCAGTGCTTTGCTTTTCCTAGCATGAGATTCTTGGAGGATCTTTCAATTTCCTGGGGTCTGTTATTTCCAGTAGTAGCATAGCTAAAGGGAAGCTAAAGTTTCTCTTTGAAACCTTCTCATTTCTGGGCCAGGAAGTTGGTTCAGTGGGTAAAGACTTGCCCACCAAGCTTGACAACCTCAGTTAACTTCCTAGACTGTGCATGGTAGAGAGGACTAACCTGCAAGGTGTCCTCTGACTTCCATGTGGTGTGTGCATGAACACACAGTCAATGTCAAAGGAAAGCAGGATATAGTGTCACATGCCTTTCATCTCAGTACTTAGAAGTCAGAGTCTGGATGGATCTCTTTGAGTTGGAACACAGCCTAATCTACATAGCAAGTTTCAGGACATTGAGGGATACACAGTGATAAAAAACAAAGCCAAATCAAAACAGCACCAACATAAAACTTAAAACAAAACAAAACAAAACTCTTTCATTTTAGGCATTATGGTTACACAGATGAATATATGTATAATCAGAGTCTAGCAAGTTTCCCTCCTACCCTTTTTGATAAGGTCTTAATCCTGTAGCCCAGGCTGGCCTGGAGCTCTCCATGTAGATTAGCAGTCTTACCTTGGCCCCTTAGAGGCATGCCACCATGACTAGCTTCAGAGCCAATATGCCCCCCAAGTGCGCAGCTTGGGGATTTAATATGGAGTGTATATGCTAGGTGAGCTCTCTACCCATAGCTATTGTCTCTAGCTCCAGAACCTCCTTGTCCAGGTCTCTGAAGACTTACTCAATAAGCTTAAAGTGTTGGTTGCATTTTTATTATGTTTTTAGAGTTTAGCATTCAAAATACAGGCTTTCAGATGCTTTAAATATGTGTATGGGTATTTTGCCTGCGTGTATGTCTGTGTACCACGAGGTGCAGTGCCCTGGAAGGCCAGAAGAGGGCATCAGAACTCCTGGGACTGAATGGAGTTCTTGGTAGTATTGGGACTCAAACCTGGTTCTCTTCACCATTGAGCCATCTTTCAGCCCATATGAGGGGACATTAGACCTAGATCTAGGAAAGGATCATAGAAATTATTTCATGGGAGGATCACTCTGCATAGTGAGTCATTTGGTTTTTGAATTTGAAAGAGAGACTTTTGTTGTTGAGAGAGGGTCTCCTGTATTCCAGGCTGGTCCTCTAACTTGTTATGTAGGCTGGCCTAAAACTCATGATTCTCCATTCTCTACCTCTCAAGTGTTTGCTGAGATTATAGGCATGGGCCACTAAGCCAGGAGAGGCTAATTTTACTTAATTTTACTGGGTGGAATATAATCTTCTCTAGTCTAATAGGGAAAGGGCTGGACTTGATTAGCATAAGTCTCTTGAGTCCCCTCAGAATAGGAATTATGAGATTCCTGTTGTTCTTTCTTTGGAAGAGAAAGTCTACTCATCAGAGAGACCTCGGTGGCATTGCCTACCTTATTTGAATGAGTAAGTCACATGTTGAGCTGTGCACCAAGTGCTGCTGTTGGCATTTTCAGGACCTGGAATCTTCATAACCAGCTGCTTGTTATTAGCTTTGCTTTCTTGTAGAACTTACAGTACAGCATGCTTTTTATTAATGTGACTTTTTTCCTTCTCTTTTTGCAGTGATTATTTATTCAAGTTACTTCTGATTGGCGATTCTGGGGTTGGAAAGTCTTGCCTTCTCCTTAGGTTTGCAGTAAGTTGAAATTAAAATACTTTTTACAAATAATGGCGTGCTTAGTTGTGCAAATAATGCAGTGTTTTTTGTTTGGTTTTGTTTTAGTTAGACAAAAATCAAACAGTTTTATATAAAATTAATTCTTTCAGAGTTTATATATCTAAGTGCTCCCAAACAGCGTGCCCCACCCCCATTGGTATCTTGGACTATTAAATAAATGTTGTTTTTAAAAGAAATTGAAGGGGAAGCTGGGTGTGGTAGTAGTGCATTCCTGTAATCTTTCCACTTGGGAGGTGAAGGAGGGGCATCACTTTGGGCTTGAAATCAGTCAGTTCAAAAAAAAGAAAGAAGGAAGGAAGGAAAGAAAAAAGCCAAGAAAGAAATGCAGTGCAGTGTGATGATAAAGTTAGTCTCTAGTGCTCGTTGTAGAAGGCTGATGGATTCCCATGCAGGTGGAGAGGAAGGTGAGGTAGTTGGCCTGCATTGAAAGTGACCTGAAAAGAAAGACTCAAGCCATATTTTAATAGACTAGAGAGGCATGTTAGCAGCTGGTGGAGTGCAGGATTACATGTTACATGTGCTGATGGTGACACATACAATCCTGTAGCTTACATTAAGCTCTAGAGCTGTGATAACATAGTTCTCTGTAGCTTTTTACTTTAAATTAATTGAAATTTGAAAAGGATCTTTAAATTTTAGTTCCTTGTTTCATAAGCCACTTGGGGCTAGTGGCTTGACTAAGTTGAGGTCCATCATTGTTTGCAGAATACTCTTTTAAGTATTGCCTTATGGTTCTGTGGTGATGAGTCTTCCATTCTGGATTTTTTTTTTTTAAAGAGTTGTTTATTTTATGTATGTGTGCTCTGTCTGCACATACACCACCGAGCCAGAAGAGGGCATTAGATCCTATTATACTGAGCCACCATGTGGTTGCAGGGAGTTGAACTCAGGACCTCTAGAAGAGCAGTCAGTGCTCTTAATGGCTGAGCCATCTCTCCAGCCCCAATTCTGGAATTTTTTTTAAAACAAAAGCTTCTTTTAAAACAGTTATTCCAATGGTGTCACATACCTTTAGTCCCAGCACTTGGGAGGCAGAGGCAGGTGGATCTCTGTGAGTTTGAGATCTCTCTGGTCTACAGAGAGAGTTCAGGACAGCATGGGCTACACAGGGAAACCCTGTCTCGAAAAAAACAAAACACACACACACACACATGCGCGCACACACACACACACACACACACACACCCCAACCAGTTACTTGTTTTCTGTGAATGTTTTTGTGGGGTGGAGCACACACAAGCACAGAAGCAGGCTGAGGGTCAGAAGACAACCTGCAGGAATTGGTTCGCTCCTTGTACTTTTTGGGTCCTAGGGGTTGAACTCATGTTGTTAGGCTTGGTGGTAGTCAATTTATTCTCTGAGCCATCTCAGGGGCCCCCATGAATTTTTTCATTTGAAATAGAGCCTCACTGTGTATCTCTCACTGGCCTTTAATTTCCTAGACCAGGATGGCCTCATATTTTCTGTGACCTTTCTGCCCCAGACTCCTACGTACTGAGATTACTGGCATGTCCCCAAAAAGAGAAACATTGGGTTAAAAAGTTGACAAGCAACAATGGTAAGAAATGATCACCTGTTATAATGACCCCCAAATGGAAACTACCCAATACTTCCATAAACAGAATGTATCGCTGGGCTTGCATTCAGCTGCAGAAAAGGATGTAGTTTAAAAAAGGAAGAAAGGTGTGGCTGCTGAGATGAGTCAGCAGGTAGAAAAGCTGCTGCCAGCTGATGGCCTGAGCTTTGCCCCAGGACTAACAGGGTGGCCGGAGAAAGCTGACTACCAAAGATTGTCCTATGCCCTCCACATGTCTACACACACATGGAATAATGTTTTTGAGACAGGGTCTCACTGTCTACACTTTGCTGAACTCACTATTATAGTCCAGGCTGGCCTTGAATTCACAGAGATCCGCCTCTCCCTGCCTCCTGAGTGCTGGGATTAAAGGTGTGTGCCACCATTCACGACTTAATAAAGTAATATATATTTTTAAAAAACAACTCTTAATCTGAGTAAGGTGTGATATGCCTGTAATCTCAGCATTCCAGAGTCAGAGTAGGAGGCTCATGTTTGAGCCCAGCAGAAGCTACCAGCAAGACTTTGATGTCTATGAAATGTTCTCTAGGCAAAGCTCCAGGGATAGTAAATAGTTGGTTGCCATGATCTGAAAGATAAAAGGAAGTAGAAACTGCTAGTGAGTTTCCTTTTGGGGTAGTGAAATATTCTGGAATTAAACAATGGTTGTACAACTTTATGTGTTCACTAAAAACCACTGAGTTGCACACTAGATGAACAATCCTTACATGCATACATTTCAATTTAAAAACTCAACTAGGATGTAAAACAGATTCTGGAATACATCCCTAAGAGGAAAATGAAATGAGCATTGTTTTGTGGTTAATGGATTGGACTTTTGAGGTACAAGAGCTTTACTGATTGGCAGTTAGGAAAACTCATGGGGCATGGGGGAGCTCTGACAATTACAAATATTTTTTTGACATATGTAAAGAATTTACCAAGAGATATTGTCTTAGGGTTTTACTGCTGTGAACAGACACCATCACCAAGGCAATACTTGTAAAGACAATATTTAATTGGGGCTGGCTTACAGGTTCAGAGGTTCAGTCCATTATCATCAGGGTTGGAACATAGCAGCGTCCAGGCAGGCATGGTGTAGGAGGAGCTGAGAGTTCTACATCTTCATCTGAAGGCTGCTAGCGGAATACTGACTTCTAGGCAGCTAGGATGAGGGTCTTATAGCTCACACCCACAGTGACACACCTACTCCAACAAGGCCATACCTTCTAATAGTGCCACTCCCTGGGTGGAGCATATATAAACCATTACAGATGTATGAGAAAAAAAAAAGAACACTTGAGAAATATCTCAAAGTAAAAAGAAACTTTCTAATTAATTGGTATTTTGTAGTGAGATAATTAGAACACAAAACAAGATGGAGTCAGATGTTAAAAACTTCGTTTATAATGCAAGTAGATTTTAACAAATTTTCTGTTAAACATTGATTTCATTAACTGTTCCCCTTCAGGATGATACGTATACGGAAAGTTACATCAGCACAATTGGTGTGGATTTCAAGATACGGACTATAGAGCTAGATGGGAAAACAATCAAGCTTCAGATAGTAAGTGGTCTTTGAAATTATTTTGGTAAATGTACAGTGTATACGTATATATTTAGTATGCTAACAAGGTTGAATATAAAGTTTTTTTTTTTGTTTGTTTTTTTTTTTTTTAATTTATTTTATGTTATGAGTTACATTGTCACTATCTTCAGAAGAGGGCATCGGATCCCATTACAGATGGTTGTGAGCCACCATGTGGTTGCTGGGAATTGAACTCAGGACCTCTGGAAGAGCAGCCAGTACTCTTAACCGCTGAGCCATCTCTCCAGCCCCGAATATAAAGTTTCTTAAGAGTCATGCATTGATTACAGATTTTAGACCAAAAGGCATTTCCCAGGCTTACTTTTCTCATTGAAATTTCTTCTTTTTTCCTCTTGTTCATCATCTCTTTCAATGATTGAACCAGAGGTCTCCCATTGCTAAGTCTGCACTGTTCACATGGAGCTACATCTCAGGTCCTCTTGGTTGAACTTCTGTTTATAAAGCAGACTTTATTAATTAAAGCAGACTTTACTTAATAATCACATTAAGTCAGCCTTTTCTCCTATTAAGTCAGAAGTCTGAGCTTTCCTTGTTTCACAGTGAGTGCTACTTGGCATCTTCTGTGTGTCTCCTGCTGTCCCGAGTGCTAGCGAATGTTGGAAGGGACCTAGGGGACCCTCTTTGCTTATGCTTTAAAGACAACTGTTTAGTTCTGTGGGTGTTTCTCCATTTTTAAGATCATATATTCCAACTGTAGAAACACAGAATTTTATTGGAAGGAAACTCTTAAATATGCTTGTTTTACTCTCAAAAAAATGGATGCTCAGAATTGTCTAGGGAGAACCAAGATAGAGAACTATAGCTCTCCACCTTCAACATGTGTCTCTGTGCTATCTTAAGTATCTTATCCATCCTTCACTCCCACCTGCAATTGAATGCTTCTATATCTTTGGTATGAGTCTAGGTACTGCCAGCATGTCTGTGATCTTAAAGAAGAAAAAAGTAATCATGGGGTCAGCATGATAGCTCAGCAGGTGCTGATCAGTTAAGGCTGATGACCTGAGTTCGATTCTCAGGACCTGTGTGGTCCTGTGTGGAGAGAAATAACTTCCTGCAAGTTGTCCTTTGACCTTTGTGTGCGTGCCATGGCAAGGGTGTTCTCAATATGAGTATCATCACAGACACACAAATAGACATGCGAGTGTGCACGCGTGTGCTCACACACACACTTAAGTAAATAGGGTTTTATGTTTGCTTGTTTGTTTTAAATTGTTTTAAATTTAATTTAAAAATTTAAATTAAATTTTTAAAAATCAGTATGTTGTAGAGTAGGCTTAGTGTAAAGGAACACTGACCATTGCTCTTTTCATGGAATTGGGCGTTGCTGTCTGCTGAAGTCCTGAATTTTGAGTCAAAATTATTTCGATTTTGATACTTCTTTTCTCTTTCTCTTGGTTTTTGAGGCAGGATTTCTCTGTGTAGCCCTGGCTGTTCTGGAACTCACTTCATACATCAGGCTGGCCTCCAACTCAGAGATCTGCTTGCCTCTGCCTCTACTGTGCTGGGAGTATGGGAGTATGCCAAACCTTTTGATGTTGACTTAGAAAAATAAGTTTGCCCAGCTCCAGCCCCAGCAGTCTCCTGGTTTACTAGTTTATGAGGTAGTTTTGAGGACCACGTGGCTCTTGCTGTGTGTGTACCTTTATGACCTTGGAGACAGCAGAACAGTGGGTTCTGTGACATGCTATTGTATGATATGCTATGTGATATACTACTGTAGAAACGATCCACTCAAGCCTGCAGTCTAGGTATCAACAGCATATGTGGTCATTAATCTCTACAGGACTTATAGCATATGTGGTCATTAAATCTCTACAGGACTTATATATTTGAAATATTTTAATTTTGTCACTTCCTTTGTCTGGAAAGGATCTTGCAGGTTACTCTGTTTCATCTTCAATAGGATTTTTTTTCCTTATTTGGTGCTGTTACATAAACACATTTAGGAAATTCACCATTTTCAAAAGCAACTACTTTGAGTTTACAAATGGCTCTAGCTATTCATTCTTTATATTGGGCTGGAGCCAGTGCCCTTTAACTTCTATGGAATTCTCCTGCAGTTTGAAGCTGTGTGAATCAGGTTAATTACTTTTCTGTTGGCATCTGATCACACCCTTCTTCCTGCTCAGTTGATCACTCCTTTTTGGAGTTGTTTTTAGAACCTTTTAAATTTGAGTTAGTCTTGCATTCCCAAGTACATTTTATAAAAAGGGATTCCTAAAATACCATACAATGCAGTATGTGAGACAAACTTTTCTGAATTTCTTAAAAAATTTCTCCCTTTAGGTGTAGAGAGGTGGCCCAGTGCACTGGGGGTTCAATTCCCAGCACCCATGTTGCATACACTGTAATTTCAGCTCCATGAAATCCGATGCCGCCTTGCCTCTGTGGCCAACAGGCATGCACCTAGTGCACAGACATACGTGCAGGCAAAGTACTCATACACATAAAAATAAAATAAAGCACTTCGGGCACTCAGTGCTTATTGTTAATCTACCAAGGACTACAAACGGAACGCAGGAGTTTACATCTGTTGTTGCGTTAACCACATTCCCTAGTAGTCTGTACAGATTGAGGTCTGCTTGTTTTTAATTTGGAAGATGTGTGTATAAAGGATATATGCGGGGACGGTTCAGTAAATAAAGTACTTGTAAACGTGAGGGCCTGAGTTCACACATGGAAATGCTGTGTAGCTGTGCCTTACCCACCTGTAATCCGTGGAAGGCAGAGACAGTTACGGGAGCAAGGGTAGCTTTGTTAGCTGTTCAGCGAGCTCTGTGTTCACAGAGATCTCGCCTCAGTGAGCAAGGTGGAGTGTAATCCAGGAAGAAGTTAGTCTCTACACACCATACATACACACACACAGAAAATGTGTACACATGAGAGAGGGAGGGAGGGAGGGAGAAGTATTCTGTGAATTGATGTTATAAAAATGTAAACCCAGGCCGGCAGTGGTGGCGCACGCCTTTAATCCCAGCTCTCCGGAGGCAGAGGCAGGCGGATTTCTGAGTTCAAGGCCAGCCTGGTCTACAGAGTGAGTTCCAGGACAGCCAGGGCTACACAGAGAAACCCTGTCTCGGGGGGAAAAAAAAATGTAAACACAAAATTGTGTGTCTAACCCATTGCATTTCAGCTTGTTGGGCTGTGTTCTTTTCTTCCACCTGCTCTAAGTCTTTTCATGTTTTGTGTTTAGTCATGATGGCCAGGTCTTCACTGATAGTCAGGTTGGAAGACTCCAGGGCGGGGGTGGTGTGTGGGTGTGTGTGAGATGGAATGAAGCCAGTATTGATTTTATTTTGGATATTAGATAAGTAGCTGCTAAACTTGAATATTATTTGCTTTCTTTTTCTTTTTCTCTGTTCCTCTCTTTACCATTTAACAGACCAAAGCTGGCCCTGAACTCAGATCCGCCTGCTTCTGCTTCCCAAGTGCTGGGATTAAAGATGTGTGCCACCACATCTGGGTGTTTTCTTTTTCATCTAGAAGTTTGACAATGTTATAGGCTCTGGGGTGTTTGGAGACAGGGTTAGCGTGTAGCCTTGGCTGGCTTGGAATTTGTGGTACTCCACCTGCTTCCTCACTGCTGCTGGGACTACAGTTATGCACCACCATGCCCAGTTTAACAACAAGAAGACTGTTGCTATAAAGTAATTAATATGCATCTGCATTTTATTATCCGTTGCACTATTTTATTTAACAGAATTAACATTAATATCTTATATCTAGTTCTCACATTTCCCCAAATGTAACGGGTGTGTGTGTGTGTGTGTGTGTATATGCGCGTGTGTGCACACACACGCGCGCGCACACACACACCCCCCTAAATGGTAAGGTATCCTTAAAATGAGTTATAAATTTTTGTCTTTAAAAACATAATTATTATCAACCAGGCATGATGGTGCACACCTTTAATTCCAGCACTGGGGAGACAGAGGCAGGTGGATTTCTGAGTTGGAGGATAGCCTGGTATACAAAATGAGTTCCAGGATAGCCAGGACTGCACAGAAACCCTATCTCAAAAAACAAAAATCAAAACAAAATAAAAAAAGCCCTATTATCATGTGTGTGGGACCTCTATGCTGTGGCACATCCGTGGAGGTCAGAGGATTTTTACTTTTGAAAGAGGGTCTCTCACTGTATAGCCCTTGTTGGCCTAGAACTTGCTGTATAGATAAGGCTGGTCTTGAACCCACAGAGCTCCACCTGCCTTTGCCTCCTCAGTGCAGGGACTATAGACATTAACCACCGTACTTGGCCAGAGGACAACTTATTATAGTTCCTTCTATCATGGGTGCTAGGGATGGACTTCAGGTTGTCAGGTTTGCATAGCTTTTGCTGACCTGCCTTGCCTGCCTTTCCCTATTAAGCAATATTTTTATTAAGTGTATGTGTATATGAATGCATGTGCCTGAAGAAACCAGAGGCACTGGATGCCTTTGAAGCTAGAGTTACAAGCATTGGTAAACCACTTAATGTGGGTACTGGGAATTGAACTCAGGTACTCTGGAAGACCAGTACATCTGTTTAGCCACTAAGCCATCTCTCCATGCCCCTTCTCCACTTAGAAAAAATGAGTTCATTTTAAATGTGTTTAGAAACATTTTTCTTACATTATTTTTGCTCAGACTGAGATAGCACCTCCTTACTCCAGGGCATGGCAGGGCCTTATCTGTGACAAGTAGCTGCAGCCAAGAAGTAAGCTGTGGGCTCTGGACTCTATGTTTACTGACAGCCTAGCAGAGCTTCTGTTCTCAAAGACTTCAGAGTTGGGTATTAGTACCACCTGATAAACTGTAGGCATTATCTTCACTTCTGGATTTTAACATATTTGATACTTGCAATGCAATTTAATAATGTAAACATTAATACTGCTGGCATTTCGAATCCTAATAAACTACCATTTTCTCCTGTACTCCCCCAAGTATGTTTTAATGGAATCGTTTGCCTTCCCTGATTGTTTTCTATAGTGGGACACAGCAGGCCAGGAAAGATTTCGAACAATCACCTCCAGTTATTACAGAGGAGCCCATGGCATCATAGTTGTGTATGATGTGACAGATCAGGTAAGTTTCTAGAGAACATTATGTGTTACCAACAAAGTGGGAAGTTACTTTTCGTGTATGTGTGGAGATTTTGACACAATCTCACTGTATAGTTCTGGCTAACCTAAACTCACTATGTGGACAGGCTGCCCTTGAATGCTTTTGAACAGCCCTGTAACTTTTGGTCAGAAATTTATTTTTACTATTTGAGAAATAAAAACGAATAACAACTCATTTTCTTGTAGCAAATGTTAAATCTGAACTATCTGAATTATATAGTTAACTTGGAGATAACTTGAGAAATTTACCATTACAAGCAAAAGAGAAACAAATATGAACAGGGAAAGAAAATGCTATATTAGCACGATGTCATGTGCCTCTAGTTCAGCTACACGGGAGGCTGAAATAGGATCTCAGGAGCCCAGGAGATTGAGACCAGCCTAGGCAGTGTAGTAAAGCAAACATCCAAAGCAGACATAATTTTTTTTTTTTTTAAAGATTTTTTTCTTTTTCTCTAAGATTTATTTATTTTATGTATGTGAGTACACTGTAGCTGTCTTCAGACACACCAGAAGAGGGCATCAGGCATCAGATCCCATCTCAGATGGTTGTGAGTCACCATGTGGTTGCTGGGAATTGAACTCAGGACCTCTGGAAGAGCAGTCAGTATTCTTAACCTCTGAGCCATCTCTCCAGCCCCAACTTGTTAATTTTAAACTTGTATAGTTTATTACCATAATTTTAGTTTCTTCTTCAAGATGAGTTTTTCTGTGAAGTCTTGGCTGTCTGTAGACAAAGCTGACCTTGAGCTCAGAGATCTGCCTGCCTCTGTACCTCAAGCACTGGAACTAAAGACATTGCCCAGCCTAATGTAAAATATTTTTATGTGGAAAAACAAAACAGGGACAGTCCTCACCTGTTTTTTCCTATATCTTGTAGTAGTGTTTAGGATCAGGGCTTTCTGTATGCCCAGCAAATTGTCAGCCATTGAGGTGTACCCTAGGCCAAATAATAGTAGTGACACTATTGTTCTTCATAACCAGTTTTGAGTCAGGATCTGTGTAGTCCTGGCTGACCTGTATCTGCTTTTGTAGGTTGGGCTGGCCTGGATCTCAAGTCTGTATCTGTCTTACAAGTACTGAATTAAAGCTGTGCCTCTACACCCAGCTCATAAACCAGAATTTTACTGTTTTAGAAACTAGGTCTTATCATTATTTTAAAATTTCAATTTAAAATTGGGCTTGCCTGTCATTAAACTTTAACTGTTTCTCCTTCCAAATAAGCTATTTTTACTTCAGGCCTTTGGGTCCTTCTTACCGTTGACTGGGTGTGCACCTTTGTGTTAGTTGACTTCTTTCCTTAGTTATAGCTGACAGTGGCCCCAAGCCATCTGTCAGTTGGCCCTTGGTTGGGCCAGTTCTGCATCACCCTTCTTCTCTCCCTAGGAATCCTTCAATAATGTTAAACAGTGGCTGCAGGAGATAGATCGCTATGCCAGCGAAAATGTCAACAAGTTGTTGGTAGGGAACAAATGTGACCTGACCACAAAGAAAGTAGTAGACTACACAACAGCAAAGGTATGTATGAAGTGTGACTTTCTCACTGAATTTTAATTATGGGGACTGCCTTACCCTTTAAAAAAAGCCAGTGAGCTTAGCCCCCACTTCCGTTTCAGAAGCAGTGACAGAAAGACCCCCATGTTCACGGCACCTTATTCTTCTCCCAGGAATTTGCAGATTCCCTTGGAATTCCATTTTTGGAAACCAGTGCTAAGAATGCAACGAATGTAGAACAGTCTTTCATGACGATGGCAGCGGAGATTAAAAAACGAATGGGTCCTGGAGCAACAGCTGGTGGTGCAGAGAAGTCCAACGTTAAAATCCAGAGCACTCCAGTCAAGCAGTCAGGTGGAGGCTGCTGCTAAAATCCGCCTCCGTCCTTTTCACACAGCAATGAATTCGCAATCTGAACCCAAGTGAAAAAACAAATTGCCTGAATTGTACTGTATGTAGCTGCACTACAACAGATTCCTAACCGTTTCCACAAGGTCAGAGATTGTAAATGGTCAATACTGACTTTTTTTTTATTCCCCTGACTCAAGACAGCTAACTTCATTTTCAGAACTGTTTTAAACCTTTGTGTGCTGGTTTATAAAATAATGTGTGTAATCCTTGTTGCTTTCCTGATACCAGATCGTTTCTGTGGTTGGTTAGAATATATTTTGTTTTGATGTTTATATTGGCATGTTTAGATGTTGGGTTTAGTCTTCTGAAGATGAAGTTCAGCCATTTTGTATCAAACAGCACAACCAGTGTCTGTCAGTTTCCATGCATAAAGTTCAGTGAGACGTTATATGTAAGATCTGATTTGCTAGTTCTTCCTGGTAGAGTTATAAATGGAAAGATTACACTATCTGATTAATAGTTTCTTCATACTCTACATATAATTTGTGGCTGCAGAATATTGTAATTTGTTGCACACTATGTAACAAAACTGAAGATATGTTTAATAAATATTGTACTTATTGGAAGTAATATCAAACTGTATGGTGATAAGTATTGTTTTAATTCCTGTGGTTAAAGGGAAATAGAGCTTTGCATTATACTCAACAGCCATGTGTGTGCAGCAGGGCCTGTAGACCCATCTTAATAGCACAGCTTGTAGGGTTTGCTCTCTAGTAACAGGTCTGATGAGTGACCTAGAGAAAGAAGCTTTTGTGCTGTGGAGACTTCACCAACTTCACTGGTTCAAGGAACTCAAAGTGTATGGGAGGAACGTGTGCTCTGCTCATTAGCACTTCATCCCCAGCCCAGACCATCTCAAGTGGCTTCACCAGCAACCCTTTTTCCATGTATCTGTGGTAGAGATGGAGAGCAGCACATGCTTCCTCATAGGCAGTGATCTGGTAATATGTGCTGGCGTTTCTTCGTGCTGAGTCTGATGGTGCACACACCTTTTTTTTTTTTTTTTTTCCGGCTATTGGAGACAGGGTTTCTCTGTGTCCCTGGCTGTCCTGGAACACTCTCTGTAGACCAGGCTGGCCTAGAACTCCACCCGTCTCCGTCTCTGCGCTCAGAGATTAAAGGTGTGTGCCACAAAGCCTGGCTTCCCCCCCCTCCCGCCCCCTTCTCTTTTGAGACCGGGTCTCACTCTCATAGCTCTGGCTAGCCTGGAACTTAAGTATGTACATCTGGCTGGCTCCCCACAGAGATTCACCTGTTTTTTCCTCAAAAGTGCTGGGATTAAAGGCATGTCCCAGACCGCACCTATTTTTTGAGACAGTGTCTCATATAGCTCAAGAGGTCTCAAATTCACTTGTAACCAAGGATGGCCTTGAACTCTTGATCCTCCTGCCTCCACTTCCAGGTGTCAACGTTATTCTTTCCAATTGTATAAGTCATGCTGGAGGAGAGGTTAAGTATTAGACTAGAAAGCAGGAGATGTAATCGCCCTAATTGTAGAAACTCTATCCCCTAAATTAACTGAAAACATGAACGCTAGCCGGGAATGATGGGAGAAATAATATATTTATTTCGGTGAAATTTTGCATGTGTGAAAAGTTTTGTTAACTAGGACCTTCGAGATCCTAGACTTGCTTTTGTCTTACTGTGGGAAGCAAAGTCTATTACAGACACTATCGTTTTAAGGTGACAAAGGTCAGAGATTGTTTCCTTTGGTTTAAGCAGCAGCCAAGCATTCTTCAATTGGGGGCTTAAGGTGTGGCTGTTGACAACACATTTTATTATGGGGTCTTTAATGATAAAATATTAAACTAAAAATAAGCCAAAAAATTACAGGTTTATTTTTCACTAAACAGACAATTGAAATACATGGTACAAAAATAAGTGGTAAGATTATTGTAAAATGAAAAATGGACAGAATAAATATTCAATTTAATTTTCCATCTATGAAAATTTCACAATAAAATCATAGTTTACTTTGTATTATAGATGCGCTTGTTGGGTCTATTCATCATTCTATAAAGAAAAAGGTAACTGGAAATCCCTCAAGTCACCAGTAATTGGGTCAATATCTTCTTTAAATTTTTTTTGTAGCTGTTGGGTTTTTTTCTTGTCAGTACAAAGGAGAAAGAGTTCATAAACTGTTTTCTATCATAACTAAGTGATACAAGACCAATATAAGGCGAAATGATGCCAAGCACTTTAATTTTATACAGCAAAAGTTGTTCAAACTGTCAGCTTATTCTGTTAGCAGAAAACATTATATGAATTTATTTTTAATATAAACATATTTACAGACTTTGTAAAATTATAGTGCTTTTTCCCCACTGGCAGCAAGATTAGTGCTTACCAGATCATTTCAGCATACTTCACTATCTGCTTTTACGAATGTGCTGATAACTGCTGTTTTGGAGGGGGGAAATAACCCAATTTTCAAGTATAAACATTGCAAGACTGTTGGGGGTTCTGATTTGTTCACATAATAGAAAATTATCCCTTGATATATTTTTAAAAATGACTCCTTAGAGTAACTTGCATAATGAAGAGCATTCTCTCAGAGGCCACTGCTCACCTTAACTTCCTGTGCTCACTTGGGTGAAGTTCCCTCAGGCATATATTTGGCCAGACCTTGTACCACTGTCTCCTTTGGGTTCCACCTAAGTTTCAAAACAGCTTGTGTTTGAATTCTCTTGTTTTGTGCTAGAGCTTAGCTGCAGACCTGTAAGAACCCTGTCTCAAGATGCTACTTTACTGTGAACTCAATGAACTTTTAAGGGACCATTTAGAAATTCGTTTTCTTTTTTCAATTAAATATTTTATTGGCTATTTCATTTATAAATTCTAAAAGGGCTATTTGAGTCTAGCCTGCCCACATTTGCACAGAAACGGTGATATCCAAGGCTAAGACAATTTTAGCTCAAACATAACACACACCAGAAGATAATTAACAATTGCGTTCATATCCCTAAATGGCATTCACAACCAAGGTCAGAGTTACACCGTTTAGTTACAAAAAAGTCTATTTTCTTGTTACAGAGAGGATGAGCAAAAGCATAGGCCATGTTCAGGCAAGTACTCTGTTGGGAAATCTTGTTCACTGTCAGTTGATTGTAACTATACAGTCAGGAGTGCCCTGTTTTGCATTCAGTTGGTGCAGCTGGCTAGCTCTTTTTTCTGAGTCTCCCCACTTGTCAAGTGGGTTTAATACCTCAGGGCTCCTCTAACATTGGTGGGAAGGCAGTTTAAAGCTACATCAAAGAGGTAAGATGTGCTTTGACCAATTCTAGGTTTTATATTTTACATTTAACTTATTTGCTAGAAAAGTTTTGTTTTAGCCTTTTGAATGCACTTTATGCACCATGTACAAGTATAAGAAATAAGCTTAATTTAGAAATGGCAGAATAAACCTAACTTGAACTGGGCAGTGGTGCTGCCACATGACTTTAATCCCAGTACTTGGGAGGCAGAGGCAGGTAGATCTCTGTTTGAGGCCAACCTGGTCTACAGAGGGAGTCCCAGTACAGCCAGGGTCCTGTTACATAGAGAAACCTTGTCTCAAAAAGCCAAAAACAAACCAGTAACAACAAAAATCTTTACTTTGGATCATGCCTATACACATTATGGTAAGTCATACTGTGTAGCAGCAGGCATGTGAAAATACTGTATTTAATGTATACTTACTGAATAGCTAATCTTTTTTTTTCTTTATAAAGCCCTGGGCAGCCTGGACTCTAGTTAACATAAACCAGGCTGGCCACAAACTCAAGTGCTGGGATTAAAGTCATGCACATGCTTATCTAAATAGCTGATCTTTAAAAAAAAAAAAAAAAAAAAGCTGAAAAGCCCACCTTTGATACTTTGGAATTTGTGGTAGCCAGCAAATACTTTGCTTCAAAAGCTGTAACTGATGCCTTGAACAACTGATAGATATGGATCTTTGATAGGTCCATAGAATTTTTTTTCTTCTTGACAAGGCACTACCAAACCACAAAGACTCCCCGCTTTTCATCACCAATGGCTGCTTTAATTTATGGACAGATCAGACCGTGTGGCTGTCTCTACCCATTCCCTTCCTTTGATTAGTCTTCCAAGGGAAAGAGGAGTATCAGATTGAGTGCCCCTGAGGTAAGCAAAAGCTTGCAGTTCAGAAGCATGACAGCAAGCCAACTTGTGATGCATTCTTGATGTGGTTGAAGGGAGACTACCCACTACAGGTGGCAACTGATAGAATGCTGCCAAAGGACGCTGTAGAGTTCTCCTGACTTACTGTGGACCAAGGGCTAATGTTTCACTCCACGGTTTTGGGCACGAACATTTTCCCTCTCTTGGATCCCATCCCCCTGTATGCCTGAGAATCCCAAGTACTTGGAACCTTCTTTCTACAGCAGCTTTCTGTAAATGGCCTCAACACATTTGCCTGCAGGTTTTTAAACAGAAGGGAAGGGGGGGGGGCACATGAGACCCACAAGTCTTAGTATTTTATCAAATAATTATAAAGCCACTTATTTTTGGTAGAGAAGCACCAAAAGAAAAGGTCTTGGTTTGGAGGGATTCATAATAAATGGAAACAGTATCTCGAGAACCCTTCAGAGGCGAGAAAGGCATCTTAAAGTATGTCAAAGTTGAATTTCTCCCCTGCCTTAACTGTTACATGGCCCTCACAAGAAATTCTGTGTTTTCTTCCCAACTGCCAACTTCGCTGATGACTCCACCTCTGCCTGAAAGAGAGACCAGCAAGGGTTAGTCATGCTGCAGAGGCAGGAATGGTGCTACATCTACTTACATCACTCTGGTGCAAATACCAGTCCCCATTACCATTGTTTTTTCTTCTTACAGATGGTCTTAGTATGTAGCCTAGGCTGGCTTCTATGAATCCTCTTGCATCAGCCCCCAGAAGGCTGAGATTACAGGTCTGTATCACTACCCCCCCTTTGCTGGAGTCTCTGCTCTTGACATATTTCCAGCATTTGCTCACTGAGATTTATTTGATAAACATTTTGTAAGAGGAAGTTCCAAAAAAAACTCAGTACAAGGTAGGATTCTGAAGTGGTAGGTACTAGAGATCCCGGGATAGGCACCAGGTAAGCTCTTGGCTTTTCCCTATCTCATTCCCACTTGGACTTTGTCGAAGTTGTATTTAACAAGTAGTATTAGTTGAGTCTCTAAGGTGTCATCCTCACAATCTTTGGGGACTGATGTGGTATGGGAGATCCGGCGGGTAACTGGGGTTTTGTAGACGTGCTAAGTGAGTTGGCACAGTCTGATCGCAGCCCCATACTGGAGAAAGCAGAACTGTAAGGATTACTGCTGTTGACTGGGTAGCAGTAGAGGGAAAGAGAACACAGGTATGGGAATGTGGGATGCTGCTCAGCAAGCACATGTAAACAGACACAGGAAACAGGGTGAGTTCTACCACAGGAAGACCCACTGGCAAGGGCAAAGACTCCTTCAGTACCATGGGCAGTCTTCCTTCAGTATTACATTAGCTTCAATGAGTATTACCCCAGCCAAGTAGCTAAGAAGTTTGTGCCCTTATTATCATAATGGCTAGACAGCAAGTTCTCTTCTTGAGTTTTTCTACTTACTGAGTTAAAGCCCTTCATGCGGGTGTTCTGCTGCTGCTGCTGGCCTGTTGTCAGTGATGAGGGTGCAGCCAGCCAACATATCCAAAGAGGCTAAGATAGAGTCATAAAGGTGATCTGCATGGCTCTCCAGCTCACCAGACTGCTTTGCGATCCTTCCAAGGACATCCTTTAAAACTAATGGTCAGGTTATAAAAAGTACAGCATTTTGCTCAGACAGGACTGTAATAGTTTCACAATGACTCCTCCCTACCCCAGCAGGGTCTCATGTACCTCAGGCTAACCTCTAACTTTTCTAGCTGAATATGACCTTGAACTTCTGATACAGGTATATACCACTGCATACACACTACAGTAGTTTATGCCATTCTGGGACTGAAGCCAAGGTTTTATGTAAGTTGAGCAAACACTCTACCCACTGAGCCACACTCCCAGCCCGTTGAATCTTCTTTTAAACAGTTATGCTCCAAAGGCTTATGTAACGCATTAGGGAAGTTTGTGGACTTTGGGGGTAAGAAGGATCAGTGACCAAAACTGGAGGAATGGTTTGACCCTAGGCTAAGATTCAATCCTACATGTCCGAAGAGGGAGGTGCTAGGTTAGAATACTCACAAATGCTGGCTGTTTTCTTTTGTTAAATACAAAAGCGGCTTGCTTCCTGTGTTTTATCAGCTGTGTTAACCACGCCCTAGCTTCCTGCCGTCGAGCCCTGTCTGCCAGCAGAGGATAAGAAAGGGGAAGCCTTTGTTCTGCTCACAATGTGGACTTGATGGGGCCGGAAGGGAAGAAAGAAGGCTAGGAGCCGCTGCTAGGAAGCCTGTCAGGGCAAAGTGCTGGCCTAACAATCCTTGGAGTTGGTAGTGGTGTCAGGGTGGCTGAGCCAAGCTCTGTTCAGTCTTCCTGTGTGTCAGTGGAATTCTAGGGCTTTTTATTTGAAACTTTAAACAGGTCACAGAAGAAAGGCCAGAAAGAGTTTAAGATTTATTATCTAGTGTTCTGCCTGCATTATGCCTGCAGGTCAGAAGAGGGCACCAGATCTCAATGTAGATGGTTATGAGCCACCATGTGGTACCTGGGAATTGAACTCTGGACCTCTAGAAGGGCAGACAATGCTCTTAACCTCTTAGCCATCTCTTCAACCCTTTTCCTGTTTTTGTTTGTCCCTCCTCCCCCTTTTTTCATGCTTTAATTGTACACATACACATGGGGGCTTCATTTGGTGTAATTCCCATGAGTCCCAGTCATAAGCAGTTGAGTCATAAGCAGCTGGAGTGTAAAACAAAATGTCAGCCTGTATTTCTGCAACTAGGTCAAACTTCCTTTGACATAGGGGCCTCTTGGCGGCAGGAGCAAGCCTCAGTCACTCCTGCGGTTACACTTGGTGCCAAGTAAGACAGCAGGCTCTGAAGAAGCAGGATGGTATGATGTGTGTGCTGACAGGATGCTTCTGGGAAGAGGAAGTAGGCAGTGTCAGGAGTAACTTGAAACGTGAACAAAGCAGCTAAGCTTCCCAGTTACTCCAGGCAGAGGGCTGGGGGGGGTTGGAGCACCAACCTGAAGGCGTCCGGATTCGTATCTGAGGCTCAACGGAACCAAAAGCCTCTTCTGGCCAGTTTGACCCCCAAGTCTCTTCTCAGAGGAGGACAAAGTGGGGGTGTTGTTGTTAGCTGACTCATTTGTAAGTACTAATGGGTTTATTTCAAAGTGAAAGTCAAGCCGCCTATTAACACATGGCCTCCGTGAAGAGGAGGCTCATACTGAGCCCTTCCTGCTCAGGCCCTGTATCTTCAGTCCCAGACAGCAGCTGCAAGTTTCTCTAGCCCCATGCTAAGCTTGTTTGGTAAATGCCAGTGTAGTCAGAAGCAATAGAGCTTGCTACACCTAATTTCTACCCCAATATAAAGCCTAAAACTTGAGGCTGGTGTGATGGCTTAGCAAGTTAAGGCATTTACCACGAAAGCCTGCAACCTGAATTCAATCTTTAAATATGTGTAAGGGTAGAAAAGATCTAACTACACAGGTTCTCACCTAACCACCTCCACACACAAGGGATGGCACACACACACACACACACACCCCATTCATATACAAAACAACAAAAACAAAACCACTAAGGCTTAGCCACAAAAGCAGCACCTAAAAATCCTATGTAAGAGAACATAGGAGGAGTTTCAAAACAGGCCTTCAGAGAAGCAGGGAGGCAAAGGGCTCACCAGCTCACACTGCTGGAGACCTGTTAGTGGCTGCTCTCCATTGAAACCTCTCCATGTGTTCACTTCCCAGGGTACAGTTGACACTGCCTGGGAATGCTTTAGGGTGTTAGCAGTGCAGGGTATGAAGGCTTCTGTGCTGCAGAACACCTTGCAATGCACAGGAACACCCCTAAAACAAAGAGCTGTGTACTTCTATATGGCAACGGCGCCACCCTGGGAAACCTTGTTCTGGAACTTTTTCCGGGAGGCACCTGGCCATCACCTCCCACAAAGGTCATCATGGACATGTTTATGCCATTTAGTTCCCATGTAAATCCTTCCCCTAGAACTGAGGCATAGTATAACTGGATTCTTCCAGCACCTACCTGTATTGTACTACACGACATTAGTAGCTAATCAATTTAAGGCTTTAAGGACACATATGGGTATCAGCTCTTGGCAACAAGCAGTTAAAAATACTTTTGAAGTTCTCATATTTTGCTAAATTTGGAACTTATCCTGCATATGGGTTTGAGTCTGGCTTGTATGTGACTGTAATCCTGATCCCTATCGGTTCAGTTTTACCCCCCCAACCCCCCGCCCCCCAAACAGGGTTTCTCTGTGTAAAAGCCCTGGCTGTCTTGGAACTTACTTTGTAGACCAGGCTAGCCTCGAATTCAGACCCGATTGCCTCTGTCTCCTGAGTGCTGGGATCAAAGGCATCCATCACCATGCCCAGCTCCTGTTTAATTCTCAACATCCATCCATCTATCCATCCTTCCATTCATTTGTGGAATTTATATAATGTATTCTGATCATACACTTACCCACTCATTCCCCTAGCTAGTCTTAATTCTTTAAGCAGTCTGTTTTCAGACTGGCTTTTGACATAGCAATCCAGGCTGGTCTCTAACCTGATACTATGTAGCAGGCTGAGCAATAACTGCCTGTAGCCAATATGATGCTGGTTTTTTCCTGGACAGAAACGCTTCCCTAAAGTAGGGAACATAAAGCAGAGAAACCTGCCAGTTAAACTTGAGCTAAATAGGAAATTTGAGGGCTTACATTGACTACCCTGCCCACAACTAAGGACTGCTAGATCAAATTCTGGATTCCTGGGCCTGACTTTGAGAGAACCAGCTCTTAAAAGTGGACCTCTTATTTCTACACCTGTGCCATGCACACACACCTGAATGCACACATCACACTTACTCAGAACGTCACCAGAGACGGATAAGCGTTTCTTGGAGACTGGCAAGATGGCTCAGAGAGGTCAGTGTTTGCTGTGCAGCCGTCACAGTCAGAATTGATGCCCAGAAGCCACATAAAAGGCTGAAGGGGTGAGAGAAATAGCTCCAAGGTGAAGAGCACTCCTGTTCCAAGGTTAAGAACAGCACTGGCTGCTCTTCCAGAGGTCCTGAGTTAACTCCCAGCAACCACATGCCGGCTCACAACCATCTGTGATGGGATCTGGTGCTTTCTTTTGGCCTGCAGGCATGCTTGCAGACAGAATGCAGTATACATAATTAATCTTTTTAAAAAAAAAAAAGCTGAAGAAAATAAAGGTGGCTCAGCAAGATGGAAGGCATCGGGGAAGAAGCCGGGGGCAGCATGCTATGCCCTGGCCTCCACAAACTAGGTGAAGAAGCCTCATAACATTAAAAAAATTATTTTTAAAAAAGAATTATTTCTTGTAGGCTTGGTGCCTGATTTATAATAAGCTTACTTTTCTGCCCATAACTCTACCATCATGGGTCGGGGGACAGTGACGGAAAGGAGCCAACAGGTGTTCTTTGTGGGACTCTCTTAGGCAGTGTGCATCTTTTCTTGCAATAGAAAAGGAAAGCTCTGAGTTTGAAACTTGAAGCGCAAGGAATCAAATCTGTCTTGCATGCTCGCACTGCCATGGATTTGATTCCTTGGTAGTGGATTCAAGCAAACAAACAAAGACCAAAAAAACCCATTCAAGGCTGGAGAGTTGATTAAGACCACTCACTGCTCTTGGAGAACACCCAACCTTGGTTCCTAACACCTGCCTGGAGACTCCCAGTGACTTTTTAACCACAGGCAGGGCACCCAACATCCTCTTCTCATACACACACACATTTGAAAACAACACCTCAAACAAATATAGACAGACATGCACGGTGCTGAAGGTGTCTCAGTGATTCGGATAACAGTTCTTGCAGAGGACTAGAGTTCGTTGCATTGTACTGCTTGCATCCCACTGTAGCTCTCATATACTCAGACCTTCTCAGAGATACAGCCATAAAATCTTAAGGGGGAAAAAAAAAAGGTGGTGGTGGGCGGCACTGGGCATGGTGGCATAGCCTCTAATCCCAGCACTTGGGAGGCAGAGGCAGGTGGATCTCTGTGAGTTGAAGGATAGCTTGGTGAGTTCCAAGACAGCCAGGTCTATTATACAGTGAGACCCTGTCTCAAAACAAACAAAAGGCATTATAGGGCCAGCACAGTAGGTCTCAAAGGTGTTGCTGCCAAGTCTGGTGACTTGACTTTCACCTCTGGAACCTACATAATGCACAGGAATTAAAATAAACACACACAACAAGGCTACCAGGAGCTAGGAGACTATCTCACAAAATCAGAATCCAGCTATGGTTGTTCAAACCAGTAATTCCTTGAGAGGCAGAGGCAGGACAATCCTTACAGATTCAAGGCCAGCCTGGCCTATATGGTGAGTTCTTGGCTACCCAAGCAATAAGAAACAAAACAACTACTAGTGTTAATAGTCATCTGATTAAAAAACAGATGCATGACGTAGATACTTCAAGTGGGTATTAGAAAAAGCCAACAAGTCTATGAGAAATAATGAGTATTATTAACCATGAGGGAAAGACTTTGGGATTTGTAATCTTCAGTTAAAATGGCTAGTAAGTGGTGGTGGTGATGGTGTCACATTGGACCCATAATTATATGTCTATAAAACATGACAACGCTGGTCGCGGTTACCCACCTGGAGTGTTATCCAACAGGCACTGAAGAAGAATCTCCCCCTTCTCCAAGACGCTCTCTGTCAGGGACTGATGTTCATCTACATCTTTCTTAAATTGCTTAAGACATCAGGAAAAGAAAAGTTTTAATACTATTGCCTGTAGAAGTCATCTAAGATAACACTGTACCACTAGGTTACACTAGACCTAACATGGAAGACAGCTGACATGCATTCAGGAATCCCTGTGGTCTAGTCTAGTGTCAGCTTCTTGGAGTCTATAGGATGCATTCATTGTTGGTTTTTTTTTGACAGGGTCTTGACCTAGCTCAGGCGGGTTTGTCTTATAGTCTCTTTACTCTCTCTAGTGGTAGGATTATAAACTTGCACCAGTCAAGCCCAACCCAACAGATTTTTCCCAGAAGAGGCTATCTTGAACAGGTGATTCCATTTTGTATCCTACTTGGTGTTCTGTACTTCAGAGGTATGGGGTTCACAAGATAAACCACACCCTTAAAACAAACATGGTAGGTAAAGAACTACAGCAGCAGTTTGCCACTGCACTGCCCATGCAGAGCTGGGACCTCTCTATGCCCCCTGCTGACCTCCAGGCAACACTCTGGCATCAGAGTAGCTGCTATTTTCTGAAGAGCTCACCCAAGCAGGCTTCCCCTCCCAACTACCAGGCCTTGATGATTCTTATTTTTATTTTCTTTAAAGATAGGGTCTCATTATGCAGTTCAGGCTATCCTTGAACTGTGTAGACTGGGCTGGCCCCAAACTCAGAGCTATGCTTGCCTGTTTCCTCAGTGCCGAGACTAAAGGCAAGGACCATCACTGTCAGCAAATTTTTTTTTAAATCTTCCTTTGGCCACTAAGAACTGTACAAAATTGAACCGATCACACGGGACAGACAGCACTGGCTAGTACCCGAAGGTGCTCATTTTATTCCTGGGTTTGTTTTCCTGTCTTCGGTTTTCTTTTGCCCCCACTTTTATTCTCTTGTCCCTGCCGCATTACGATGACGTCCCAGTACAGGAGGGGAGGGACTGAGTGCCGGCTGAAATGTGAGCATACAGAAGTCCGAGCACCCAGAGTCTGTGGCCTTCTGAGAAAAGTGTCCACGCTATGCAGGAGTAACTCCTGGCTCAGATGGCTGGTCTGGAAGTTGAGTCACAGAGGGTGTTATGAGGGCTAAAATGGAGAGTGTTTTAAGTCTATGTGACTTGTTCAGCTAGGCCAGGAAAAGCTACTGAGACAAGTCACCTAGAGCAATTCCTCTCCTGGGACTCCCCGGGTGCACTCTCTGTGCATACAGGCGCTGTGTGTTAACAGAGACAACCTCCAGATCCAGCCTCCCTCTCCTTCCATCTGCACTATATCTAACAGCATCCCTATCAGGGTGGGACAGCTGGCTAGCCCAGGCTAGAGTTTACTTGATTCCAAGACAGAAAACAAAGGCTCTCCCCTCCAGATGAGATGTGGTCCCCAAGATGCTGAGTCAAAGCCTGGTAGTAAACTGATTAAGCTGAAGAAGTAAATCTCACCCTCAGCTGCTTGAAGAAGTGTTAGGTTATAGATCTGTGTGCCTCCCTTCCCCTCCAGACTAGCAGCAGGCCTGGGCCATAAACACTACCCGCCAACATGTAATCAGTCAGCCAAGGTTAACTGAGGTAGCAGTTACCGACTTACCTCCAATTCAGTATTCTTTTAATCTAGTATCAAGTTAACTAAAATTCACAAGTGTGAAATAAACAGACCTCAGTAACAAAAAGGCAGAAATAAAGTCCCGAACATAGGCACAAACTAATGTCAGATTTTTGGGGTAAATTTGGCATAAATCTGTCCTATCACATTGTCGTGTCTGTGCCTGGATCCAGTACAGCTTCGGCTCAGCTCCATAAACACCAATACAGTCTAAAAGAACTTTCGATGAGGTTGGCATGTTCCGTGTCTGCACTGCCTGGTGTGACGGCCACTGCATAGCTGTGGTGCACATGTGTTTTAACCAATTGTCATACTTGATTAGTGTCCGTAAATCAAAGCCTAGGATTCTAACCCCGAGATGTCTGCCAGAATCCCATGCAAACTCCTCTAAAGCATTTCTGGTTCCAATGAATAGAATTATCCTCTTATCTCACTTAGAAGTTACCTCACATTTTATAGTGTTCAACACTGAGAAGTTGAAAAGGACATCTTTAATTAGATTTATCAGATAAAACAGTCAATTGAGCTACAAGATTCCAGTTGAGATTTTATTTTGTAAAAGAGACTTAACTCCCATCCCTGTGAGTGAACAAGCCAGGACTATATATTACCCGGTAAAGCTGCAGAGAAGACTTGAGACCTGTAAGACTGGCCCTGGGTGGAGCACTGAGGTCAGCAACATCTGTGACATTATACAACCAGCAGATCAGCTCTTCCAGCTGACAGCAAAATGTCTGTGGAGACAAGAACAATTCGTGGGCTGGACTGAGTTCAGTGATGAAGTCTGCCTACCTACTTCAGGCATGTTTAGATCAGTACAACAAAAGAAGTCTACATAGTACATCTGACTGAGCTGCTAGTTACCTTGTCCGAAGGCTAAAAATACCTGCATTTTGGCATACAAACTTTCTAGAATTTTCTTTCAGATGGCCATTTGTCTCCATCTCTACCTCATGACTCCAGATTTTCCTCTGCCAGGATAATGAATGCCATACTTGGCTGTGTCTCAGCCAGATGTGATATCAGAATCTGGCTCAGAATGCACAGTCCTGAAGGTGAGGAAGGAACTGCCAAGGAACAAGGACTGTTACCAACCACTAAACTTTCTATGCAGAAAAGCAGATACATGATGAAGGAGTAGACCTACCTAAGCTACAGTGAACACTGTTGCTACACGGCACCTAATTTCTCTGCCATGTTCATGCAATCATTAAAGGAGAATGATACCTACAATCTGGGGTCATGTATGTTGAGTGTGCGGAGGCATGCTGCTGGTGGGCTGGGGAAAGATCACTTCTTCCTGAAGCTTCTCCATGAACATTTTTACCTGCACACACTGGACTAGAGAAGCTTTCTCCTGCTCTTCTGTTTTCCTGGGAAGCTTCTCTCCAGCCACTGGCTCTGAGAACAGCCACCTGTCCAACACAGCTTTTGAGGAGGGGTGAGTTTTCAGTTGTTTTGAAGAGACCCCAAGGGTCTGGCTGCTCATTAGATTACTTTTGCCTCTAGAGTCCTGCGGCTGGATAGAATGCCTGAAGCAGGGGTTCTGGTCCACAGGCCCTTGAAAGGTAGTGCCAGAAGGATGCTGCCTTTGGCTGGAGTCCAATGTGGGGGAAGCTGGCTTGTCACTGTCTGAGACTTGCAGTGAACTGTGTTCCTCAGCAGCCCCAGTGGGCAGGTTTACAAAGGTGGGCCTGGCACCTGAGTAGGACACCAAACTAGAGACCTGAGTCAGCCTCGTGGGCAGAGCAAGGTATTCCTCATCACTTCCCACCTCCTCTTCTGATGGCCATCCAGGCTTCACACAGGCCGGACAGCCAGCATTCTGCCTGCCTCTCTTCTCCCTCTCTCGTCTGGGAAAGGGTGGTTCTTTCTCCTTCGTCTTCAGCTGGGGAGAGCCCACACTGAGGTGCTTGCTTATTGGGAGACAGTCCTCTGCTGTACCCCTCATGGTTGCCTCTCTGTTCTCCCAAGACGCATCTTCAGGGCCTGGGGCTCGAGGGGTCGATGCAAGATGGTTCCAGGATGTCAAGCTTGTGCCACCCTGTTTCTGGGATACTCCCAAGGGCCAGCGCTTAAGACATGGCTCTCTGGCTCCAGAAAATGACAGAGTAGGCACTTCCGCTGATGAGCAGTTGTGGGAGACATTAGTGGGTGACTTGAGAGTACTTGCTGGGGAGACAGAAAAACTGTCCAGATCTACCCCTGAGTCCTGCATGACAGGGTCGGCCAGCACATGACTTTCAAGTTGCTTTGGGAGCTGAGGCCCAGGCCTCAGTGGATAAGTGTAGTCAAGCAGATCTTCATACTCTTTATTTGGGTTCCAGAGTGGGGAGTGACGGTTAGGGGAAGGAGGCAGAGAATTTGGCAGCACACAGGCCCAGTATTCTGCCTGAAAGGAGAGGTGCCTCTTACCCAGGCCTACAGCATCACTGCCAGAGGTCACAGGCTGTGTAGACCACTGGAGCGGAGGCCCTGCTCCCACCACAGAGTGGGCTGCCTGGGGTACAGTCAACTCCTGAGAGGAGACATTGGCAAAGGAGCCACTCTGAGGTTCTACCTTCTCTTGGTGATCCTGGAGACTGCTGCCTACTGAGGAGGCAGAGATGCTTCTGCTAGAGAGCTGAGGAGCATCTGGGCTCACTGTGGACTTCCACTGTGACAGAAGAGGGAGACCTGAGATGTGTGGCTGCTGGCTAAGGCCCAACACCTGAGATGGATCAACTGCAGACTGGAAGTCTTCACTGTCAGCCTCGTGTCCTGAGCAGACAGTTATAGTTCCAAGGACTTTAATGGTTGGAAGTAGGTGCTGAGAGGCAGGAAGCTTGTCTTCCTCCATCTACAATAACAAGGGGAAGGGCACTGTGATGAAAATAAGCAGACTTCTTGTTTGTAGAGAAGAGTTTTCTTCACAAGATTGAGGGAGGGGGGTCGGGAAGAATATCAACGAAAACAAAGTCGGTCTAAGGGTCCAACGGTTAAACCCACGGCTTAGTTACTAAGGAAAGGAAAAACAAGGAAGGGAGGCGGGCCACACGATTTGCTGTGTGCCCGGAAGAATTCAGGGAGGATCTCACCGTGCCCGCTCTAGTGCTTAGTCCAAGACTCATCCCACCTTGGAAAGTTTCCTGAAGGTAGGCCCTAACCATCTTCTTTGACTATGGGTCATGGCAAGTGAAATGACCTCTGCATCACCATTAACTGTGGGGCTGGGGTGGGTACACCCCATTCAGTTCACACACTGGTACACTCTGGCAAAAATGAGTCCCTCAGCAAAATCAGTTCCTCTTCACTCTGGATTTTTAACCTTCAGTGAGTAACTCACCACAGAGGAAGACAGGGTAACTAACATAAGGACTTCAGAACCAGACTGACCTGTTGTTAATGAGCTATTTCTACCACCTTCTGTAAGGACCCCAGGTACTATTCTCTCCCAGTCACACTTAGAGCCTTCTCACAGGATGGGGCTTGAGCAGACACAATGCTCAAATCAAAGCTGTTCCTGGGCTGTGGTAGGCTAACATAATAGGTTGCCAGAGCCAGGAGGAGCAGCTCTCTCTCCCACTACAAGGGCTTAAAAGATTCAGAGCCTTACATTGGCCTTAGAACATGGGGATTCCCTGCTCCACATGGCTCACTAGAGAGGGCGCTGTCTTGTCCTTCAGTCAAGGAGGTCAGAGACACTGCTGCCCATAAAAGGAGCTTCAGGTTCTGACCAGTCCCAAGAGGATTTAGTCTGGGAACCCTCAGCCCTCTACCAAGTCTTCCCAGGGCCCCCTAGAAGCTTTCAGATCACTAAATCAGAAGCAGGATGGGGGGTTCCTTTGTTAAGAGACCCCTGATCCTAGTCCCTTGGATAGTAGGCTCCTGATGAACATGTCACTGTCCTTAAGAAGTCCTCAGTGGCTGGGCAGTGGTGGCACACGCCTTTAATCCCAGCACTTGGGAGGCAGAGACAGGTGGATTTCTGAGTTTGAGGCCAGCCTGGTCTACAGAGTGAGTTCCAGGACAGCCTAGGGCTATACAGAGAAACCCTGTTTTGAAAAACAAAAACAACAACAACAAAAAACCAAAACCAAAACCAAAAAAAAAAGAAGTCCTCAGTAATCTTTGGCAACAGGAGATAACCACACAGATCCCTCTGCCAACTTCAAGGTCCAGCTGTGCAAGAGAAACAACTCATACCTGGATCACAAAGCTCTCACCTTACAGTGACTGGGGCAGAGGGTAACAGTCAAAGAAATGGACACCCCCAGCTCAGCTCTAGCCTCAGCTCCCCTTATACTTACTTGGCTTCCCACAGAGTGTAAAAGCTCTCCAGTGCCCATGCTGGCAGAAGGATGTGGGCCAATGAGGGGAGGCTTTGACCTATCTGCTACTGGTTCTTTGCTGGCAGTGTGGGCCTGTGACAAGAAAACTCCAGAGATGCAGCCAGGGTCAGCTTCAGTCCTCCACAGTGGCTCTCCCTCGACTTCCACATGTAGGGGCTGCTCTGGTTCAAGCCCCGGGGGCAGCAGCTTCCCAGAGTTCCACCCGCCACAGGATGGGACCTTTGTGTTGACAGCCACTTCTGCCTCAGCTTCATCTTCACCCAGGGCCATTGAGCCTCTCCTATCAGGTTTCCTTTGAAGCCTTCAGGAACCTACAAAACCAGAGAAGAAAAGAAAAACATAGATTTTCTTGATGTGTGCATTAACATCTCAATTTCAAGTGAAGAGAAACTTTTCTAGCCAAAGGAACAGTGACCAGTTCCATGGCCGAATACCACTGGCTCTTCCTCAGCCCCAGAACCTTTCAAAGGGAATGCCCAAGTATGACTTTGTCCTCTGTCGTTGTGGTATTGTCTCCCAAGAGTCAGGACAGGTGTGACCAAGCAAAAGACTTGGCCAGCCTGTGCTGCATAGGGTCAAAAAACAAGTCAACAGAAGAAAAAATATAGTATAAGCCAGCTGATCTGGGAGGAAGACCCACATCCCAAGGCCATCTTCCTTGCCAGGAAGCTGAAGGGAGTGGAAGCACACAAAGGTAAGCGCACCTGCACTGGGACTAACCTCAAGACTAAAACCTAGACAGGAACAGCCTTATTTTCCTCAGAGACTAGAAGCTGACAAGGTGGGTAGGAGTGGCCTCCTCAGGCTCATCCTGTTTGGCTTTCACACCAGGAAATGCAACTCAGGTAGAATATGAAATTCCAGCTCCCCCTTAACTGGGTACATGGGGCTCAGGCCATTCTGACGTGACTTCAGAGAAAAGCATATACTTTAAATGCAACCAGCTCACTCTTATAAGCACCAGATCTTTCAGGGCTAATTAGACTCCACCTGTTTTCTGATAGAAACAGTGCCTACCCTTTCATATAACAAGCCAAGTATTTACCACTGAACAGTCCCACAAACAGGCAAGGAGTATTGTTTAGTTTTTGTGTGAGTAGGTGCTTATCTTAGTCAGGGTTTCTATTCCTGCACAAACATCATGACCAAGAAGCAAGTTGGGGAGGAAAGGGTTTATTGAGCTTACACTTCCACACTGCTGTTCATCACGAAAGGAAGTCAGGACTAGAACTCAAGCAAGTCAAGGAGCGGGAGCTGATGCAGAGGCCATGGAGGAATGCTGCTTACTGGCTTGCTTCTCCTGGCTTGCTCAGCCTGCTTTCTTATAGAACCCAAGACCATCAGTCCACAGATGGTACCATCCACAAGGGGCCTTCCCCCCTTGATCACTAATTGAGAAAATGCCTCACACCTGGTTCTCATGAAACCAGAAACTGAACATTTTCTCAACTGAAACTCCTTTCTCTGTGATAACTCCAACTTGTGTCAAGTTGACACACAAAACTAGCCAGTACAGTGCTGAACAAGGCAAGACATACCATTCAAAGCCTTGTCTCTCCCCACTTCAAAACAAAACAAAACAAACAAACAACCCCAAAAGAAAACTCCCCAAAACAGTACTAGGGATTGAACCTAGAATCTTAGAGCTCGTTCGTCTGGAGATCTAAGGGCAGCATAGCTCCTGGTATATCCTTGACTAATGACTAGTCCTCTTTTAAGGAAAGTCATTCATCTCTTCAACTGGTGATACCCCTGCAGGCTTTACAGCAAACAGGAATAAAAAAAAAAAAAAAAAAGACCAGGAAGGGTGAGGTTAGAATGAAACTCGGCATACAGGGTTTTATTGTAACCGGCATTGGACCCGGACTTCTAGAGTCTGGCCCACATCATTTTACTTTAGTCATATTTAAGCACAGCACAATTTTGGAAAAGAGTTTTCTGATAACAATTAACATCAGCCCCCTGAGTACAACACAGCTTAAGGAAGGCTCACACTGAAGTTCTTCACAAAGTCCATATGGCTTCATGCGTAAGATGGGTTCCTGTTGACTTAGAAACAGTGCTCAGGGTAAGGGTCTAGGGAGAATGACTGAGGAAAACATAATGCCTATGGTTGTCAGGATTACACAGAAGTCACTTAGGCTGTTGTAACGCACAAGTGACATCACTCATAAGAATGGGTTTTATGGGCTGAAAGCAATGTTCAAGATTTAGGGGAAAAGGGTCTGGGAATAAAAATATACGTCAAAGTTCTGGACAAACAGCAGGGGTCACCAGGCTGTAGAACTGCACCATTCCGGGAATTCTAGGAAGAGCAGCTGCACACCTCACTCCATCTTAGAGGTGAGCTGTGTGTTCAACTGTCCTGCCTTTTCCAGTGTTTATCTCTGCGCACAGGCCTTTTTTGCCCTCTACATCCAGCCAAGATGGACACACAGAAGGGAGTGAAGAAGAAAGGGATACCTGCCTCACCAGCCAGATCCATTAGATCAACTCTGGCTACTAATGAGGAGACAGATGAAGCTAGATCTTGTACATGTTAAGGAGTCAAGTCCAGAACCCAGCTCTTGATGAACCAAACAAAGATCAGTAAGAAAACATGTCCAAAGGCACCCAGAGCCAAAGAGGATGGGGGAAGACTCACCGGGACAGGAGAATGGCCAAGTTCTGAGAGAGATTTCATGGAGCCACACCCTCACCTTGTGGCTCCTTAAAATACTGCACATATTACTTGTGTGTGTGTTTTCTTACTGCCTTGTTTGGTTCATCAAGAGCTGTGTTCTGGCCGGGCAGTGGTGGCACACGCCTTTAATCCCAGCACTTGGGAGGCAGAGGCAGGTGGATTTCTGAGTTTGAGGCCAGCCTGGTCTACAGAGGGAGTTCCAGGACAGCCAGGGCTACACAGAGAAACCCTGTCTCTAAAAAAAACAAAAAAACAAAAACCAACCAACCAACCAAACAAACAAAAAAGAGCTGGGTTCTGGACTTGACTCCTTAGCATGCACAAGATTCTAGATTCAGAATTGAGGGGGATCTAGCTGCACAAAAATACATGTAATAAAAATGTTTTCTTTAAGTGAGCATTCACTTCCACAACACATAAGTAAATGTCAAAAGGCCTAAAACTTGATGATTTCCACTGAAACAGTGCCTCTGAAGATAGAATATATGTAGTTATTCTCCCAGTTCGGAGAATCAAATTCTTTACAAGCTGATCTAAGAATCTGCCTAATAAATCCTGCATTAGTTGTTATTTTGTTGCTCTGACAAAGGTGACTATGAAGCTCGGGTTTATTTTGGCTCACAGTTCAAGAATGCAGTCTGTCACTGTGGGGACGTCCTGGAAGGAGACCCACGGGCTGCTGGTTACACTGCATGTGCAGTAGGCGCATGAAGTGATGCCTGAGAGATAGTGCTCACATTTTTCCTTGTCATTCATTCTAGGACCCCGGTAAGGTGGCACCCACCTCAATTAACCTAACCTAATAATCCACTACAGGTACACCCAGAAGACTGTTTCCTACATGATTCCATATCCTGGCAGGCTGACAATAATAACTATAACTCCATTCCCAAACACACTTAACCACTGTTAAGCCATAACCTTCCTTCTCTTGTGCCCCACCCACTAAAAGGCTCTTGGTCATCTTATCATGCAAAATACATTCAGTCCAACATTAAAAAAAAAAAAACAACAAAAAAAACCAACACACTTTAACAGATCCAATACTGTTTAACAAATATAAAAAAGTACAGTCACAGAAGTGAGTCTCTTCTGAAACTCAATAAATCTCTGATTTGTAAGCTCCCGTACAATAAAAAAAACCCAAAGATACATACTTGCAGCATACAATGGTTTAGGATATACATTCCCATTCCCAAAGGGAAGAATGGGGTGACAGCAAGGAATAAGATCAAAGCAAGACCAAACACAGGAGAGCAAACACCAATTCTTGCAGCTCCATGGGAGCTGGCATCTGGGATCCATAAAGGTATACTCTGGGTTCCAAAGGGCTTGGGTAGCCCTGCCTTTCCAGATGCTTGTACAGCCTCTCTTGAGTAGGCCCCAGTCCACGCATGCAGATTTCCTTTACAGATGTACTATGTTCTTAGCCATCACCAGCACAGAAAGGCCTGAACACAGAACCTCTAATCCAGGGACTACCTACGCTTTAGCACCTTCCAGAGGGCACCAGAAACTCACTATTAAACCTCTCAGTTAGTTCACAGAACCTGCAAAGGCTCTATGATCCATCAGCTATCACTAGGTGTGATCAAGTGGCTTTCTCTTGTCCCACAGTAAAACCACGTTCAGCACTGTGTATATGTTAACACCAGGGGACACCTGACCTTTCCTGGTATCTGTTGAGTCACCCTCAAGCAAGCTTGTCCCAGCTGCCTGGCTTCTTCCCACACATTCCTGCTTAGAGCAAATCGGAGAGGACTGGCAAGTGGGGGAAGGAGCACCTTCACTTCTGTCTAACTTATTCAAATAGATGAATGATTCACCAAGGAGCAAATCTCTGAACAACAAAAAAATCCCCCTGCATGATTCTTTAAGTAGCAACTCCCATGGAAACAAATGCATCTATCCCAACTGTCAACATTTCTGTTCTGACAAGTGCTGGCCCTGTACCCAATGGCCACTGACAGCCACCTGTACTGGCAGGGGTGCCCCTTTCAGTTTGGGGCCTCAACAATGAAACTTCACAAGACTCACAGGTACAGAGAGAATTGCCATAAATACCCAGCAGCAGATCATGTCTAGTAAGCAAGAAAGAGGAAAGGAGTGAGTGGGAAGACGGAGCGCAGCAGGGCATGTGGCTTCAAGGCTTCTGGGAGTGAGCGTCACAATGGAGGCCAAGCTAGGCAAGATGGCAACACCAAAGGGGGTAAATCCATAAGAGGGTAAATGACAAAAGAGAAGACAGGCTTGAGATGGCCCTGAGGCTAGTTCCATGCAGGGTGGATATCAGGAAAACGGTGGTCACAGATTTAAGAAAAGGAGACCCTGAGGAAGGAGAGAAACGCTCTCACTAACTGCCCTATCCCCACCATAAGCATGTGCTACCTCTGACCTCCACACAAACTGTCTCACATGACGGGTTCCTAAGGAGAGCTGTAGTGGGCGATAGATGTGGTCAACACTCACTGAATTCACATATGAAATTTTCCTTTTTAGAATTATTTTTGAGGTTTTATTTTTGTCTGTGCACACAAATGCTTTACCTACAGAAGCCAGAAGAGGGGTGGATTCCATGTTGGTGTCGGGAACTGAGCCTGGGTCTTCTAGAAGAACAGCAGCCAGAGCATGTAACTGCTAAGCCAAGCCATCTCTCCAGCCCCCATATGAAATGTTCAAAAAATTAAACTTTTAAAAAAGTTTCAATCTTGTGGTCCCTGTGGTGGATGGCAGTGGTGTACTGGTACTGCCCTGACATAGGGGTAGGCAGTGGTGGGCCGGGCCTGCTACCTACTTTCAGAGCCTCTTCCTGCCATGATAGGGTAAGGGCTTTAAAAGCATAAACCTGTGAATACTTTCCCAGGTCAGAGCAGCAATCACAAAAGGCTTGAGGGATTGCCTCAAGACAGAACGGACAGAGACCCCGAAGAAGCAAGAATTATACAGATGTTTGGTACTGGTACTTCAGCAGGGGGTAATATGAGTCAGGGTCTCTGTGTTATATAGTTCTGGCTATCCCGGACACACTATGTAGCCCTCAGTCTCAGTGATCCATCTGCCTCTCTCTCCAGAGCGCTCTGGTAGGTCTTTTCAAGTTCCTCTTTTTATCTTAGGTTTTGTATCAGTATTTTATAACCCATGAAATTGGCACTATTACTCTACCTACCCATGTTTTTTTTTTTTCCCTTGTCGTGCTGGGGCCTAAATTCCACTTTCTAGACGAGAAAACTAAGGCACAGAGAAGTGAACTTATCCTGAATTAGTAGTATCAAAGGGGCTGAAGTCTGTTTCGATTCAGAGAGCCCAGCTGCTTCCCTAACCTGTAAAAATTCCCTAACCTGTAAAAATAATCCAACAACTTAAAGGCTTTTAAAGTTTCCCGTTTTCTCAACTTTTGGCTTCACTTGTTCTTGTTTTCCTTTGGCTTCCTTCCCTTACAGACCTTTCATCCTGTTAGGGATGGGGAAATCACTTCAGTGCCAACACAGCCATAAAGGCTGCCCAGAGAAGGGTATGTTTTTCAGTTGCGGGGTAGGGAAACACTTTTAAAAAGCTTTCGTGATGATGTGAAGCTGGGTTCCTTACACTCACTATTCCTAAGTGATCCAGAATTTAACCCAGTCCGCTGGCGAGAGCACGATGAGTAGTGGCTTGTATTTTAACCAAGCCCAAAGCAAAAAGTGTCGCAAGCTCTATACCAGACTACCTCTTTCCGTGTCTCGGACTCCATCAATTCCCAGTAAGGTCTACTCTGCTCGGGCACTGGCAGTTTTTCTTTTCTTTTTTTAAAATAATAAACAACGCACTGAATAAAACATGTAATTATAAAATTACTGTTTGGGGCATGTGCCCCCGGGCTGCAGAGACTAACAGGTGACAGATGACAAGGGTAGATCTTAGAGATAAAAAGTGAGCCGCTTTGCTTTCCTCCGCAGATGCGTTCACTGGGCCGGGGAAGCAGCAGCAGCCCGGACGCAAGCGGCTGTGACCCGCCGAATCCCCGCGACCAAGGTCGACGCGCGCACAGCTGCATGGCTGCCAGAGGTGCGGCCCCACGCGCTCTGCAGGCCGCACCGATCCCACACAGCCTGCCCCTCTGCTCGCCTCCACCCCGCACGGTCCGCAAGATGGAGGCGAAGGCGCGAGGCGCCCCCACCGCGGCCCGCCTTTGTGCCCTCCTGGCCGCGGGCCTCCCACTGGGTCCCCCACTCGGAGCCCCAGGCACGCGGGGAATGCCCGGTCTGGAGTCTCGGAGCCGCGACACTCGCGCTGGCCACAGCCTTTTTACCTCACTCCGCGCCGCCGCACGTCCCGAGCGGCCCGCGTAGCTGGGCCGGGGTCCCAGGCAGCGATGTCCGGCCTCCCGCGAGCGCCCGCACTCCTGGGGTGGGAGGGCGGAGCGCCCGCCACGCCCTCCGCCCGTGCCGCTTCTCCGCGGAGGACGCCCGATAAAGCAGCCAATCCAAACCCTCGGTTCGGGTGCTTCACCAATCTCATAGCGGGTTCTTCTATGAGAGCCCGCCCCCTGCAGGGCCCTGGCCTATGGGAGACCGGAGCTTCTTTCTCCCCCTGCTCCGACCCGTGGGCCAGCTGGGTGTTGGCGGTCCTGGCGCCCACGAGGACCCACGTGAGTGGCAGGGCGTGCTCTCCGCGGACGGCGGGGGCTCCGTGGGTTCAGACTTGTGTTTGGGCCGACATGTTCTCCGCGGCAGGGAAGGTGGTTCCAGGTCTGGTGCTCCCCTCTTACGTTGTGTGGAAACCCCAGAGGCATGCCCGAAGCAGGGCTTCGGGCGGGAGGCGGGCGAGGACCATGTGTGGGTTGAGCGTCCCCCTGCCCCCCGCCACCGTTCAGAGACTCGGAGGTACTGGAGGCCTAGCCTGTCACACCAAAAGTTGGAGAAGGGGCTTCCACAGTGTCCTGGTCCTGTGCAGTTAAAGAAGGAGCTGGACTGACCCTAACATGACAGAAGTACAACCTAAGAATCACAAACTTGACTGCCAGGCTGGCCTGGTCATGGTGCTTGTCCTGCCTGGGTCTCCACAGTGCAGGGAGTACAGGCAAGCCCTATCATGCCTAGCTTTTTATTTGGCTTTATGTGTGTGTGTGTGTGTCTGTTTAAGAGGGGGGGGGGGGATGAATATTTCATCGTATCCCAGGCTGATTTTGAACTCCTGATCTTTTGTCTTCCAAGTTCTGGGTTTTGGTTTTTTTTCTTTTTGTTTTTTTTCGAGATAGAGTTTCTCAGTGTAGCCTTGGCTGTCCTGGAACTCACTCTGTAGACCAGGCTGGCCTCGAACTCAGAAATCCACCTGCCTCTACCTCCCAAGTGTTGGGATTAAAGGCGTGCGCCACCACTGCCCGGCAAGTTCTGGGTTTTTAAAAGTAAACGTGTATTGCTATATGCAAGGCCCTGAGTTCCCTCTTCAACCCAGAAGAAAAAAAGTTAAAAAGAATTCAGAACCGAAATATGTCAAATGGGTAGTTAGCATTTATCAGTGTGTATCCAGTTACTTGTTTAAAGGAAAAAATAAATAAATAAATAAATAAATAAAGGGCTGTACGAAGTCATTTGGCAGTAAATACGGTGAATGCGATTGGGCATCTGGATGGTCTCAACAAGATGTGTTCTGTACTCTCCTTTGACCTTGGCCCACTGTCCTTCTGTAAGTATCCCCAGCTGAGCTGAGGAACTTGGGAGCCTCAGCCTTGCTCCAGTTCTTCAGTTCCTTCTTCATTGCTTCTTCTGATAAGAGAATCCCACCAGGCAGCAAATCTCATAAAAGAGCTTTATTGAAAGGTCCAGAGTGTGGAGAGATGAACCCAGGAGCAAAGCCCTCTGCTCCCCAGGGCAGACAGCAGGGAGTTGAACAAAGGGCAGGGCTTATATAGGATTTCTTAGGGGGTGGAGCTTCTCAGGGCAGAGATTTCCAGATTGAGGATTGGTGGGATTTCAAATCCTGAACTTGGGGAGCTCAGAGATTGGTGGGTTTTTGTGCTCAGAAATTAGTATGGTTTTGTTCGAAGCTCAGGGATTGGTGGGTTTTCTGTTCAGGGATTGGTGGCCTTTTTCCACCCCCTTTTCCTTGCATCGCGCCTACCGGTTGGGATGGGAAGGCCTTCCCAGCCTCAGGCTGCTTTGGCTGAGGTATCATCACTGCTGAGATGCTTGGGGAGGCTGGAGGAGGTGTTGCCACGGTGGACAGCTTCTAAGGCGGTATTTCATGAAGTCCATAAGCTGAGACGGAAAGATGCTGCCAGCTCCTGTGGGGTATGTCCTGCAGGAGATATAGCTGTTTTGACAGTTGCCATTCTCCGATAACTCCTGTGGTGGTATTTTACAGCGGCAGGCTGGCGCCACTACTTTGACAGATCTTGCACCACTCAGGGACTACACCACCTCCTCACCTTCTACCCTATATGCTCCTCTTCCTCCCCCTCCCCCTCCCCCTCCCCTCCCCCTCTGTCTTTTTCAGACAAGGTCTCATATATCCCAGGCTAGACTGGAATCACTTTGAACATCTGAGGTCTGCCTGCCATTACATCTCCAGTGCTGTGATTGGAGATCTGTGCCACCACACTTGGTTGATGTGCTGGGACAGTTAACCCAGAGTCTCCTCATCTGTGATCAGCAAGTGCTTAAACAACTGTGTGTGGGGGTCACAGCCACAGTGGGAGGGTAGATAACAAAGGACAGCTTGTGGAAGTCCGTTCCCCTTTTCACAGTGTGGTCCCAGGGACTGAATTCAGAGCATCAGGATTGGAGGAATGGTCTTCATTGCCAGCAAGATGGCAATGGCGTCCGTAGTAGGAACTCTGGCCCAGTGGTGGCCAGATTCCTGCGACGGGCATGACTCTCCATCAGGGACATTTGCAGACACTTGGAAAAACAAACAAACAAAAAAGAAGGGAAGGAAAAGAAGGAGAAACACCTGCATTCACTTTTCTCACTCCCTACATACATGGAGAGCCCGTCGGCTCTTGAAGAATATGGTCAACAGCCTTCCTGCTGGAATCCAGCTATTCTCTGCCCTTCTGAGGCCAGCCCATATCGACCTTCCATGTCTCCCTAAAGTCCCAAGGAAGCTCTGGATGCTGGACTGGTCCCGATTTACTGGTAGTTTTCATTCTGAGCTACTTCAGGTCTAGATTGGCTGACAACGTGGATACCCTTGGATTGCTGCTCCTCCCCAATAGATCTGACTTCTGCATAGCAGCCCCATGTCAAGAACATCAGCAGCTGTGTCAAAGCTTCTAAAAGAGAACAGTAGGAAGGAGTACACATGGCATGAACGTCACTCTGCTGTCTTAGGAAATGTGTATGGAGACAGCTATCTGAGGAAAGGTGAGACGGTTAGGATGCAAAGCAACAGTGAGATGCTCAGATGGCTCTGTCCTGTGGCATCTGCACCACAGACACAAAGGTGAAGTGAGAAGTCGTGGCTGGAGAAATGAGGATGTCATACGGATGCAATAGAACTGTAGTCAGGAGAGAGATCCCTTGGGTGTAGAGAAGATTGTAAGGCTGGAAACCCAAGAGCAGGTGCTGCAATAAGCTACTCAGCCATCTTCTGTTTTGTTTTTCTAAAAGTTTTACTACATTTGAGAAAGAGAGAGAGAGAGAGATATGCCATGGCACACATGTGGAAATAAGAGTTGTTTCTCTGCTTTTATTTTGTGGGTCCAGGGACTGATTCAACCATTTTTCTGTAATAACTTTAGAATTTGAAATCTGGAACAACCTGAATCAGTTTTGCCAAATGTATGGTGTCAGACTGTTGGAATTCATGTTCAGCCCACAGTCTGCATGTTAACATGGTTCACATATCATGTTATTAAGCTTCTTGAGGTTGAGCAGTGTTTTGGGCTACAAGTGGAATTCTTCCCCAAGTTTCTCCCTTTCCCCTCCTCCAGCAGGCATCAGGATTGTTTTTCTTTCCTCAGGGCCGAAAGCTAAAGATGCCAGCAAATCACCTTCCTTCCTGGCTCCCTCCTCCTTCCTTCCTTCCTTCTTTCTTCTTTCTTCTTTCTTCTCCTTCTCCTTCTCCTTCTCCTTCTCCTTCTCCTCCTCCTCCCTTCTTCCTCTCTCTCTCTCTCTCTCTCTCTCTCTCTCTCTCTCTCTCTCTCACTGGAGGGTTTATTTCGGATCATGGTTTCAGAAGTGTCAGTCCATCTTGGTGTGAAGGGCATGTAAGAGCAAGACAGTTCACATCCTGGCAGCCAGGAAGGAGGAAGGGAATGGCGGTGCTCAGCTGGCTTTCTCCTTTCCCCCTTCCATTCAATACAGGCCCCAGCCCATGGGCTAGTGCTGCCTGCATTCAGGGTGGACCTTCCCCCTCAGATAATCCTCTCTGTGAATGCCCCCACAGACACACCTAAAGGTGTGTCTCAATAGGTTTGAAAGTGATTCTAAATCCAGCCAGGTTAATAATAAAAATGAACCGTTGTGCACTCTGTTGGTAAAGTGCCTACTGTGCAAACATGAGGATCTGAATACAACCCCCAGAATCCCCAGGCTAAAAACAAAGTTAAAAATAAAGCCAGACCTGGTGCTAAATCCTTGCAATCCCAGCGCTGGGGAGACAGAGACAGGCAGATCCCTAGAACTCACTGGCCAGCCAACCTATCATAATCAGTAAGCCTCAGGTCAAAGAAGGACGTTGTTACAAAATAAAACAAAGAGGTGACTCTTAAGGTTGACCCCTAACATACCCATACATGCACATGTACCCACACACAAATGAACATGCGCGCGTGCACACACATGAAATATCATTTTAAAAAAATTGCCATCACACCTGCGTATCACACCTGTGACTCATGCCTAAACTATCAGCTTTCTAAGAGTCAGGGCAAGAGGATTGCTGCAATTTGAGGCCAGCCTGGGCTATGTAGTAGTTTCCAGGCCATCCTGAATGTATTCTGCCTTCCAGGTTTGCCCTTTTTTGTTTGTTTGTTTGTTTCTTTAAAGATATATTTATTTATATGAGTACACTGTAGCTATCTTCAGACACACCAGAAGAGGGCATTGGATCCCAGTACAGATGGTTGTGAGCTACCATGTGGTTGCTGGGAATTGAACTCAGGATCTCTGGAAGAACAGTCAGCTCTCTTAACCGCTGAGCCCCGGATTTGGATTTTAAAACCAGAACCCTCTCAAAAGTATAAAGAAGATCTGGAGTTCAAGACCAGCGTGAACTACATGTTATGATCCAGTCTCCAAAAGTTAAAACAATAAATATAAATAAAACCAGAATATTCTCTTTGGTGGGATGGTGGCAAGCAGGGAGTCTAGGAACCTGTCAAGAGCTAGTTAGTGTGACTCTACAGTGGTAGCACTTGCCTGTGAATCCAGCACTGGGAAGGAAAGGCAAGAAGATTAGGAAGGAGTTCAAGGTGAGTGCCAGTTGTGTAGTGAATTCCAGATCAACCTGGGCTCATGACTCTTTCTCGAAAATCTTCACATCCATGAATGTGATGGCAAGATGGTTAAGTGGGTGGAGACACTTGTCTTCAATGCTGACAACTTGAGTTCGATTCCTGTCTTAGGGTTTTACTGCTGTAATAAAGCACCGTGACCCAAAGGAACTGGCTTGGGGAGGAAAGGGTTTATTTCCTCTTCCAGCTCCAGGGAAGTCAAGGCAGGAACTCTGGCAGGAATCTGTCGGCACGAACTGATACAGAGACCATGGAGTAAGGCTGCTCACTGGCTTGCATCTACTTAATAGGAGGGCCACCGTGTTTGGGGAGGGTGGTCTTCTGGGATCAGTGACAACTCAGAATCAGCGTCCAATAAGTCGCCCAGAATCGTTTTCCCAATGTACAGTTACTCTGGTGAAACACCGTAGGTCCTTGGGTGGGATAGAGAAAGGCTAACTAAAACTCTTAGGTATCGGGAAGCTCCTTCCTCTGGGGAACTGCCCCTCAAACTGGCTCCACCCTGGAAATTATTTGGCTGTGATTTTCTGTTACTATGATCCAATGTAGGCTTCCATTTGTTCTAGAGTTTCTCCACATGTATAAACTGAACAAAAAACACTCTTATCTGTTCCATTCCAGAAAACTACGATTGATTAGTCAGTCTCCAAGCTCCACACGAACCAGGAGATTATGACCATGGCTTTGCATGGACTGCCCGCATGGGCAGCTGCTCACCTTGCCCTTGAGAGTCAACCTTGTTACTTGGCTCCCACTACTCTGAGGCATAACTAAACCTATTTAATTTATCCAGTTGAGCATCAGCATCTCCCCACCCTAAGGTCTGGCACAAGGAGAAGGGCTACAACAGAACCCTTCAAGTGTGCTGATGCCCCTCTTGTTATTTTTCATCTTATAGTATTAGTTAGTGAAAGGAGTGTCTCTGGGCCCTCCCATTGTGATATCTATATCTATATATCTCACATTGGTGTTTTGCCTGTGTGTATGCTTGTTTGAGGGTGTCAGATCCCCTGGAACTGGAGTTACAGACAGTTGTGAGCTGCCAGGTGGGTGCTGAGATTTGAACCCAGGTCCTCTGGAAGAGCAGATGGTGCACTCAATCACAGAGCCATCTCTCCAGCTCCAAAGATTAGGTTTTAAGCAAAAAATTGACTCCAGCATCCCAATTTCTTTAAGTCTTAAAAATCTCTCCATCAGCACGAAACCAAGGAATATTAGGCACCTCTAGCTCATTTTCAGTAGGCCATCTTTTCACAAATACTTCAAACTCTTGATATCTGTTGTTTTTTAACTGTGCCAGTTTCAATATCAAACTTGGAATCTCTGCTCAGCGACCCCTCGTTGATGATAAACTCAGCCGGATACAGTTTTATGTTTCTTCCGTCATTATTCCACGCCCGTAAAATCTATTGCCACGTGTATCACCCAGACTTCTGCTTAATGAATAGAAACTCCTTAGGTTCTTTTGTGGCGAAGTGCAGCTCCCAGGGCATCACACTTTCTACTTCACCTCTGGGGGCTTGCTTTACCCTGAGTCTAGTTAGAGATCTGAAGATGACAATAGGTGGCTCCTGAGGGACAGTGGCATTGTGATGTCTGACATCTTTAGGGAAGGTCATTTTCTGCTCTACCTAGGGGACAGGATCAATTAAGTTAGGCAAAGGTAGAGTGGGCAACCCTGCAGGGGCTGCGACGCATCTTCTGCTGATAGTGGACAGACTAGTTCCAGGCAGAAGGGAATCTTCAGAATCTGAAGGGTTAGCACCGTCAACTTTGATAGGGCCCTCCCACACCTTAAGATGGTGGTCTTAAGGATGCTATTCTTTTAAAACTCAGTGCTGTAACTGCTGACTCTCAGCGAAGCTGAGAGTTAAATTCATGTTGGAACTCAGCTACTCGTATAACGGGTGCTTGGGTTTAGTTTTCTGAAACCTGAGTTCTATGACTTCAAGAGGAAAGAGTCTCTTCCAGTGCACGTTTAGAAACCCTTGGAGTGCTTATGTGCGTCTGGAGCCAGTCAGTTTTATTACTCAGCTTCGCTGTCCTTTGTAACTTTGTTCAAAGATGCTAAAAGGAACCAACTAGCGTTTCCCACAAATGTTCAACATTTTCATATACAGAGTCACTAAATTCTTTACACTTTACAAGAAGTGAGTTGAGATCAAGTGTACTTATCTAGAGAAGTTCTCTAAATAGTGCACAGCGTGGGTTTTCAGGGTTCTTTAGTGATGATAGGTTGGATGTACCCGCTGGAGATCCGTTCTAGGTACCACTAAGCCCACTAGAGGAACTCATCCTTAAAATTCTATTTCTCTGGCTGGAGAGATGGCTCAGCGGTTAAGAGCGCCAACTGCTCTTACCAAGGTCGTGAGTTCATAATCCCAGCAACCGCATGATGGCTCACAACCATCTATAAGATGCTCTCTTCCCGGGTGTCTGAAGACCACTACAGTGAGTGGAGCCAGAGAGAGAAGAGAAAAAAGTGTCTGAAGATACCAACTTATTTTAGTTGGATTCTCTAGAGGGACAGAATCAAAGGGATGAAAAAAAATATATGTATATATATACATGTATGTGTGTGTGTGTGCTTGTCTATATGTGTATATGTGTGTATATATACATTATAAATTTATTAAGGCTTTAAAATAATAATGAATCACACCTGGGATGCTGAGAAACCAGTAAGCAATTCTTGAGATATGTGCCTCAACATTCTTGAGTAGTCTTAGAATAGCTGTCATTTACTGGGTAGAAGATGGGGTTTGACAACCAGCAGTCACTTAGCCCACAAGGCTTCTATAGTCCCAACCTGAAAGCCCACAAAGTTCCTAAAGAGCAACTGGCCCCTGTTCTAAGATGAAGACTTGGGAATGCTGATTTTGCTACCAGCAAAGGAATTAGGCCTGGCATCAACACCAGGGTGAATTTACCCTGGCAGCAGGAGGAAAGATCGAACCAGCAAAGGCCATAATACATTTCTCTGAAATGTTGATTTTTATCTGGGCTGCCACCTGAGGGTGCTGCCCATAATTGGGTGGCCTTCCTACATCAATCAAGACAATCAGGATAATTCTTCAGGTGAGGCTCCCTAGTCAGATGATTCTAACTTGTGGACAATTGACATTAAAACCAACCACGGTCTCCAGGACCCACATGGTAGAAGGCAAGAACTCACTTCTCACATTGTTCTCTGAATCACATTCATATATACAGAAATTCCAGGCCCAATCAGGAAAGTGGCTTCTACATCCATCCATGTCTTTCTGCTTCATGGCAGTTTCTCTCTCCTCCCCCATGAGTCCTAGCCCACACAAATCTAAGGGTCCTGCCTATCTCCTGTGCCAGCCATTAGCTGCTGACATCTTTATTGATTGATCAAAACTCAAGTGTGGACAAGGACCTTTAGCATTTGGACACACAGATTCCGGATTGAATCAAACATTAGAACCAGTCTCAACATTTCACCTTTTCTGTCCAAATTAAACACAAAACAAAACAAAACTCTTCTCTCGGACATAAATTGAGCACAACCACAACAACTATGTAAATCACAGAGTATGACACACAATTAATATTCAGTATTCAGTCCATCATATTTATCAATTAGATATACTCTGCCATCATTCCTAACGTAAAGAGTTTATGATTCTATACCTGAATTATGTTTTGATTTTAGCCTCTAACACCATCTGAAAACCATGTTTTTAACTCAATTTCATATCAGAAACAACTTAAGCTTAATCAGTTTAATTAAACAACCAAAGCTTTCTTAGTTTTCAACCTCACTAGAAATTTCAGAACGAATTAAGTATTACCTGAGTATACAAGAAGCACCAAACATAGCTTCTAAAACTTAAACAATTGTAGAGACAGCTGATTACCTGGATAGCCATATGTCTTTAGCCTCTGGCCCAGAACCTTCTGACAGACCTTGAAATGGAACAGGAATTATGAAGGACTAGTTTGTTCCGGCAGAAGTAAAATGTCAACTCTCCTGCATTGTGTCTCCTTTCCTGGACAGTATTTTTTGTACAGATGGATAGGGCAATTTCTGCCCTGTAGCTACCTTGCCACAAAAAGCAACCTTGCCTGGAAGTAAAGATGCTCAATTCTTCTTTGAAGAAGAATAGGGAAGCTGTCAGGAGCAGACATGTCTCGTTGTCAAATTATTCTTAATAATGAAATAACATTAAACGTGACATTCTATGGATTTCTGATGTTTTTTTGAAGACTATCTATGTAAAGTATATCTGATCTGTTAAACCTTAGCTATTCTTAGCCATTTCTATTCGAGCAAATTGAAAACACTTTATTATAATTAAATTAGAATCTAACATAACCATGAGTTTACTATCTGGCCCTTAACTTGTGTTACTTAATCATCTTAAACAGTTTGTAATAGCAGTTATTAGAAGGACTGGGTCAAAGCCTGTATTCTTAAATGAGTTGCATAGGCATAATGCCTATCTAAGAGCAATAATATTAATTTCAAATTTTGTATCAACATACAAATTTATACCAGTGAAAACCTTAACTCTGTATCAATATATAAATTCTGTACCAATGTGAGAAATTTTAACTTCAATTTTGCATCAATTACAAAGATTTCTATCAATATAAGATTATGGCTACACAATGCTTTGCTCAAGAATAAAATTTAGTAATCCAACCCATCTATTTCCTCCATGTTCAAAATCATGACCATTTCCAAGTTATCCCTTAAAAATGACATAGTATATTATAATTTGTAATATAACCATAGCCAGACCCCCAAACCAGGTAATTGGGCTAATGACTCTCCATGGCTTCTTTCTGCTGAATAGGGGTGATGAGAAATTCTTTAAAGGGGTGGGGAGAGGTAGGAAAATTAGAAAGATTGGTTAGACTTAAGAAAGCTAGCTTTAGCATCCGTTATCCAGTCTCTGTATGCTTCGAAGGCCCAGGGCTTGACTGAAGTCTGACAAGATCCGTCTGAAAGACTGGATGAGGCAAGACCATCTGGAGTCAATAGCAATTTTTGAAGCTGTTTTGGAAGCAAGTGTCTGGACAGCATCAGTTCAGCATCTCTAAGGATGAATGGTGCCAAAGCTGTACATTCTGTAATATATGAATATCACAACCAAAATTTTAGTACCATGAAGATATTTGTATAGATTGTGTAAGGTGCACAGATCAATTAAGGCTAAAATTTTGCTCCTTGTTTGAGCAGGTGAAGGATAACTGTCTTTTTTCATGAGTTAATTTTATTAATACCCAATTGTAATAAATGTTCATTCATGTCATGTGAAGGATGGCAAGGTGAATCTTAAGAATTCCATAATCGCTGGGCAGTGGTGGCGCACGCCTTTAATCCCAGTACTGGGGAGCCAGAGGCAGGCGGATTTCTGAGTTCAAGGCCAGCCTGGTCTACAGAGTGAGTTCCAGGACAGCCGGGGCTACATGGAGAAACCCTGTCTCGAAAAACAAACAAACATCCATAATCAACAAAATTTATTGTCTAAGTTTAGCTGAAGTTTTGGCTAGAGACATTTTTATGTCTAAGTCAGTTATCGGGCTGTTCCCATGTCAAACAATTAGCAGATCAAGTTACCTGTCCTGTTTGATTTTCTCAACTTTTTTGAGATCATCAGGGGATCTTCCCTATCATATCTGATCCATATCCGTCTGGAAGGTGTCCAAAGCCTTTTCTGAAGAAGAGGAGGAGGAGGAAGCCATGATGGGCCAGAGCCACCTGGCCAAGAGAAACAGCAAGTAACAAAGGGTCATATAGCAGGGGAATAAGTTGGTATACTGTTAGAACTCTCTGGGCCTACAGAGTACAATTGTAATAACTGGATTGTGTGTTTTTTATATGGGCTTATTTGGGTTGGAAATCCTAGCAACAAATCGGTGCCCAACGTGAGGCTTAGAACTCAACTAACCTGATATACCCCCACCCCCACTATAAGCACTTAGGGCTCTACTCTAAAGCTTCAGCAGTGTGTAAGTTAAACGCTGAGCAGGTCTAAGGAATCTACAGAGAGCTACTGAGGGGCTCCCTACCAAGCCCCAAGCAAACCACAACAACCGGAGACAGCACCCCAGCCTGAGCTGGGACTTAGTGTCAGAGCTACAACACAGTTAGGGTTCCCTGAGCCTAAAGAAAGACCAAGGACCCTGGGGCACGAATGCCTGTAAAACAGCCTTCACAACTAAAGATCAACAACTAAAAAACTGATACTTAGCTTTCCAAAGTCTTCTCACAAACCCAGTGGGCCGACCTGGGAATCTCCGGGGAGCGATCCTTCCTATGCTTGATTTCCCAAATCCTCCACGTCTAAACAGGATGTGGGACAGCCAGATCTGCTCTTACACTACAGACTCCCTGAGATTGACACACACACTTCGGGCCACAACCTAAACAAAGACAAGTCCTTCTACAGTGAGCCCCTCCCTTCGAATAAAAGAATTAGAGAGAACTACAGTATCCTGAGTTGAACACCAGGGGGAGACAAAGGTACAAGAAGCTCCAGCTTAGGTAGTAAGAATTATCTGTTGATGAATCATAGATGAGACTGATCAACAAAGGGATAAGTTTAAGACTTGACTAAAGTAAAGGTACAGAAATTTATGGGTCATGATAAGCAACAGGGAGGAAAAGTTTGGAGACAGGAGTTGGAGAAGACACTAGAACAAAAGATGGGAGAGCTCACAGATCAGACTGAGGGGCAGAGATAAAATACTGAAGATTGGATATAAGGCTTGGAGGAGAATCTTTTAAAATCTATCAATCAGAATAAAACAGACATTAGAGTATCAGAATTACAATATAAAGAAACAAAACAGGGAAGCAGAACCTCGAAGAGAGGATACAGGAGCAACAAAAGGAGAGACAGGAAGCATGGACACAGACCTCAAGGGAGGAACTTAAAATATTAATCAGGGAAAATACTCAGGTGGAGACAGAAGGTAAAATTAGAGAAAGCCAACCAAAGGTTGTTAGAAAACGAACTTTAGTTTATCTAGTTAGTATACAACAAGGACCTCCAGACGATGATCATCCACCGGGTTATCAGGAGCGTTAACGGCAACCTGGGGATGTGTGAGAACTGAGGACATTTAAGGAAAGTGTCACTAATTTGGGAATGCATTCTCTGTTTTCAAAACAAATCCTGATTTCTTGGGCTATTAAAAACAGATCGACCCCCAAGACTGGGAAGATATGGTAGAGACAATATTAAAACCTGGGTCAGAACTGTGGGGAGATCTAATTGTGCTCTAAAAGAGGTATTAACAGACAAAAGGGGCAGTGAAGACTCCCAGAGAAAAAAACGCTAATGAACAAAAAACTAAGACATCAGATTGTGGGAAAACCTAGTAAACTAAGTCAGCCTGTTTATTTTAAAGATGTTCTAACATCAGAATAGAAAACAAGAAATGTGTCATGCCGGGGGAGGGGTTATGCCTATATTTCCACAGGAAAAGAAAAGCTGTGGGTTCCTTCCAAGTTGATTAAAATTAGACATGACAAAGGGAGACCCTCTGAAGACCTTGGCTACGGACAAGAAGGAGATCGACAAGGTCAACAAAATAGGTGATGTATATGTCTCTGTACACAGAGACAGCACTGGAACCAACTGAGAATTAAATGTCTATATACAGCCAATTGGGTGTACTCCCATTGGGTACAAAATTCTCATGACGTACTGCTACATAAGACGTGTTAAGATGACATAAATGGAAATTTATATTGTAATTTGATTATGTGATCAAGCTAACTTCTAAAGCAGGGAAGTTGTCTTTCTTTATTGATCTTCCTTAATTGAGCTCTATATGCTACATGTTCTGTGGGAAGCCGCCTGAGCACCCACATTCGCCATTACAAGATGGCGCCTACATTCGGCCGAGGACAAGTTGTAAACAGGCTAGTGCGCATGCACCTGGTAATTTTCCACCTCAGAGTCTCAGCCTCTCTCGTGGCGGCATCTGGCCTGGTGTGCGGGCACCGCATGGGGAAGCTCCATGTCCCAGGCAAACGCTGTGACCCATATAAAGGGCGGGTGTTCTTTTGTTCGGGGTCTCCACTCGTGGCAAGCTTATGCTCTCCCTCTCAAGATGCATTAAAGCTTTACTGCAGGAGGATCCTATGTGTGCCGCGTCGTTCTTGCTGGCGAGACCGTAGCGCGGGACAGTGTTCTATACAAATGCCTTTAAAAACTAGGTGTTGCTTGTAAGGTTTATATATTTAGAGAAGAAAGATAGCCCTGATAAGATTCACACTCTGGGCTGCTGGGATTCTGGGACCTCCCATTCCAGCTCCCTGTTTGATCCTATCTCAAGACTTGCTTCCAAGACATTTCCAAAACAGCTAGCTTGCCCATCCAGCCTTTCAAACGGTTACAGTCAGGACTTCAGCTAAGCCATAAACTTTCTCAACACATAGAGACTGGACAGCAAATGATGCCAGCTAGCCTTCCTTTGACAAAACCAATTTTCCTATTTCTGTTTGCCCCTAAAAGAATTCTTCTTTCCAATTCACCAAAAGCAAACCAAAAAGATCATCATCCCAGTCCCTTAAGTTGGGATAGATGCTTCTGGTTATAGATAAGTCATTGTCATTTAAAGAGGTAATTTACAAATTTTAAAGCTTTGGACAGGGAGGAAACTAGAGAGCTTAGACTCAGCGATTTCTACCTTTCCTTTCCTCTCCTCTCTCCTTCTTTCTTAGGTTAAAAAGGGGTAGGGGTGGCAAAGAAAAGGGGGGATATAGTTGTTGTGATGGTTGCTTGGCTCCAGAAACCACACCAGGCCAAACAGTTCCAATGGGGTTTATTGAAAGAGAGGGGGGCAAGGTGGCAGCAAAAAGAGAAGGGAGAGAATGATAGGGGAAGAGAGAGAGAGACAGAGAGAGAGAGAGAGAGAGAGACAGAGAGAGACAGACAGAGAGAGACAGACAGAGAGAGAGGTCTTCCCTTTATATATGGATAGTGACATAGCCACAGGTAAAGGTGGGAGATGGGCCAAATGGATTCTGGGAATATGGTGGCTGTTGCCTTGGCAACAGGTGTGTGGGTCAAACTGTCACCTGGGTGTGATGTCACAGGTTTGGAGGTCCTGATGCCAACAATAGTAATATTATAAAAATTAGAAAAATAGACAAATAGAGATAGGATATTAAATTTACTCTGAAATAAAACATTATATAGCCATAATCTTACATTGGTACAAATCTTTATATATGATACAAAATTGAAGTTATAATTTCTTGCATAAAATTTATATATTGATACGAGTTTAGGGTTTTCATTGGTATAAATCTTTGTATATTGATACAAAATTTAAAATTAATATTGTTACTTTTAGATAGACATTGTGTCCATGCAACTCATTTAAGAATTTAAGGCTTAGACCCAGTCCTTTTAATAGCTGCTATTACAAACTATTTAAGATGATTAAATAATGCAAGTTTATAGTCAGATAGTGAAACTCATGGTCATATTAGATTCTAATTTAGTTAATTACAAGTTTTTTCAAGATTATTCAAATAGTAAGTAGCTAAAAATAATTAATGTTTGACAATTCTGCTATGATATATATATATTCTTCAAAAACATCAGAGATCCACAGAATTTATGTTATTTCATTATTAAAGATCATTTGACTACGACACATGTATTCTGACAGTATCCCCATTCCACTTCAAAAAGATATTGAGCATCATTATCTTTAGGTGGAGTTGCTTCAATCGTAGCAAAATAGCCACTGGGCAAGGATTGCCCTAATTCATCTGCAGACAAAAAACACTGTCCAAAAACGGACAAACAGATGTGGGATAGTTGACTGCTAAGCTCTGCCAATACTAGGTAAACTAGTCCTTCATAATTCCTGCTTCACTTAAAATCTGGCTTAAGACAGAAGCTCCAAGAAATTAGGGGACTATCCAGGCAGTCAACTGTCTTTACAAATTATATAGTTTTAAAAGCTAGGTCTTTGTGCGTCTTACATATTCAGGTAATATTTAATTCCTTCTCAGACCTCTGATGGGGTTGAAGGCAGTTATAGTCTCACAATTGAACTTAAGTTGTTTAGCATTAAAGAAGAAGTTCCAGATTTGAAAAGATAGATTTCAGATGGTAATATAAGTTAAAGTCAAGATAATTCAGGCATGGAATTGTAAACTCTTGAATTTAAGATAGATGATAGTACTTTCTCAAAATTGACAAATATGGTAGACTGAATGTTAAGTATATATTATACCTTATAATTTACATAATTGGTATACTTGTGCTCAATTTATATCTAAGAGAAAGAGCCTTTTTAATTGGACAAAAAGGGGGAAATGTGGTGGGTTGTCCTGATGCTGTTTGTATTCTGATGTTAATTCTGCTTCCTCAAGAGGGGTTGCTCTGGACAAGCAGTCAATCATGTACTCAAGTAATCTCATGTGAACCTTCTTCCCATTTTAACTGGTAAATAAAAGCTAGAGCCTGTGATTGGGCAGTGGAGGGGAAAGATGGGACTAGAGGTTTTTGAGAGTGGGGGCAGGTAGAGAAGAGAGGAGACAAGAGGAGTAGGAGGGAGGATGGAGAAGAGGAGGAGGAAGCCATGATGTCAGGGGAACCATGTGGCCAGGAGAAACCACAAGTAACAAGGGGTCTTATAGCTGGGGACTAAGTTAGTATAATGTCAGATCTGCTCAATCTAGGAATACAGCTTTTAATTATAATAACTAGATTGTGTATTTTTATATAGGCTTATGGTGGGTTGGAAATTCCAGCAACATACAGACGTCATGCTTGATGACCTGAGTTCTATTGTAGTGTTTCACATGCTGGAAGTCGAGAACAGATTCCTGAAAGTCATCCTTGACTACCACATGAGTGCTGTGGCACATGCATAGGTAGACCCACCCCATGTGTAAATAAGTGTAAAGTTACAAATACCTCACTCAGATCCCCACTATAGACATGTAGCCATGGGTCTGTCCTGAAACTCTGACTGAGCCTATGGGCCTTAATTTCCTTGTCTGGGAAATAAGGATAGTAACATTATCTCCCGGGTTACGGGTAGAATCAAGTTGAAAATGTGTTTAAGAAACTGGCTGTGTTGGTTGGTTTTTGTCCACTTCACACAAACTAGAGTCACCTGGGAAGAAGTAACTTGCCTCCATCAGATTGGCCTGTGGGCATGTCTGGGAAGCATCGTCTTGATTAATGACTGATGTAGGAGGGCACAGCCCACTGTGGGTGGTTCAGCCCCTTGGCAGGTGTCTTCAGTTGTATAATAGAGCTCTTTGAACAAACCAGTAAGTAGCACTCCTCCATGGTCTCTGCTTCAGTTCCTGCTTCCAGATGTCTTGCCCTGGCTTCCCTCAAACTTTCCCTGTAAGCCCAAACAAGCCCTTTCCTCTGCAAGTTGCTTTTGGTCATGGTATTTATCACAGCAACAGAGAAGCAAAGTGGGACAGTGGTCCATGGGGTGGTGAAGAAATTAACAAAAGCATACTATTATTAGAAGATGTATAGAGTTTAGAGTGGGGTGGATGCCTGTAATCCCAGACCAAGAGGCTGAGGCGCGGAGATTGCTGAGAGTTTGTGGCTAGTGTGGGATATAGCAAGGCCCTATCTATCTATCTATCTATCTATCTATCTATCTATCTATGTGTGTGTCCATGTTTGGTTCCAGGTCAGTTGTGTTTAAGGTGCATGAGATTCCATGAAATAGATTCTCTCTCTCTCTCTCTCTCTCTCTCTCTCTCTCTCTCTCTCTCTCTTTCTCAGACATCTGAAGGAATGAAGGACTAGCATATAGGGTAGCTAGAACCTGCTGTCACCATGAAAGACAGTGTTGCAGTCCTATGTTATGACCACAAGATGGAGTCCACTCTATTCTAAAGAACTTATGCTGGCAACCAATTTAGTACAGGAGTGAAAAACACCTGGGCCTCAAAGATTCTCTGCACTACACTCAGCCTTCCGTAATGTTGTGGGGTATTCACTAGAGAAGACTATTCAGACATGGGTTTTCAAGTTTTTATTAGCTGGCCAGCAACTATACTAGGTGTTCAGATACCAGTGTAGCCCCAAGCCTTTTTCAGGGTGAACTGTTAAGCATGGAACCCATGCCATGGGTTGACATACTTTAGTTAACAAGAACAGTTAGCTAGAAGCAGAGCTACAGAAGCCAAAAAGCAAGGTTAGTACATTTAGAGAGTTTCTCAGAACTATGGCTTTGACAGAACAGGTCTTTGTTTTTGTTTTTGGCTGGAGATACAGCCTATGTGCTGAGTTTAGCCTGAACAGCACTTCCATCACAGAGTCAGATGTGCTGAGATCTGGAGCCCTGTTATATCCCCACTGGTTTTAGTGAATGAGTCAAATCTTGGACTCATCCTGTTTTAGTTTTGATGCAGGGTCCTGGTGTTAATATAATAAGAATTAAAGGCCCAGTGCTCGATAACAGAATAGTTATCCAGGGGACCAAGAGAACAGGCTGGTATCAATTATTTCCCCAACAGTGGCAAGGTTTTTTGTTGTTTTTAATTACTCTTGATCAATTAGTATAGAAACAATAGGTTTTTCCCAAAGCCAGACATAGGTGTTTTTGTTGTTGTTTTTTAAGCTCACGAGAAGTAACTTTAAGCCTCTCCAATTTGTAGGGTCATTTTTGTAAGGGAATCTAACTATTGTTTAACATCTCTAGGTCCTGATCAACCTATTGTTAGTTTGGAGAGCATCAGAAAGGGTACATTTAGTCAGACCATCAATACATGCCCACCAAGTAGTCTCAAGGCTCCGTGGTGTTGTTGTTATCCATATGAATTAACCAATAAGGCAGAATAGCAGATATCAGAATAAGGGGAAGTGCCTAGGTTAAAAGTTTTGAATATTTGACAAGTTTTGGCCCCTTATAAGTCTTTTAACATTAATTTGGGCTACTGCCAGTCACAGTGAGTTTTATCAGTCAATGGGCTGGCAGTCTGATTAGTTCTTATCCCTATGAAGTACAGGGTCTGGGTGTCTCAGGATAACCAGCAATCCTGGCCGATTTCAGGCTGGGAATAATTAACTCTATCCCTAGGGTCCTTTCCTGCGACAAAGAATCTGATTCTCCAGATTTTTCCTGTTTCTCAAAGGCCAGAATCTTTTAATGTTTTTTTTTTTTTTTTTCAGGAAGTCTGTTCTACAACCCTAATTTTGCAGTGGAAACTCCCTTGTTTCTGGCAACCAGGGGGCCTAGCTGCAGGACATGTATAAAATTGTAAACTCTGTATTTTTATTCCAAAGGATAAATTCCTCTGTGTGTGCATCTCTCTCTCTCTCTCTCTCTCTCTCTCTCTTCTCTCTCTCTCTTTATCTCTCTCTCTCTCTCTATCTATCCATCCTTTTATACCACACTAGAAGTAGGCATCAGTAAGTAAAGGTCAGGATGGACTACAGATTGCTGGTCTATAGTCACACTAGTTAAGGCCTTCATAAGTTTTCAGTCCAGGCCTGAGGGCAGTGGGAGTTGGACTATGACCCTGTATTCACACACATAGTGAAAGACATAAGACTCAGGAAGGTTTAGAGGGACAGGGAGTAAAAGGGCCTGAGGCCTAATGAAACTTTAATTTCATTCCAGGAGACAATACACTTGACAGCAGTGTCTGTGGCTTCTGCTTTCTTTCAGTAGATCTAGGGTATAAGGTCAGCTACCTTCACAGCCACAGGAGTAGAGAGAATCACCATGCAGGGTCCTTTCCTAGTTGGTTTCAGTGCCTCTTTGGCTAGCTGTTTGACCCAGACAGAGTCATCAGACTAGAACCAGTTGAAATTGGTGGTTGAAGTGAAAATTTCTGATTTCTTTGGGAACTCAGTTGTGTCATGTGATGTTTTTCTGGAAGCTGTTGTAAGAGGGGATGTTTTGCTGAAGCAGACACGTGAGAGGGCATGTGTCTAAACATAAACAGTGAGAGGTTGCTCTTGCACTGACACCGCATAACACGTCATGGTGTTCACTGGTCTTTGCTGGCCTCTGGCCATGCAACCCATTGCTGGTCTTGGTTCTTTGCTGGGCTTCACTGATCTTTGCTTGTCTTGACTTTGTAGAGAGAAATGTGCCAAAGAACTTCTGTGTTATTCCATCTGATTCTTGCCATTGTTACTGACTTCTGCTGCTACTGTTACTGTTACTGATTCATGTTTGATATTTGCTATTGATCTGGACTGCTGGTATCCTGACAGTGATATCCATTTTGTGATGTCTTTTGTTTGGTCTCAGTCCAGATTAGGGGCTTAACACTCCCTCTGTGCTAGTGTACAGAGGCCTTGCAATTTCCACAGACTCTGGTATCCAGAGGCAGCAGTACCCAGCAGTACCTAAGGACCCTTGAATTTGTCTCTCAGTCTTTGGAATTGGGATCTGAAGGATGGCAGCAATCCTACTCTGAGCCAGGCTCTTTTTGCCTCCCATCAGCCAAGATAGGTAGCCTTCTACAAAACTGGGCTTTCTTATTTGACAAAGCCTGTAACTCTTACAGCAGTTCTCAGTGGCACTTTTATAATCTATTTTCTCCAGGAAACCTCTGATGGAAGGGCAGGAAGGCTGTCTTTAAATGCTGGGGCAACCTGGTGGCTCAGGTATTGTTGCCTGCTATAACCTCCTATTGGATCTGTCTGTTTAAAAGCAAAGAGATGGGTTGATCCACCACTGTCAATGAGAGGCTGAAGAGAGTGGCAAGTTTTGCAGACCACTGGTTGAAAAGGACATCAATCATGAGAAAGGGGTGGGCTTTACCCTTCTCCCCACCCCACACCCCCTCCCACACTTAGAGCAGGCACAAACAGAGGGATGCTCACCTAGGGGAGCTATTTCCCCCTCCCTATATGCATTCAACTTAGATGGGGGGGGGGGCCCTGGAGGGAAGGCCTGGCTCCTCCTCACCTCCACACAGGGACCAAGCCTGCCCACAAGCTGGAGTCAAGCAACAAAAGCAAGCACTCCTGTTCCTGGAGTGGGGCAGGTAGAGATTTGGGGGGTTCTCTGGGTGACCTGGCAGAGCCATAGGATTAGGGTCCCCACCAGGAGGGGGGGCAAGTCTTGTGCTGAGCCAGAAGAGAGTCTCACACCAGAGAAAGTCATTGGTCAATACAGGGAAACAGAACTGACAGAAACACATAAACAGATACATAGAGACACACATGCACAGAGAGACACAGTAAAGACAACAAGGGGTGGCATCATGTATTCACACAGCTGAACAGACAGAGGGATCAAGTGACATGTCCGTCTCACACAGATTCCTGCACTGGATCGGCATTCACCCGATACCAGTGGCCTATGGCTGGGAAAAGGAAGATGGAGCAGGACCCTTAGAGTTGCCCAGATTAGGACACAGTGGGGAGGAGAGAGAGAAACCCCAGGACTTGTGGAAGAAGGATGGGCTGCAGGAGATAAGGCCAACCAGCCATGTGAGACTTTGGGTGAGTGGCCATTTGCCACTTCTAATTGGGCCTGGGGTAGCAGGGGACGGTTTAGGAGTGCCCAGCCTTTGAGATAGCCAAGGCATTTTAAACATAAGCTAATGTGTGTGTGTCTTTCATTTGCCGATCCAAAGATAGCTCCTGGGCGGGTACGCACATGTGATCCACCAGGAGCACAGAGTGGTGCCCCAAAAACTCACCACTACAGCTCACCCCCAGGAGTCTCCTGACCACTGCACTCTTCCTGGCTCCAAGGGGCTCTGAGAACTGCTGTGTCTTGCTTTAGGTCTGGTCTCTGGGATCTTGGTGGGACCTCTAGAAATGCTGTGGGGGGGGGGGGGTATTCACCAGAGCAGCCTGCTCAGATGTGGCTTTAAGCCATAGAAAGCCTTTATTGGCCATTTAGTATATACACTGGGTGTTTGGGATCCCATTGTGGCATATTGCCTTCACAGGATGAGTTTTTAAGCACAGAAACCATGTTCTGGGTTGACATACTCCAGTTAACAAAAACAGTTAGCCAGAAGTGGAATGACAGAAGCTAAAGAGGAAGATTAGTAAATTTTGAGACTTTCCCAGAACTATACGGATTTTGATGGATCAGGTCTTTGTTTTTATTTTTGGCAAGTGATACTATCTATGTGCTGAGTTTCACAGCCTGGATGACATGTCCGTCATGGGGTTAGTTATGCTGAGGTCTGGAGCCCTGTTGCACAGAGGCTCCCTGACTTGACTTTTCTTGTCTTGTCTTTTCTATCTGTTGCTTTGTTTTCTCTTTGGTTAGTTCACTGGTTGGTTGAGACAGGCTCTCACACAGCTCAGGCTGGTCTCTACTTGCTAAATGTTGGTAAACGTTGGGATTATAGGAACACACCACCATACCCAACTTGAGGTGGGATTTTTTTTTTCTTTAATTCAGCTAAGACAGTGAGAGAGATGATTCATTGTACACGTGTTACACTTGGCCACAAGTGAGAACAGAACTAGTCCAGCATACCACAGGTGCAGGGCAGAGAGCTAGATGGACTGTTTGGTTTTAAAAAAAAAAAGGCAGTCAGTTTCTCAGCTGGTCTCGGTGATTTTCCAGGTCTACTGAGACTTATTCCCAGCAGCAGCGTACAGTCCAACGACTTGTACCAGCACCCTAGCCTTTGGCATCCCTTATTTCTGCTCCTGAAGCCTTTGTGGGTGCACAAGCTGATTTACTTGGACCTCTGCCCCATCTTTCTTCTCTTGTGCTTCAGCCTGCACATTTGCTTCTTCTGCCACTTCCTCTCATGGTGCAGGAGTTTCAAAGAAGAGGGTACTAAGACCAAGGGAGCAAAGCAGACATTTAATATTATTTTTTCTGTTTGTTATCTTTTTACACTGTTACATCCAGCAGACAGGAGTAAAAGACCACCAACCCAACTGGCCAAATTGGAGCAGTTTTTATATTGTGCACAACAGGAGATAGCTGTTCTGGAAGCTGTCTCTCCTAATGTGGGTTTCAGAGAGCAGCCCTGGACATGTAGAATATAAGGCCTTTATAGTTCAGGAGTAGGGGGTTTCCAAATGGGGGATTTGCTAGGCAAATAAATGAGGGTCACAGAAACAGAACATATATATAACAAGGTGGTCATAACAACCTCTTGAAACAAAGGCACTGTGTCATTTCCTAGAACAGGCAATACAGAACCATTTGCCTTTCAGGTTACAGGTGGGACATAGCCCAATACCGAGAAACAAATTTAACCACAAACAGGAATGAACCTAGTTTGTCTTTTGTTAAGATGACTTTTAAGCCCAAGGTGGAAGCAGGCTGGCTTATTGTTGCAGGAAATATTAAAAAAGAGATCCAGCATGTTCCCAAGGTAGTGCCAGCACCAGTCAGCCACAGGGCTCTAGCCGGGTGATCTCAACTTGGCTGTCTCTCTGTGACTGAACTCCTGAGTCCCTTGGCGAATCTATGCTGCCAGGCCCACGCAACAACCACCCACCCCATGGTCAGCCATCACAACACCCATTTACCTGGTAGAATCAAAGCTCTTAAACCTTATAATTAACCAATAAGATTTATGTATCAATAAATTCTCAATCTACAGGAAGCCAAGACAATAATTTCAGAACCAATTGATAAACCAAATAAAAGTTTTATCCCGCTTATTCTAACCTTATGATATCACAGCTACTGTGACTGATTAATGCCACCCGGTTCACATCTGCCACCATCTTCCTTCTTCCTGCTACCCTGAGATGCTCCCTGTCTCTGCAACTCTTAGCTCTGCCTCCCTTTTCCCTGTCCAATCACAGGCCTCCCACTGCCCCTAATGTAATTGGACAGGGAAAATCCTGCGACAGTTTATCAATTCCCAAAATGTTTTAATGGACTCTGAGTATGCGGGAATATAAGCTATGTATACAAATTGATCATTTACTGATGATAAATCATAAATTTACTGTAAAACAATCTTTTGGCATGCATACATTTTGCCATTTATTAAAAATAAAAGCATGGATTGGTGAGATGGCTCAGTGGTTAAGAGCACTGATTGCTCTTCCAGAGGTTCTGAGTTCAATTCCTAGTAACCACATAGTGGCTCACAACCATCTGTCATGGGATCCAATGCCCTCTTCTGGTGTGTCTGAAGACAGTGACAGTGTACTCATCATATATATAAAATAAATAAATCTTAAGGGAAACAAAGCAAATTTGCATATGGATGAGATGGATGAGCTTGTTTGTTTTAGATAAATGAATGGAAGGTGGCTGATGTTACAGGATAGAAAACATCCTCCATGTTTTTCATTATACTTTTAGAATAGCAGAAAACTGTGTACAATGAAATGTGCAGTTCCTTTTTGTTTGTTTTTTAAATGAGAGCAACCTTAGAGCTATACTATATTGACCAGACTGGCCTCAAACTTATAGAGATCCACCTGCCTCTCCAGTGCTAAGATTAAAGGGGTGCGCCACCATTCCCAGCAATACTGTATCACACAGCTAAACTATATTGCAGTTTTTAAACTACAATAGTGTAGGATCTGAGTTGAGGACTTTCCAGCAGTGTTTGTTAATAAGACGGCATGCATAGTAGCACCAAATGTGCATGTTCTGTGTTTAGAACCAAGGCTGTGGTGAGGTTAAATATCGCACGATATTGAGTTTTGGCGTATTCAGAAGACCTTTACTGTTGCCAGAGTTCTCACAACCTCCACATTCACTCAATCTACATGGGATCACCACCCCCAACTTAGAAGCTATAGATTGAGTGGGGCGTGGTAGCACATGCTTGTATTTCCGGATCTGGGGAGACTGAGGCAGGGGTTCAAGGACCGCTTTGGCTATCCTGTGAGTTCCAGGCTTGTTGTGAGATGTTCTGGGCACTGAGTATTCAGATGCTGATTTCTATGCCCAGACATCTGGTTGCAGTCCAAATGATGGCTTGGTTAAGCATCTCCAGTCTCTGTGTTATGTAAAATTGTTTTCCATCACCTATGATTGGTTAATGAAGAGCTGATCAGCCAATTAGCTGGGCAGAAGATCTTATCTTAGTCAGGGGTCCCAAGAGATAAGGGAGGGAGGGAGGGAGGGAGAGCGAGAGAGCAGCCATGAGGACACATGTGGACCAGAGCCAGGGCAAGACCAGATGGCAGGTGAAAGGTAACATGGCTGGGTAGTAGCAGCCTAGTCAGGTTAGCATACCTTAAAATCTACCCAACTTAGGCTTTCAGCTTGTTAATAAAAATACCAGGCTTCTGTGCCCTTATTCAGGAGCTAAAATAGGCTAGAGTGGGTGTAGAAATACCCAGCAGCTAATTGGGAGCAAAAATGGTATAAGAACGCTCACCCCTAGAATTACATTTACACAGGCCAGGTTGGGTTGTTTGAGTCCGTCCTTCCTTCCTTCCTTTCTTTTTCTTTTCTTTTTTTTTTTTAAAGGAAGTTGTGGGTTGGGAGACAGTGTCTGTTTTCATCACTGCAACTTTAGTCTAATACCTGACCAGGAAAGTTTCCTTCTAGAGGTACTTACAATTAAGTCCTTCTAGAAGTGCTTACAATTAAGTAGACAAAGAATCAGCATACATGCTATATGTTAGGAAGGCAAAAAATGAGGTAACTGTGGAGGAAGATATCTCGTGGCCAGGGGAGCTTCTTCAAGGTCACCACATTTAGCTGAGGTTAGAAAGAGGAGAAGGTATTCACAGCTGAAGAGGGAGGGCAGAAATTCTAGGCACCCTGATAAACAGAGGCTCGAGAGTGGTCCTGATCAAAGACGGTGGTAACTGGGTTGACCTAGGTGAAGAGAAGAGCCACCTCAGTGAGACCAGAGGGGAAGGCTGGGCTTCCAGACGAGGGTTTGGGTTCTCTATCTGTGCAGAGAAAAACCTGAACATTTGAAGGTGGGGTGAGATAATCTGATTTATGTCCTGCTGGGGAAAAGGCTCAGTGGTTAAGATCATGTACCACTCTTCCAAAGGACCCAAGTTCAGTTCCCAGCTGGGGTGGTTCACAACTGCCTATATCTCCAGCTCCAGGGGAGTCTTTTCTGTCTTCTGTCTTCCATAGCCACCTGTACTCAAAGGCAGCACCCTCCACCACCACACACACACACACACACACACACACACACACACACACACACACAC
>JADRCH010000073.1:9376155-9458879 GCA_019843965.1 Rhynchomys soricoides | reverse complement strand
ACACACACACACACACACACACACACACACACACACACACACACACATGCTTAATTTCTAAATTTAAAAAAGCATTAAGATCACTTTGGGCACACGGGCTCTCCTTAGGGAGCCACTGTGCTGTCCTGGTAACAGGTACCAGGAACCCAGACGGGCGCCAGCTGTGGCCACGGAGGAGAACTAACAAGCTAACACTTTGAGGCAGAGGGGGGTGAAGTGCTGCTGAGTGGAAGACAGTGAAAGAATGGAGGCTGGCTCTGCTGTTGCTGGCCTGCATTCTAAGTTGTGGGGAAAGGGAGGGTGTTTGTGGTCAGAAAGACCACCCAGTGTCTCTGGGTCCTAAGAGCAAATCCCACAAGTCTGAAAGGCTCACCTCGGGTTGGTGGCCACCTGACCATGAACTGGCTGACGTGGTAAGAGGTAAGTGAAGCCTGGGTGGGATTCCATTCCTTTCTCTAGAAGTGGTTTCATGTGCCATGGGGTAGGGACAGCTGCAGGAAGCAGGAAGTAGGGGGTTGGGTTGAACAAAACAAAACGCTGAGTAAGAAGCAAAACACCTGGTTCAGCATCCCTGAAGTTGACAGTCCTAAAATGGCTTCACCTGCCCTGCCCCTTCTCTGCTCTTTATTCAAGTCACCTCACCACCTGTGTAACCCAAACAGCTTTTTATCTCACTAGAAATGCTCTGAAAAATATTTTCCAGATTATCTTATGTGTCTGTTTAAGCTTTCTGCCTGCTTGGTGTATGTAGGGCATGTTACCAGACAAGCCTAAGAATGGTAAAGTTGGATGAGCCCAAGCCCCAGGAATCTCAGACTTGAGAACGGCAGGAGTGGAGCCATTCTCTACCTGCTTCTACCTTCTCTGGAACATGTAACCATAACAGCCTAGTGAGGACCAGGGGCACTGGGTCATGTAGCATAAAAACAGCAGCATGGAGTTCTCCATGCTAATGGAGGGATCTAGATAATCTAGATAGGCCAGAGCATTCAGCCAATGAGCTGCCCTTCCTGCAAAAGGTATTTAATCCCCATTTACCCTGAATAAAGTGTATGCATTCACATCAAATAAGCCACTTTTAATAAGCAATGATCGTTGTCACTAAGGATCCACGGGGAAGGCCATCATCTTAAAGAGCCACACTTAGAACTCCCGAGCAAGGTCTTCTCTCTTCCAGCCTCTCCCGTACTCTTCTGCATTCACTCCGAATCAGATCAGTTCACAGGAGATTGTGGACTCCCTGTTTTGGACTTTGACCTGCCTTCTCTCAGAGGTGCTCTGCCACCCCACCCCACCCCCCATGGAGAAGCAGGGTGCGGTCTGACACGTGTACCATCTTCATCTGTGGAAACTTCATCAGGAATTTCTCTGAATAGCCCAGGCCTCCTGAGCATTCTGTAACACTGATGTCCGAGAATAATTTACTAATGTACTAGTGTCTCTGTATACCTGGCTAGAGATAAAGAAGCATATTGGTATCCCTGGACAGATTATGAAGCTATCAATTTCTCATTTTAAAACGGTAATTACCAGAGTGGCAGTCTCATTTAGTTGTTCTGAAGATTAGATGGGATCATTTAGTAAGCCACTTAGTACCAGCTAATTTTGAAATGCCTTGCCAAGCTCAATTGGGAAGCTCAAGCTTGATTGGGCGCTTCTAAACCACCCTGCAGCTAGCAAACACTCCCCTCTGGTATTCCTGAGTTAACATCTTTTAAAATCTATATTTCATCTCTGCTACCTTAGACCCAATTAGGGAAGTGGTCCCTAGGTGCTCTTTCTTGAAGTGTGCTTGATTTTCTTCCCCATCACAGCATCACAGCAATTCTGTCTGTTCTCCATCTCTCTTCCCTTGGTCCCTTGCAATCCAAAAATCCCGCCTCTGTCTCCCTGTCCAGTCACTGGCTGTATGACAATTCTTTATTACCAATCAAAGCCAGCTGGGGGCAGGAACCCTCAGCATCTGGAAGCGTGGCTTTAGAGAGCCAAATTAAGACAAAGCATTAGAACCAGTTCCAAACAGACCAATATATGCTTGTTGTTAGCAAGGAATCCCTCATCACGTGTCCTTCCACATGCTTGCTGTAGCAGAACATCCTCTCTCCTGTGTTGGCTTCCGTGAACCGTTCCTTCATGAGTCTGCCCTAGCCTTTCACCTGTGTCCACTTCAGGAAAACACTCCTTCATGTGTTTGCCTCAGCACAACTGACTTTCCAAAGAACCCCTTAAGTTTCCACATCATAGAGAAGGGCATAAAATAAATTGAATTATACTTATCCCTGACTTGCTTCCAAATGAATGAAACTCAGACTATGATTTATTTATATATTTATTTATTTATTCAGGTTTGCTCAATTACTGGGAGATTATCCCTAATCTAATTCTCTAATGCTTAGACTGGCTACTTCCCAGCTGTGCTCCCCAAATACGCGCTGTTTGTCTTCCTGGGTTATTTCTGCTCCACCAGCCTGTCCTCGGGGTCCATTTTGCTCGGCGTGTGCTCCTGGTCTATCATATCTAATGGAGACCTCCTGTTCCCTCCATCTTCTTCCTCTTTTCACCCCATGGTCCCTAACTGTGACCCCCTGGCTGTTGGGTTCTGGGCCTGCATCTGCCGCTTGGGGGGAGGTGGAACATGGGGAGTTTGACTGCGCTTATCCCATACCATCCCTGTGGCAGGTGCTGGGCCATATGGAAGCTGAGGCACTGGAAAGTGCAACCTGAGGGGTGGGAAGGCTGGAACTGGTTGGGGGTCCCTGGGCCTGTGACAAGGCTGGGTCATGGGATTCTTAGGCTCTTGGACTTCCAGGCACTGCTGGGAATTAAGGAAAAGCTGAGAACAGAGTCGGGTGCCCATAGACTGGGGACAGCATCTAGCCCAGGGCCAGAGGGGAAGAGGGGAGTTCCGGTTTGCCCCAGCAGTGCTGATTGTCTTTAGCTTGACAGTGGCAGGCTTAGCAGCGGTTGTGGCTAGGAGTGCAGAGAGGCCTTCTACAGGAGACTAGACTGCAGCTCTGTAGGCGAAGGCCTTCTCCATGGCTCCCCATGGTGGATCTTGATGAAAAGAGGCAGTTTATGGTTCTAAACAGTTTATTGTCATGGCAAAAAATGGATGCATAAAACCATACCCCTCTTCTCAGGGTGGGCCTGAGATTAAATACCTTCTGCAGGGAGGAGTGTCTGGGAAGGGAAGCTTATTGGCAATGCCCCCTGGACCTCTAGGTACCTTATTAGCATGGAGAACTCTGCTTTGAGCCTACTTGACTGTGGTTATGTCTCTTTTCCTATTGTCTTGGTCTGAGATGTTAGAGATTCCTCATCCATACGTGGAAGGCCTTGGGGTGTTGCCCTTATGGGACTGATGGCCACAAATTTATGGGACTGCAGGTACATGACAGGAGTCTGGTGCCACGAAGCTCCTACCGTCCCTTCAGGGTCTCTGGGGCAGTAAGACTTTGGCTTGACCTTACCAGGCTTTGTCTCATTGTCCACCACCCCACACCCAGCCAGGTAACTGAAAACCTGCTTACCTTTATTCCCTCCAGTAATTGGCTGTGCCACACTTATCTAACCAATAGTTTTAGATTGGGGAGCAAGGTTTGCACAACACAAGTTGATGTTCATGGGAATTCGATCATCTTGGGACAAGTATATCTTGGGGTACAGAATTTAGCATCTGAATACATAGCAGCACCAGACCAACCCTACAACAGAGGGTTGTGTAGAACACTGAAAAATAAATCATTTGAAGGAACAATTATAATTTTGCCAGAAAAATTGTCACTTTGTGTTTATTAACTATCTGTTATGATAAAGCAATGTGATATATAACTGTATATTTCTGTCATTCCCAAAGCAATAGAAACTAGAATTCTGGGGCTAAGGGCGTATAGATTTCAGCTGGTGTTGTGCTTGTCTAGAACAAAAAAGTGCATGGTTCAATTCCCGAACCATGTAAAAGCCAGGCATGATAGCAAACATCTGGAGTCCTAGCACTTGCAGGTTGGAGAAAAGAGGATTAGGAGTTCAGGGCTAACCTAGGCTACATGACATCCTGTCTCAAAAAAGAAAGGAAGAAGGGAAGGAAAGGAAAGAAAGAAAAACCAATGTTAAAGCACTAACCACCCAAGCTTCCAGACCATGGTCTGAAATGACTATTTTCTATGAAAGGAGACATCAATTCATCTCGATCTTGGGAAGGAAATATATGATATGAGCCTGGAAGAATCTTGTTGTGATTCTTGTGTATGAAAGTTTCCAAAGATGATGGGGCCATCCATCTAAAAAGGACTCGGGAGCCAACATGAAAAACTTCACTGGGGCTAAGGAGAAATTCAACTCAATAAAGTGTCTCCCATGCAAACAAGTTCGATCCCCAGAACTCATGCTTTTTTTTAAAAAAATGCAGGGTGTGGTGATGAGGGGGGCATCATCCTTATCCCCTCTCTGTCTCATCGTGGCCGAGTGCAGGGGCCAGGACTCAGACAGTCTCACTTTCCAGCTGGCTCACCCATGCCCCCCCACCAGGACAGTTCCACTGTGCTGCCCCGGAGAGCCACAGGGCCCCCTAGCGCTGTTGGTGAGGGGTGGGGGCAACTCTGCACAGCCCCTGAATATCTGCTTGGTCTCTGGTGGCTGTCCAGACCAGGGATGTCCCCATGAAGTCTAGTGGTAATATGAGCCATGCACATTGACACTGATCTCTGCTGCTGCATAGCCACAGACCTAGGCATGGCCCTCAGTGGCAGCTCTGGTTGGAACTTTAATCATGGCCTCAAGTGGTGGGGCTGACCACTTATCCCTCTCTATCCTGAGTCTCCTGTTCCATCTCTCTTCTTAATGCTCAAGCTGTTCCCGTCTCTTTCTCTCCCATCTGTCCACCACATACTTGCACATTTTAATGGCTCCTGCTGGCAGGCCTCTGAGTGACCATCTCTGTCTGTACTGCATGGCATGGTGGCTAGTGGGCCTCTAGGTATTTACAGCCTGACTGTGTGGTCTACACTGCCTGGCAGGGTGCTTGGCAGGTCTGTCTTCTTCCCCCTGTGCTTATTGTCTACTTGACATAACCAAGGGTCACCTGGGAAGTGGGAGTCTCAATTGAAAGACAACACACAGACCAGATTAGCCTGTGGCCATGTCTGTGGGGAAACAGTCTTGAATTTTGATTGATGTAGGAGGGATTGATGTAAGCCATTTTCTCACCATTTCTGCTTTACTTCCTGTTGGAATGTCTGTCTGTCTGACTTCCCTTAAAGATGATTGTGACCTAGTCTGCAGGGGTGGATTTTTTTTTTTGAGACAGATTTTCTATGTGTAGCCCTGGCTATTTTAGAAGTTCTGTAGACCATGCTAGCTTTGAACTCAGAAATCTACTTGCCTCTGCCTCCCAAATACTGGGATTAAAGGCACATACCACCACTACCTAGAGTGGTTTCCTTCCTTTCTTTGTTTCTTTGTTTCTTTGTTTCTTTCTTTCTTTCTTTTGGTTTTTCGAGACAGGCTTTCTCTGTGTAGCCCTGGCTGTCCTGGAACTCACTCTGTAGACCAGGCTGGCCTTGAACTCAGAAGTCCACCTGCCTCTGCCTCCCAAGTGCTGGGATTAAAGGTGTGTGCCACCACTGCCCGTCCATTTTCTTAATTAATAATTGATGAGGGAGGGCCCAGCTTATTGTGGATGGAGCCACCCCTGCTCTGATGGTTCTGGGTTCAATAAGAAAGCAGACTGAGCAAGCTATGATGAGCAGGCCAGAAAGCAACACTCCTCCATGGCTTCTGCATCCTGCCTCCAGATTCCTGCCCTATTTGAGTTCTCATCCTGACTTTCTTACACAGGTACTGTCCAAGTTCTGGAAGAGTAAGCCAATAACACCTTCCCTCCCCAAGTTACTTTGGTCATGGCGTTTCACTGAAGCAATCGTAACCCTGACTAGGACAGATGTATTGTTTCCCTCTTAGAGAGTGCTAAGAAACCAACTCATTCAGAAAACTGGTAGATACGGATTTAAGCATTTCTCCTGGCTGGGTATTCTCCTCTCGTCTCCTCTCCTCTTCTCTCCTTTCCCTTTTCTTCCTTCCTTTTTTCCCTACAGATTCACACTATGTAGCCTAGGCTAGCCTGAAACTTTGAAGTCTCCCCCTTCAGCCTTTGAAGTGCTGGGATTGTAGGCATTTGCCAGCACCCTGGCTCCTTCTCCTGTTTTTCTATGTGAAATGTACCACCTCATACACATGGTTGATGGTGTTTTCTACTTCATGATGTGTAAGGAATGGCGGGCTTGTCACCATTTTATAGGCTATACTGTGTTACAGGACATTTGTTTTGCCACAGTAAGAAGTAAAGGATACTGCCAGACTTGAGGACCCCCCAAAAGAGCTCATCAGTACTCATGAAATACTTCTGCAGAAACAAGCACAAGTCTAAAGGAGCTTCTTGTTTTCACTGGAAGCTTTTCGAGATTGAAGGCAAGGAGGGACTGTAACAATGATGTCACCAAGGTCCTACGATGTAGCCCAGGCCCACCTTAAACTTGGTTTTCCTACCTTGGTATCTTGGGTGCTGGGATTACAGGTGTGTACAGGCACGCTGGACCACAAATTGTTGTTGAGACAGGGTCTCACTCTATAGCTCAGACAGGTCTTGAATTCACAGCAATCCTTCTTTCTCAACTCCCAATTGATGGAGTTAGAAGTGTGAGCCACTATACTGAGCTAAGCAATTGAGGATAATATCCTTTTGTTGGTTGTCAGGATTGGCTTGGGGAACCAGGTTTAGGACTTGTACACTAAGCAAACTTGCTACATCTGATCTCTCTCTCTTTCTCTCTCTCTTCTTCTTCTTCTCCTTTTTCTCTCTCTTCTTCTTCCTCTCTCTCTTCTTCTTTTTTCTTTTTCTTCCTCTCTTTCTCTTCTTCTTCTCTCTCTCTTTCTCTCTTCTTCTCTCTTTCTCTTCTTCTTCTCTCTCTCTTTCTCTCTTCTTCTCCCCCCCCCCTCATTTTGAGACAGGGTCTCACTATGTATCTGTGGCTGGTCTGGAACTCACATAGATCCACCTGCCTTTGTTTCTTGAATGCTGAGAATTAAAGAAACCAATCAAGTCCAGTTTCTGATATATATATATATTTTTTTTTCGAGACAGGGTTTCTCTGTGTAGCCCTGGCTGTCCTGGAACTCACTCTGTAGACCAGGCTGGCCTCGAACTCAGAAATCCACCTGCCTCTGCCTCCCAAGTGCTGGGACTAAAGGCGTGTGCCACCATTGCCTGGTCGGAGTCATATTTTGTAGAACTTTCTAGACACATTTACAGTAATATCCTACTGGAAATGAGATAGCCCAGGTGCAAGCAATCATTTAGGTTATTAAAAATGCTCCCCTTATGTTAATGCTAATTGTTTGTATGGCTTTTCATAAAACATCTTATAATTGTCAGAAAACTGAGTCAATAGCCAGGTGGTGATGGTGCATGCCTTTGATTCCAGCATTCAAGAGGAGCTCCATGAGTTCAAGGCCAGTCTGGACTATAGAGCTAGTTCCAGGACAGGACAGCCAGAGCTATACAGAGAAACTCTATCTCAAAAAACAGAGAGAGAGAGAGAGAGAGAGAGAGAGAGAGAGAGATCTTTACTTTTTTCTCTTTTAAAATGTTAGATATTTATTTTATTTATTAATTGTGTGTATGTATGTGTGTATATAAATGTGTCTGTGTGTATATGTATCTGTGTGTGTGTTTGTGTGTACGTATGTGTGTGTATATGTATGTATGTGGGTATGTATGTGTGCATATGTGTGTATATGTATGTGTGTACATGTATGTATGTGTGTGTATATGTATGTATGTGTGTACATGTATGTATATGTGTGTGTGTGTGTGTGTGTGTGTGTGTGTGTGTGTGTGTAGGTCAGAGGGCACTTGTCCAGAGTTGGTTTCTCCTTCCACAGTTTTTATGGATTGAACTTGGGTGGTTAGACTTGGTGGATGACAGGCAATTTTACTCACTGGACTTTTTTTCTACAGTGACTCAGTCATTGTTATGAGACCTCAGGCACCATCCTGAGAGATCACATCCATGTGATCCAGTAGAGACATTTCATTGTCTGATGTCATCATAATCACTCAAAGCTCAAAGCCGAGAATGCCCACTTTCCTCCCTGGCCGCAATCAGAGTGTCTGCTTTTCTTGACTGCTGTGGAATTGTAATCTCTGCTCTCTCTCTCTCTCTCTCTCTCTCTCTCTCTCTCTCCACCCCCCGTTCATCATCACAGTCTAGCAGGGTGCTCTGTGCACTGTAAGTGCTCAAGCATTTACTGAGTTAGATAAGATTTGGGAAGACTGGGTGACTGCCAGAGGAGGCCCTATAATTAAATGTGTGAACTCATTAACCTTAATTTTAGACACCTTTCTGAAACCCTTGAGCGTGGCTTGGGAATCTGTCCATACATACCTGAGTCTGAAATGGTTAAGTCTGACTGCTGAATGGTGGTAGGGCTGTATCACATGTTAAAATGTGCTGGAACACAGAATTGCTTCTGGCTTATACAGCAGGGGAGATAAAAGTAGAGATTGATGAAAGAATCCTGTTTCAGCAGGCAGTGGTGGTGCACACCGTTAGTCCCAGCACTTGGGAGGCAGAGGCAGGCAGAACTTTGAGATGGAGGCCAGCCTGGTCTACAGAGTGAGTTCCAGGACATTCAAGACTGCATAGAAAAAGCCTGTCTCAAAAAACAAAGAATCCTCTTTCTTCATGTGTCACGAGAGAAGCTCTCAGTCACCTTAAACATTTAGTTTTAATTGTGTGTGTCTATGTGTGGATATGTGTGCACCAGTACAGGTGCCCCTGCCTGGAGACTAAAGGCACCAGATGCCCCCTGAACTGGAGCCACCGACATGGGTGCTGGGAATCCAACTCCCCTCTCTGGCAAGAGCACTGCATGCTCTCAGCCACTGAGCTGTCTCTCCAGCCCTGAACACCACAAGAACAGCTACTTCCATGATAGATAACAGTATAGAAAAGTGCTATCTTAGGAATCCAACATGACAAAGTTCAAATGTGGTTTTGTTAAAGGAGATCATGGGGCCAGGAGCTGGCTCAGTAGTTTGGAGTGCTGTTGTATCATGGGGACACTGCAGCTCCAGGGCATCTGATGCCTTTCTCCCTGGGGCTCTTTGGGCTCCAGCACACATACATATGCACACATTTACACAGACAAAGACACACACACAGATGATACAAATAAACCTCAATCAGCAAAAAGATGAAATTTTTAAAAAAGATTTATTTATATGAATACACTTTAGCTGTCTTCAGACACACCAGAAGAGGGCATCAGATCCCATTACAGATGGTTGTAAGCCACCATGTGGTTGCTGGGAATTGAACTCAGGACTTCTGGAAGAGCAACCAGTGCTCTTAACTGCTGACCTATCTCTCCAGCCCAAGATAAAATATTTTGTCTAAAACAAAAACAAGGAATTTGAAGGGTGGAATAATAGCTCTGTCTGTAAAAAGCCTGGAGCTCAGTCTCTGGCACCGGTGTGAGAAGCAGGGCGGAGTGGCCGTTACTTACGATACCAGTGTTAGGAAGTGGGACGGCTAGGTTCCTGGTGCTTCCTGGCCAGTCATCGTAGTCTAATCACTGAGCCCCAGATCCCAGGGAGAGACTTAGTCTTAAAAAACCAAGGTGGACAGTACCTGAGGAGAAACCGCAAGATCTGTGGTACACACACACACACACACACACACACACACACACACGAGTGCGCACGCATGCTCACACATGAACATACACACAAAACCCAAATAATTCAGAGAAAGGACAAGTTGGGATGACATCACGGAGAAGAAGCTTTGAATTAGCCAGTGGGCATCAGCAAGCCTAAGGGAACAGTCAGTGCCTCGGCAAGAATGGCCTCTAAGACCTCGTTACAGGGAGACTGCTGCAGGAACGTTTAGTTAGATCACCATAGCGTGGCTTCTAGATCTGGTAATGTCTCCCAGGCCTCCGATTAAAACAGCTGTTGTTGTTTGGGAAAGTCCTAAGCCATTTCCCTGAAAAATAATAAAGGTGAGTTTAGCTCTGAGACTGTGTGTGCATGCCTGCGTGTGTACGTGTGTGTGTGTGTGTGTGTGCTTGCATGCACACATGACTAGGCATATGTATGTGCTGCATGTATGTGAGTGTGCAGTGAGTATTCACACATAAGCACTCCCATAAGGAGATCAAAGCATCATGCTCTGTCTCTCCTTTGATGCCCCCCAGCTTGCCATTTGGCCAGGCTAGCTAGCCAGTGAGTTCTTGGCTCTCTACCTCCCAAATGCTGGGGTTACAGACATAAGGAGCCAGGTTAGGCTTCTACATGGGTGCCAGGCATTTGAACTCAGGTTTTCATGCTTGCAGAGCAAGCATAGAGCAACCTCCTCTTCCCGGACCAGTGCTTTACTGTTTGCAACAGGCCGACATGTAACATAATGGGGCATGTTGGCATTTTCCTTGGCAACGTGAGTCAGATGGAAGTCTTTACTGTCAGTTGGAAACAATATGTAAAAGTAAGTTTGTATGCCAGACATGGTACCCTGGCCTCCCCAGTAATCCCAAAGGTAGATCCATGCACAGGATAAGCATCCACCCACAAGTAGTCCATGGTCCCTACACACCGTGGACACTCTAAGTGCTAGAATAACACCTTCAAACCCACATTGAGGAGGATCCATTCCTTCAGCTTCCAGCTGCCCTTCTTTAATGTGTTCAGCCCAGCTAGACAAGCATGAACAAAGATGGAGGACCAATGCCCTGAAGTGCCACCTTCACAGAGGCATTGCATTAGTACCCAGAAGGTGGAGCCGATCTGCTCTGGCCAAACGGTGAGTGCTAGGAGCTATCCTTGTGGAGCAACACAAATTGACCCAAGCTTCAAGTCACTCCAGAGTGACCTCCCCACTCTGGACTTGTTGGCTTTCTTCCTTTGCAGAACAGAGAGCACTCCCAAGCATTAATGAAACCTGGAAAATGGCATCCAAGTGAGAATATGCAAAAGTTAAAAATAGCCTTCCCATATGACTCCTCAGGACGCTGTGGCCAGCGGCCACACTCTCTCGGAACAGTCAGGGCATCGGAAGTACATTCTTGGCATGTAAAGAAATCCTTTCCCCAGTATCAGTGCAGTTGAGGCTGTAGATCTACCAAGTTAGCCACCGATGACAATTAACTTTGTTGAGGTTTTGTTAAGTTTATGTGACCTGCGCTCTTCATTACAAATGTCATTACTTTCACTTCCCCATCGGGCACTCATCTGATGGGGAAAAGCACCTGAGCTAAGTTACCAAACAGCAGTGATATGAGCATTCTCACCAAAGATGGGGCAACACAGCAGCAGCACAGCGAGAGCTTGAAGCAGTCATGGCTCATTCATGAAAATCTGCATTTGTCAAGCAGCAGATGCTCACAGGAGCTCAGCACCTTACTGGAAAAGGAAATGTGTCCTGTGAATAAAGTGGCAGCAGACACTGCAGACTAGTGCTCAAGGCCCAGTCTGGGCCCCACCAGATGTGGCTCCTCCGCATGGCTTTTCATTCTCCTTAAACCTCTGTGGGTTGTGACCTGTGTCCGGGTGCACTGGCTTCAGTTCTTGTTTACAGATTTGCCCTCTTTCTGTCTCACTGTCCAGATGTTTACCAGCTTCCTGAATGCCTCCTGGATGCAGGCTCTTATCCTCAGCTTCTTACGCATTTCTTGGGGGGCTTTTATCCTGACATTAGCTTGGCGTGTCTACTTGGCACTTCATGGAAAGTATCATTTGTATGGGTTTTTTGGTGGTTGTTTTTTTTTTTTAATAGCTATTACTATGGAAACAAAGATCACGGGGAAGTAAACATACCAAGTTGTATGACTCATAATGGAAGCACCTATGATCAGAGCTCTCAGAAATGCTTGCTATACTGGCTGACGTGTAGTATTGAAACAAATTATGCAAAACTTGTTACCTACCAGTGTAATGTCTTACATGAACACCACTGTCATCTTCAAATGGATCAGTGGTTCTCAACCTGTGGGTTGTGACCTCTTTGGCAAACCTCTATCTCCAAGAATATTTGCATTATGATTCCTGGCAGTAGCAGAACCACAATTATGAAGCAACAAAAATCAATTTATGGTTGGGAGTCACCACAGCATGAGGGACTGTATTAAAGGGTCATGACCTAAGTTTGAAAACCACTGGCCTAGAACAACGCTTCCTGCACTGTTGTACAAAGCAGGAAGATGGCTGGGAACACAACTCTATAGAAGCTGAAAACTCCTGGAGCCTCTGCGTGTAAGCAACACTGACCAGACTGTGAGAGAGGGCACACCTGTTAAAAGAAAAAGAAGCAAAAAATCCAAAGCAACAAACAAACCAACAAAAACCCAAACCAAAAACCTGTTTTGTTTTTGTAAACCAGGTGAAACATATTCAGTATGCTTTGTGTTAAGAATGTGAGTCAAGCCGGGCAGTGGTGGCGCATGCCTTTTGTCCTAGCACTCAGGAGGCAGAGGCAGGCGGGTCTCTGAGTTCGAGGCCAGCCTGGTCTACAGAGTGAGTTCCAGGACATCTAGGGACATGTAGAGTAACCCTATCTCAACAAAAAACACAAAACAAAACAGCAACAACAGAGCGTGAGTCAAATTTTTAAACTGTCACTCCCCTTTACAGTCCAGGGCTGTCATTATAACTATGAAGACTGTGTACTTCACAACTGCAGACAGGGTCATTCACACAGCATACAATATGAATTATGCCTTGATGGAGTTACACAGTGTCACAGCCAGACCAGTATTAGCAGAATATGTTCCCAGGGTTCCACCACATGTTAACTCAGCATGTGGTCTAGATGTAGGGATCAATATCAGTTATGATGGATGGGTCAGAAGGCTCTTCAAATCAATGTGTGCTCTGTTTAATCTATTAATCCAGATGTCCATCTTTACCTGGATCAATCCTTGATGGAAAAGACCCTGCTGAGCAGACATAGATGGAGCCTGCATGCCCTATGCTGAATTTGTTGTTCTAGGGATCATCGCTTGTAAGGCTCCCTCTGGTGTGTAAGAACTGGGCAGGGGTCACATTTGAACATCAGTCATCTTTACCTGGGGTTTCTCTATAAAAGAAAAAGATGTTACCATCCCAGGTATATGAGAAGTCACAGTAGGCACATCCATAGAGACAGAATCAGGTTCATTGTTTGGGTGAGGATGGGAATCTTTTGTAATCACATCATTGTTATGATGTTTTCTCCATGCCTCTAAAATACTGGAAAGTACCGAATTGCACACAACCACACTTATATTTTGAAGATTTTCTTTTTAAAGATTATATGCATGTGTATCCATCTCTGTGTGTATCTGCATGTGTGTGTGGCTGACCAGAGGTCCTCTGGAGTTACAGGTGGTTGTAAACTGATCAATAAAGGTGCTAGGAGATGAACTTGGATCGTCTGTAAGAGCAGTAAATGCTCTAAAAAGGCTGAGCCGCCTCTCCAGACTCTGGAGCATAGGGGTGAACTTTAGGGCATATAGAGTACATCCCAGCCAAGAAAGGACGTATTGAGACAGTGGCTCCTCATTGAGCTCAGAACATCTCTGAAACTAGTCCTGAAGACAGAAGACTCCTGAGCTATTCCGAGTTTCTCTTCCGGCAGAGCTGGGACACAGCTGTACTGTGAGTCCTGTAACAACCATTTGAACCTGTTGAAATTTAATGTCTATGGTGAGGTAAGAGGCAGATGATCTAATCATCTTCATGATCTTTATGATCTTCAGAGGCATGTCCTTTTCAAAGTGATTAGTATTAAAGCCTTCACTGTCGACTCCTGATGGCTTCATCAGCAGAGAGACTAGAAGGGACATGTTGTAGCTGCTATGTTGCCCTGTTCCACACCAGACTGTGAGGTCATCACTGGTTTCGAGCCTTCAACCTTGGACATCCAGACCCATGGACCATTTTCTTTTTAACTCCCCCTAGTATGAGGTGCCGTGTTATATTAGCAACAGAAAACAGCTGATAGCACCTACGACACATAATTCAATTTGAGAATCTGACTTGAGAAATTCTAGGAGATTCCCGAGATCTTCCTTTCTGCATTCTCCTGCACATACGGAGAGCCTGAGCCAAAGGCCTCGAGACTGGGGCTCACCAGGACAGGACATGAAAGCCCATCTCATCATCCCTCAGTAACGGGTAGGGAGAGAGAAAGGTTTTTCTCTTCTTTCTTTTTTGTCTTTTGTCTTGTTTTTTAAAACAAAACAAACCAAACAGGGTTTTTCTCTGTATAGCCCTGGCTGTCCTGGAACTAGCTCTATAGACCAGGCTGGCCTTGAACTCATAGAGATCTACCTGCCTCTATCATCAAAGTCCTGGGATCAAAGGCATGTGCCACTGCTCCGAATTATTTTGCGTCAGGGTCTCACTATATATTTCTGGTTGGCCTGGAACTTACTAAGTAGATTAGGCTGGCCATGAACTCATATACTCACATCTGGTCAAGGAATTTCACATCTGGTGAGAAGTCTGGGGCTAAGAGGTCATATGCTCTGGTGAGGAAGCTATTGCTATTGTCTTGCTAACTGAGTATGATATATCTGTCACAATGCCTTCTAAATAGTTATGCTTATGTCCGTAGACTATGTCGCTTTAGTCTCTGGTCAGAGAAGCTTCTTTTTAGGAAGGGTATTGGTTACTGCAGAGACTTGTAAGTTATCTTACTTGAAGAGTAAGAAGTGAGAAGAAGTGACTGTTGAGTGACCAGCTGTAAATGGGACATCAGGGAACAGGGGATGGAGAGAATGTAAGCTGGACAAAGGGGTGGGTGGTGTGGAACAGTCTCCTAGGCAAAACACGGCCATTGTGTCCACAGCCATGATTGACTAAAAGAGACCTGCACAAGGTTGTGCCCACTAATTTTCCTCCGGGGTTAAGGAGTACGCTCATGAGGCAGGCTCCAACCCAATATTTACAGGCAGTTAAGACTTGTGGGGAGGAGAGGTATTTCTATTTTCTTTAATGGTGTAGTTGTCCATAAGATGCTCATAATTCTTTACGTAGTCCTAATTAAACCCATTGTTTCCCAAGCTAGACTTAAGTGGAATCTTTGGTTTGTCTTATTTGGATAAATAGGTGTTGATCTCTTCATAAAAAAAGTTTGCAAAACATGGACCCAGCCACAAAGGGATGCTGACTGATAAGAAACATTCCTAGTCACTACTGGATGTGAAAATCAGCTTGTGCACAGCACAGTCAATGTGCCAGGCACTTCCTGAAGACTAACACTCATGAAAGTCATGTGCTCTTCACAATGGTGTGCCACTGCTACAGCTAAGGTCCACCTTTCCATCTGAGGAGCCTGAAGCATGGGAGGGGACTGTGCCCTGGTCCCAGAGAAGCAAATAGAAAAATCAAGAACTGAAGTTCATGAGCCTCCTGGCTTTGTGGTTTTGATCATTCATGGAGGTACCAGAAATTTCCTTTGAGCAGGCGAGTTCTAACAGACCTGCCCAATCACTGGGGCAGAGGTGGCTTAAGCCAACGGGACATCAGCTCTTGCTCTGGCTACCAGGGAAAGCTGAATCAATCTTGGAACACCTCAAAAAGCTCCAGGGAGGAGTCTAAATGGTTGTCCCAGCTGCCATCAGGCCTAGGCAAACCCTTCCCTCCATTGTACCAGGAATCAAAGCCCTGGGGTCTGGAAACCACAGATTCTTGTGTGAGCATCTAGAGTTCCCTGTTGTGCAGGACTGTGATGTCATTGAAAACAGGGAGATGTAAGACGATGCATGCCTGTCACCCCAGGAGTCTCTCAAAGCCAGCTTAGGCTACATAGTAATGCCGTCTCCAAAAACAAAAACATATCTTTTTCAAAAAAGGAAGGCAAGATTATGTAAGAGAGTAAGCTGGGAGTGGTGGTGACCCAAGTACAGCAAGCATGGGCACCCGCTTGCCTGTAGGGACTCTTGTCATAGGGACTTGCACAGTAAATGTGTGGGGCTTGTTCCTGCTCCTGTGCCTGGCTTAATTAACTCCTGTCAACCTGACAACACTTAATGTTGGAGGTTTGTGGCAAACCCTAACTTCTGACAGATGACAGGATGTCAGAGCCCTCATCATGGAGAGCGGGAGACCAACACACAGCTTAATGGTCATGAGCTATAGGCAGGCAGCTGCAGGTAGGACAGTAACACCAGTTATCAGAGAGATTTCCCTTCTGAAAAACCATCCTTCTTACCCCAGGGTCTCATGCTGGCTGAAAAGGGAAAGGAACAGAGTATTCAGACGCCCTGGGTCATCCCTGAGAATAGTGACAGCTCCGTTAAATACAAGATAGGACTCAAAGACAGGCAGGTGCCAGTAAAAATGCGGTACTCATTTTTGATGGCTGTGCTACGTTTTAAGGCAAATGTCACACATACAAAAACACATCAAGAGATGAACACGTTAGAAAAATATCCAGGAGACATTTCAGACAGTTGCGGTGGTGTCTTCCCTGTTCCGAAACTCCATCCACTTCTCTGAGAACTCAGGGAGGCATGGGACCAACTCCTCTTTTGGCCTCCATGAGGGAGATCCTAAGCATGCCACAGAGAAGCACCTTCCTCTGTCCATAGCAGCACTCACTACTGTGGGTCCAGGTTGAGTCTTGAGTGTCCAGTCAGTGGGTTTCACTGTCCAACTTCAAATCCCTACTTAATAAGATTCTTTAGATATGGGAATATCAGGATACCAAAGACAATTTGTAGTTTAGTTCCCCTTTATCCAAACTCAGACTTGCTTGGAGCTAAAACACGCGCGCGCACACACACACACACACACACACACACACTACATAAAGTATATGCAAATTCAGAGGAAAAGATACACTGAAACTTAAAAAAAAATACCAAATGCTCACTCATAACCGAACAATGTGATTGATTCCCCTTTTAAAAGGTGTTGGCAACAAGGTTTGCCCTTCCCTGCTTAGTTCCCGGTCCCTCCTGGCCCCTCAGGAGAGTGGCGGTGGCTCAGTTGGTTTAGAGAGCTGGGCTTCACCCTGGCTGCGTGGGCTCTGCTCCGTGCCCACCCCTTCACTCAGGCACAGGCCCGGTTTTAAAACGGCCTCTGTCTGTCCCAAGTATGTGAGGATTCAGTGATAACACAGCAGGGAAAGCAAGAGAAAGAGCGAAGCCAATGACTTAGGGACGTAATTGCCTGTTACGGGTGGGGTTGGCAGAAACTGTGGGTTGGGAGTAACAGCAGAGTTTGGTACCCAGAAATGGGGTAGAAGGCGGGTTTGCTCATTAGGAAGAGGCTGCGTTGAATGCTTTCACAATCCTTCAGAACTAAGGAGGATAACAACTCAGGAGAGCTGCGTATGCCCACAGGTGGCCTTCATGGAGAAAGCTGTCTCAGGTAAACTGGGCACTTACAGGTATTGGAACTTGACTTCCAAGAAGCAAAACAGTAATTTCCACAGATTTATCCTTGGTCTTATCAGATCCTGATGAAGTAGGTAAGAGGCAGGTTACAATAGACCAAGGACCAAACATAGGTCACACACAAGCAAGTAGTTTAACTACTGTGGAAGCCAGACAGGGGCCTGCGAATTTTAGGAAGGACCTAGTCAAACTGTAGACTGACCAACCAATAAAAGTCAGCAATGCTGTGACCTCATCATCCCTCCCAGAGGAGGAAGTCCTAGGTCTATGGCCCCTCCCTGAGGAGGAGGTCCTATGGTCTGTGGCTAAATCCAAATGGAAATGAAGAGGAAGTGTCTGCGGAAGGCCAGGCCTTGCTTGGCCCGAGCAGAGAAGTGCTTCAGTCTAGAATGGGAACAATCCTCTCATTCTCTTTAGGGTGCCCGTCTGCCCCTGACCTCAGAGGTTATGGTTTACTCAAGCTGAGACCCCAGCTGTGCTAACCACCACAAGGAGTATCTCTAACTTTGTTTTACCTCTGGTCCCTTAGAAGCCACCCACACAAGTGGAGCATAATCCTTTAACCCAAACGCCAGCTCAGCAGATTCCAGCTCAGTCTAAGACTGAGAAGTTAAGTTCTTCAGTGTCTGTGGCTGTAGAGACAATGTGATAAACTCTTCTGGCTTGCTCAGAAAGCACCAGAAGCAGAGCTCCTGAGGAACAGTGAAGAATCCATCTGCATCCCCCCACCCCCCCATCCCAACCCCGGACCTTTATTCCCAGGCCTCTGTGAACCTGGAATCCCTCAGGCCTGGCAGCTCAAGGGGGTTCCCAAATAGAGTCAAAATATATCCACAGCTCCATGGAGACATGGATCAAAACAAACATCAGAGTGTTCTAGTCCTCAGGAAGCAGTCCTGGCCTGGGGGATCCAAGCCTGTGCTGATAGATCACTCTCAGACTGGTGGTTGGGCCAAAGCATTTCTCGGGAGACAAAAAGTCTGTGAGGGCCATGCCCATGTCAATGGGGCAGGCTACCAGGGTGGGTTGCTGGTACTAGCAGGCTGGCTCGAGACCCAGCCCCAGCCCCATCACAGCACTGACTCCTTGGATTTGAGTTCAGGAGCAATGGCCCCAGGGCCTGCCGGGTTCTGGTGTGTCACCAGAGGCGACGTCTCCTCCTCAGATTTGGAATTGGGAATGGCTTCCACCTTCACTTCTTGCAGCTCCTGCTCACCTTTCTTCACTGCCCTCCGATTCAGGTGGTTGAGGATCCCGGCTCCCAGGGCATCCCCTTCCACATTCACCACAGTGGTGGTGCGGTCCCTGGTGGGAACAGGAAGGAAAAAGGACTGATGCTATATCCAGAGTCACCAGTGGAGGGCGCTGTCACAAGCACAGGTGGCCACAGGGAGTGATTGCAGTTCTGAGTAAATGGGTAAAGTTTGAATGAGAATGGCCATGTTAAGTACCCCAGTGCCTCAGACCCATGGGGGTGGAAAAGCCAGGTGAGCGAGGCTCAGAAAGAATAGCAAAACCTTCCCTCCCTTACTGTGTGAGGATGTTGACAGTGACACATTTATGGCCTGAAGACTGTTGTCTTACAGAGACTGTTCCTTCCGAGGTGAACTGAATGTGCCTCCACATTCAGCTATATACCATAAAGGCTGTGTCCCTGTCTCAGCTATACACAATAACCCTGCCTCCCTGAACTTCCTGCAGCTTCTCTGTCCGACCCCAGCCTCCCTGTGTCTGGACACCTGTCCTGTTCCTCCCTTCCTCAGCACCTTAATCAGGAGCCCTGCTGGATGTGGCTGTGACATGGGAGGGAGTATCTCCAACAGATCTGTGCTAAATTCATTTTCTCTGAGCAGCATTTACTCAGGAAAGTAACAGATGCTCATTGTCGAAAATGTCAGAAAAAGAGCAGTTGAAGGCAGCAAAGCAGTCACCTGAGCATATTCGACACTCCTGGGAGTTGATTTGCAATCTAGTTCCTGACAGCCATCTTTCCTCAGACTTCTGTTACATGCAATGGCCCTGCTATAGAGAACATCCCGAGCATTTGAGAGAAGTGAGTGGACATGGTTTGGGGTTCATCTGTCCTTCCCGCTCAGTGTTACGGCACAATCCTGTTTCAGTCCTGGGTGCCAACAGCATTCCATGGCTATAGGCAAGCATGTCACAGAAAATAGCTCTGCCTTTTCCACAGCCTACTTAGCACAGGTTAGCTCAATATCCACCCCAGTCATTGGAGCTCAGAGAAGGTCCTGTAGCCATTTTGAAGACAGGAAAAGTGGTGTGATCTTCCCTAAGGGCACTGGAGGGCTGGAGCCTTCTGCCAGGGGCTTGTGTGCCCACATCTTTCTACTGGAAAGCCAGCAAGGGTGCTATTTCCCTCACAGGCTGAACATTCTCTGGGCACAGGGGCAGCTGGAAGGGAAAGGAGACAGACAATCCCTGACTGGCTCTGGTCTTGTCTAGCGCAGGGATGGAGCTCCCTCTGATGAGGTGTCTGAAGCTTAGGAGTCTCTATAAGACATTTTACCCCATTTCTGTGAAGAGCCCTCAGGCTTCAGCCCAGCATGGCAGACCAGTGTCAGGCACCTGAAGCCAGTGTCTCTCCACCTGGCTGTGACCAGCCCAGCAGGACTGTCCTGCTTATTAATGTTTGCTGAATGCTGTCCCACATGCCCCATGTTCTCTGCATTGTACAGAATGGTGACTCATTTAGTCCTAGCCATTACTGGTTAGGCTTTTACTGTGATACACAGATCCATAGAAGAGCCTGGGCCAAATGCTTGTCTTCTTACCCTTGAGCTCTGCAGTCCCCACATCACTGCCTTAGTCAACTTTCTTAAAGAATAGCATTATTTATTCCTGCATGAGGTATCAGAAGGCTCAGGCGATCAACCTTCAGACATTCTTGTGTCTGTAAGGAATGCAGGGATAGCAGCCTGGTCACCTCCTGGCCTAACCTCTCATATGTCCAAGCACGGGGCGTGTGCATGCTCTCACTGCACAGCAACCATCCCTCAGATATTTACAGGCCAGGGCCAACTACTGCTCCAATTACTGTCACTCTACTCTGCTGTCATCTGCACAGGTCCCTGAACCTACTGAGAATACTACAACACTACAAAGAAGTCCTGGACGGTCAGCTCTCGTACCATTTGTGAATGCTCATGGGACTTCTCACAGTTAGAAATCTGGCTTAACTCCAGATGCCTTCCAAAGCAAAGATGGTTTTAAGTGTCTCTGCATGCACCAAGTTCTCGAGGGCTCCACAGACTTTCTTTATTCTTTGGAGTCAGCTACTTACACAATCCAGTCCACAGCCAGGATCAGAGAGAGGTCATGCGTGGGCAATCCAATGGCCTCCAGGATGATGGCAATGGTGAGGACCCCTCCAGCTGGCACACCTGCCGCTCCAACACTGGATGCCGTGGCAGTCACTCTAGGGGACAGCAAAGCAACCACGGCCTTGAACACGGAGCATGGAGGGGACCCAGGGAATTACAGAGCATTGCAGCCAATTGCAGACTTAGAAATAACAACCACACGCTCTAGGAGCATGAGAGATGATATATCCTCCAAGCACACACAGACCTCATGCCCTCCAGTTCTGTGCTCACAAATTAAACCAACCGCTGACCCGAAATACTGAAAACTACTATTAACTAACTAAGTACTGCACACCTGTGGATCCTTTTCTTCTTACTGTCTTGATGATACGGTGTAGCAAAGACGCCCATAGCACTTACATCACATTAAGTACATAAGTAATCTAGAAATGATTTAAAGTATCGAGGAAAATATGTGCAAATTATATACAAGGAAGGACTGATGCAGTTTAAACCTGAAACGTCCCCTACGGGCTGGTTTTTAACACTTGTTTCTGAGCTGGCAGCTGTACTTTGAAGGCTGTGGAGTCTTTGAAAGGTGGGGCTTGACTGTGGCTCACTAGGGATGGACGGGCTTTGGAGATTATACTTGCGCCCCGTCCTGACCTGCATCCTCAGCTTCCTGCCTATCACCACGTAAACCAGACACCATCCTTCGGTGGACCAAAATTCCTCTGAACTATGAGACCCAATAAACTTTTAACATCTTTTAAGCTGCTTCTGCCACTTTGTCATAGCAATGCAAAAACAGATTACTCCAACTACCTATTGTCTGTTGGGAAAGACGGGCCGGGAACCGAAGCCCTGTGACAGATAACTTGGATTGTCGGTTTGATTGAATTGGGAAAGTCCTAAAGACACACTTCTGGGTGTGTTTGTGGGGACATTTCCAAACAGGGTTAGCTGGGACGGGAAGACTCACCCTAAATGTAGGGAGCATCATACCATAGCTACAGTTCTAGACCATATAACGGAAAAGGACAAGGCCAACTGAATGCTAGCACTCACCTCTCTGTGCCCCGATTGGCCCAGACGTAGGCAAACAGCCTCCCACTCCCATGCCTTTCCCACAACTGCATCCTCTCAGAGCATAAGCCAACACACAGCTTTCCGCCCTTAAACTGCTTTCTGTCAGGTATTCTGTCCCAGCAGCAAGAAAACTAAGACAGCCTCAGGATACTTAGGGATGACTGTGATGAATTCTCACCATCCCACCTTTACAGACCAGACACTGAGGACTGGTTTTTTTCAAAGGAAATTGCAGACACACACGTCAAAGTCTTAAGCCAGGCCTAACGATGTAGGAAAGAGTAATGGGCTCACAGAATGGTGAAGATCTGTCCTGCGTTCAGGTCCACATTGTTGAGCTGGGCGATGAACACCGCAGCCACACACTGGAAGATGGCTGCCCCATCCATGTTGACCGTGGCCCCAATGGGGAGGATGAACCTGCTGATCCTCTTGTCTACGCCATTGTTTTCCTCGATGCACTTCATCATAGACGGAAGGGTTGCTGAGCTAGAAACGGACAAAACAACCAAGCATGGAAACGGTCCTCAGCCAGGTGGACACCACTCAGCTCAGACCACGGAACACACCGGTGCGGGTGAGGCATCCCAGCCAGTGTCTGGCAGCGGTCCCTGGAAATGAAGGAGGCCAGCCAGACCCCTTTCAAAGTTTCCAGTGTAACTGTCAAGCTCCACAGGGTTCAAACACGACTTCCAGGACACACTTGTTACATTATTCATGTGGAACCCCCTAAGGGCCGCATCCTGCCTCAGTACACAGGGTTCCCAAGAGAATCACTGGGCTCACCTGGCTCCGTACCCATTTGGTTGGTTCTCAAGCCCACTCACCTGGAACAGGTCGCAAAAGCTGTCGCAAACGGGGTGAGGAGGCCCAGGAGGAATCTGAACGGGTTTTTCCTCGTAAAAGCAAAATAGACAAGAGGCAGGACAATTCCTCCATGGATAACATGGCCTAGTATAGATGCAAAGATATATTTCCCGAGGCTGGTCACGAGCATGATGATGTCCTTCATTTCCACAATCTTGCTTCCGATCAGGAACGTGATGCCTATAGGTACATACCTAGGAATAAGCATAGATACTCATCATGGCAGTGATGAGGCTGGGAGATACCGAGCCTCCCAGGAACTTTCAACTGGGTCATCTTCGTCTCTCCATAGTCCTCCCTCTGGTATACGCGTACCTTTTCTTTTAGTTTTTCTTTTCTCCTACCTCCTCTTCTTCCTCTCTGGTCCTTCCTTTTACACAACGTCTCACTATACAGTCCAGATTAGCCTGGTGCTTGTGATCTTCCTGCCTCAGCTTCCCGCGTGTTGGGCTGATTGCCATTATACCTGGCTTTGCATTGTTCCTAACTGACAGACTGCCGCCGACTACATGGCAAAAAAAGGCAAATAACTTAAAAGGACAGGCTATGCACGTGCGACTACAAGCTTGACTTTTAGCTTTGCTCAGACTTGTCCTGAGAACTCAGAAATATCAGAATCCCACAGAACTGCCGTGGTACGAAATGAACACGGCCCAGGGCTTCTGTGAAGTTTGACATTCTTTGTGGCTTGGAAGACATGATCCCGTGGGAAAAAGTCATTAACAATGATTTTCTGGGAATACTGCCAGAAGAGGAAGATTTTTTTTTCCTTTTAAAGGGAGAAAAGGAATAAATTTTAGAAACTACAAAGAACAAAAGTCAGTTGCCGTAAATTTAGTATCAAGCTAGTAGCGATTCTACAATTGTTGTTTTAACTTATAAATTTTAATTTACAGTTAATAATACCTCCTAGTTCAGATTTCAAGGGCGGCAGAAGTGTGAGGAGTGTGAAGTCTTGTGCATCAGCCCCTGAGCAACCTGTTGGAGTTGGCCAGCGTGACTGGCTTTTGAGTTTTCTTTCTAGAGACAGCCTAAGCAGCATTAGGAATTTTAAGTCTCCTCTTCAAATAAGAATGCATCTGAGGACTAGAACACTACTCGTCAGGCACCATTCCCGGGCCAGGCCCCTCCAGACAAGCACCCCTAGTACCTCAGGACTCCTGGGTGCCTAGAGATCCTGGAACGCATTTAAATCTGTGTTGTTTCACAGTCCACATTATGCTTCCGAGATCTTTTGTATCAGTATTTAGAAATTTACCTTTTAAAAAATATGATGGAATTCTAGCATTGAAACATTCATTATATGTAGAGTTGATTGCTATTAAGTACATTTGAATTGCTGAGCAGCCAGTCCCACCACCCAGCCCAGAAGTGTCTCCATCACTCCAGAGCAGAGCTCTGCTCTCATATACAGTAGCCCCCATGCCCTCTGCCCCCGCCAGCCTCGGGTAACTGCTGTTGTAGCCTAATGTTACATATATGTCAGAATATCGTTTTTATAAGGCTGAGTGACACTCCATTTTACACATATCATCCATTTTGTTTCTCCACCTGCCCACTACTGATAGACATTTGGGTTGTTTCTACCTTCGACACACTATTGTGTTGCTGTTATTGTTCAGTTTGTGACCGGGTCACAAGTAGCCAAGGCTGTTCTTGACCTCCTGATCCTCTGACCTCCACCTCCTAGGGGGTGGGATTACAAGCGTGTATAGCTTCATGACCTTGTGGCTAGTGTTTTCTCAGTGGAAGTACCTGGGTGTCTTCCTAAGCGCTCATCCTTGGAAACGCGCCTATCCATCCGTGCCACGTGCCTGCGTTCTCTAGGTCAGGACATCAAGTGGAGCCCTGATGATTTGCAGGTGTGCGCATTTTAAACATTAGGAAACGGGGCTGAATTGTTCTCTGACGTGGCTGTACCAATTCCTGTTCCCACCAACAGTCTAGAGGGAAGCCACCAAGCCTGCTCCCGCACCAATAGCAACCCATGGGAGACTTTTGAAAATGTCAGGAAGACAGTTTCATTGTCACAACTTTGAAAGAGCTGGGGATAAAAACCCTGTTCTCTAGTCAACAGAATAACCAACTCAACATTACTTGATTATCAACTGGGGGAGGTGCCCCTCAGGCTGTGCACTGCTCATGACAGCTTTTCCTTCTGTGAGCTGCCTGCGTGCACACCAGCCCACACCCTGACAGTGTAACACACTGTTTTCAGTCATAAGGACACTAACGTGGGGGTGTGGTAAAGCTGGCCTGCCAGTGCTTGGGAGATCTAGACATGGGGTACGGAGTTCTAGATCATCCTTGGCTGCATAGCAAGTTCAAGGCCAGCCTGAACTACAGGAGATGCTGCCTCACAGAACTAAGCCAAACCAAAGCAAACATCAGTTCTCTCCCCAGAATAACAACAGCCAAGTAAAGAGGCACGTATTCAGTGAGGCACGTATGCTGGTTTATGTGATTTTTTTTTACATTGAGCAAGAGAGAGGCCGCTCACGGGGTCTGGATTTGGCTTGTCAGTTTCAAATTTCTCCTAAAACCAGTCCAGCTGGTACCTAAGTCGTCAGAGAGAGAAAAGTATGTGAAGGAATAAACTAGCTTGGTTTTTTTTGTTTGTTTGTTTGTTTGGTTGATTGGTTGGTTGGTTGGTTGATTTCTTGAGACAGGGTCTCTCTATGCAGCCCTGGCTGTCCGAGAACTCATACCTTGAACTCCACCTGCTTCTGCCTCCTGAGTGCTGGGATTAAAGGCATGCCTTACCACACCTAGCTTCATAAACTAGCTTTTAATAACTATTGGCTATCATTAGTTTGGGTAACAACTAATGGACAGCATCATTTAGCAACTAAAATTCAGAGGTGATATGCTAACTAGCTCTCATGTCAGCTTGCCCCAGGCTGGCTCAGTCCTTGGGAAGAGAGAACATTATTGAGAAAATGCCCCACCTGACTGGCCTGTGGTGTAGTGTATTTTCTTGGTTGATGATTGATATGGGAGGGCCCAGCTGACCTTGGCCAGCACCACCCTGAGGCAGGTGGTCCTGGGTGCTATAGGAAAGCAGGCTGAGCAGGCCATGAGGACAAGCCAGTACGCAGCATTCTCCATGGCCTCTGCATCGGCTCCTGGCTCTTGGCTCTGCCCTGCTTGAGTTCCTACCCTGACTTCCTGCCATGATAAAATGTGATGTAAAACTAAAATAACCTCTTCCTCCCCATGTTGTTTAAGGTCATGGTGTTTTAGCACAGCAATAGAAGCTCTAAGCAAGACAGGTGAAATGCCAGGAAAAGCTTTTAAGATCTGAGGGCTGGAACTAGTCTGATTTCTCGGAAGTTGCTCTGAGGGAGATGGTCAGATTGTTACTTCTTAGCTGGGATTCAAGCTAACAGTTTCTACTGAGCAGCCAATCCTTTCACTAAATAGGACACAGAGAAACACAAGTTCAAAGCTTTCCTAAAAGACCATTGCAAGCTTTACCTAAGCAGGGGAAGCTAAGCTTTCCCTCCTTGTTGTAAGAGGTCACACTAATGATCTTCTTGAAGCTTAAAGTTTATCATTTTAAGGTAAAAGAACCTTATTTTATGCAGCAGACAGTAAACTGGACATGGTAAATATATGAGCTGACATTTGAACCCATATATGGATCGTGGTGATGTGAGTCCAGGGGTCAGTGTGGACACCAAACAGTAACTATGTGCTCCCAGCTCTCCAGGAGACCCAGATGAAAAGGGAAACTACTGCATCCCTTCTTTACAGATTTAAAACATCGTCATCGCCATTAGTGTGTGTGTGAGTGTATATGTGTGTGTGTCTGTCTGTCTGTATCTGTGTGTGTCTATATGTCTGTGTGTCTGTGTGTGTGTCTCTCTGTGTGTGAGTGTGTCTGTCTGTCTGTCTGTCTGTGTGAGTGTATGTGTATATGTGTGTCTGTCTATGTGTGCATGTCTGTCTGTCTGTGTGTGTGAGTGTGTGTCTGTGTATGTGTGAGTGTGTGTGTGTGTCTGTCTGTATGTGTGTGTGTGTGTGAGTGTGTGTCTGTGTATGTGCATGTGTGAGTGTCTGTCTGTATGTGTGTATGTGCGTGTGTGAGTGTCTGTGTGTGTGTGTCTGTGTATGTGCGTGTGTGAGTGTCTGTGTGTGTGTGTGTCTGTGTATGTGCGTGTGTGAGTGTCTATGTGTGTGTGTGTGTGTGTGTGTGTGTGTGTGTGTGATATGTGGGTACATGGGAAGGTTGCAAGACAACTTTTGAGCATCTGTCTCTCCTCCCACTGTGGGTTCCAGAGATCAAGCTCAGGTTGTTAGGCTTGCTGTCCACTGAGCCATTGCCCCGGTCCAACCATTGCTTTTTATACCTGACAGGCTATGCACAGGGCCAGATGTCCCACAGGGTAACCTAGATCCTGAAGAGATGGCAGAGCGACACTCACCACATGATCCATGACACCAGCACCATCGTTGCCTCATTGAAGGAACTGAAGAATCGGATGAGCTCTTCTCCCTCAGAGCCTAGCTTCTTTAGTGCCACTCCTAACACCAAGGCAAAAAGGACCAGTCCTAAAATGTTCATCCCTTCCACATCAGTGACAACGGGGATCTGTAGATCAGAAGAGATAGACGGAGTCACGTTCAACAACAGGAATGTGACGTTAGAGTGGATCTGTGCAGTGTCTGAAACACTGCAGAATAATCAAATATGCACGTTCTCTTTAACCTGTAGTGAGTTACAAACAGCAGGAGACACAGTCAGAGAGTACACAGTTATTAGCCAGGAGTAACTGCTCACACCTGTCATCAGGGAACTCAGAGATTCCTAGGGAAAGTGCTGAGGTTTTGAGGCTAGCCTGGGCTATAAAGTAAGACATTGTCTCAAAAGAACAAAACAAAACCAGAAGAGCTGCCTGTTAGAATGTTCCTTCAGAGACCCAAAGATGCTAACTGTGATCTCCCATGTCAAGTGCATCTTTTGCCGTTTGGATCTTGTACTGATCTCCAAGTTGACAAATCTCAAGAGGTTATCAGAATTCATGTGAGCTTTCCCCCAGGGTCTTCAGCAAACCACCCACTGAAGATGTGTAGACATAACAGAGCCTTTGTGTCCCCAGCAATGCTGAATTCCATGGCTGCAGGCCGTTTAGAGTAAACAAGCATCTCATACTGTCAAAACATCACAGCCAGGCAAGATCTGATGGTGGTGGAACTCAGTCCTTGGGAGGCCAAGGCAGCAAGCAGGATTCTAGTTCAAGGCCACTGAGACTCCATCTCACAAACAAACAAACAAACAAACGGGCTGGGGAGACTGCCTGATGCTCTTAGCAAGCATTTACTGAGGATTGGAATTCAGTTCACAGTATCTACAAGAGACAGCTCACAACCACATGTAACTCCAGCTCTGGGGGATCTAATACCGTCTTCTGGTCTCCTCAGATGGCTGTATTTAGGCATAGAACCCACAGATATATATATTAAAATAGTTCTAAATAAATTAAATAATTTAGAATAAATAAATAAAATAGTTTTAAACAACAAGAAGAAAAACCTTCATAAAGTGATGTATAGGAAACACAGTAAAAACCCCAGATAGCAGTTCTGGTTCTGGGATTAATTACTTCCTCTGAACCTTGGGTTCCAGCTCTTAGCTGCTGTTTTTTTTAAAAACCATGTTTATTTACTTACTGTATGCAGAGTGTGCATGCACATGGCATAGCACCCATGTGTTCATATGCGTACGTGCAAACACACACACACACACACATACACACGGATGTCAGAGAGGACAAAGTCAGCTCTCAGCTTCACTGTGAATCCCACGGATCAAGCTTGAGTCATCAGAACCTAGCAGCGTGTAACTTAACCCGCTAGTTAAGTCACCAGCTCCTCAACTAATTTTTTTAATACAATGTTTTCTGTTAAAAAAAAGCCAGTAGAGTTTTGAGCCCTTCAGCTCTTGTCTGACAAGGAGTGTAGGCTGGGTAGAGGGCAGAGCCGCTCCTCTTTCCTGTGACAGCCCACAACAAAATTGCTCCTGTTTAAAGGAAATACAGGGACAAAGAGTGGAGCAGAGACCAAAGGAAAAGCCATCCAGAGACTGCCCCACCTAGGGATCCATACCATATGCAGCCACCAATCCCAGTCACTGTTGTTGATGCCAAGAAGTGCTTGCTGACAGGAAGCTGGTATAGCTATCTCCTGAGAGGCTCTGCCAGAGCCTGACCAATACAGATACGGATGTTTGCAGGCAACCATTGGACTGAGCACAGCGACCCCAACGGTGAAGTTAGGGGAAGGGCTGAAGGAGCTGAAGGAGTTTGCCACCCCATAGGAAGAACAGCAATATCAACCAATCATACCCCGCAGAGCTCCCAGAGACTAAACCACCAACCAAAGAATACACATGGAGGGACCCATGACTCCAGCCGCATATGTAACAGAGGATTGCTTTATCTGGCATCAATGGGAGGGGAGGCCCTTGGTTCTGTGAAGGCTTGATGTCTCAGCATAGGGGAATGCCAGGGTGGGGAGGTGGGAGTAGGTTGGGTGAGTGGGGGAGAACACTCATAGAATCGGGGGTGGGGGTGGGGGTGGGGTAGGATAGAGGGGTTGTGGAGGGGAAACCATGAAGGGGGATAACATTTGAAATGTAAATAAATAAAATAACCAATACATTTTTAAAAAATCCTATGGTTAATTCTATTTAAAAAAAAAAATTATTGGGTTGAGTCATTCCGAGGTCCCTCATCCCTTCCATCTCTGTCACAAAAGCTAGGCCATGGCCCAGTACCTGATAAACAGACCCTTAAATTTACTGAAAATATACTCTCAATAGAGTTCACTAATTTCCAGGTTAACTGGACACATCTGAGTAAAAGGTTTGATTCCCATGAAGCTCACCAATGACCAAGCTGACGTAGTAAAGACCGATGGGTAGCAGTGGGGTCTGTTTCTAATTCGTCATTAAGAAACATCTCAGATCTAATGGTAACTCAGAGGTACAGGAAGACACTCATTGTACTGTCTGCTTTGTTTACACTAATAAACAAATTTACCAGGAAGACTTCTAGTAGTGGTGACAGGTAAGGAAGCCCAGCTGTGGAGTCTGAGTGGCTTGGGTGAGTAACTCAATCTCTCTGTTCTACAGAAAGAGGGTAAAACAATAGCTGCTGTGTACTGTTAGAAGGTTTGTGTATGTTACAAGCAAAAGGTACTTACATTATTTCTAGAAAATCAAATAATTTGGGGTTTTGTTGTTGTAGTTGTTGTTTTGGAGAAACAGGGTCCTTTGTAGCCCAGGCTGGTCTTGAATTAACGAAGCTTAAGATGACCTTCACTGATTCAGCTGCTTCTATTTCCTGATTGTCAGAATTATAGGCATGCACCACCATGTTTGGTTTTATTGGGTCTGGGGATGAACCCAGAGCTTCTGCAAGTAAGGCAGTTCTACCAATGGAGTTATATCCCCAGAAGTTCTGTTGTTTGTTTTGTTTTTTGGAGGAAAGATTTATCTCAGTTTACAGTTGCAGATATTTTAAGCTCACTTTGGTAGGGAGCACAGAGCAGGTTGGAGACTAAGACAAGGGCAGGGCTCTGTCTAGGGCGAACACCACCCAAGTGTGGCACCCAGTTGCCGCCAAATGTCACTGTTTACTGAATTAATGATTCAATAAAGGCTAGGTTTGTACCCGTGGCAAGTGATCATAGGAGATCAAAGCAGGCATGATGGAGAGTCACAGGTGAGGGCTGGAGCCTCTCATTTGTCCTTAGGCTGGGTTCTCCTGGCTAATTCTGCCAGTAGCATTCCATCCTTGAGGAACAAGGATAATTCTACTTGTGTCTTTAAAAAAGAAGCCTAGAATTGGCAAGGCCACACAGCTCCTCTGTTGAAGAGCTAACATTCTTGAATTTATCTGGGAAAGCAGGGGACATCAGCTGGGAGATACCTGTGGGTCACTAGCACTTCCACTAGGGAAATCACGACAGTGAGAAATGCCAAGTTAGACAAAACTTGAAGGTATTGTAGAGACAGGTAGGTTCTGGGATGCTTGCATTACTTGAGGCTTCAGACAGTCCCAGATGACCCTCAACACACCACTTCAAGCCATTTGCAGTGGGGATCAGACTGTCCTGAGGTTCAAATGGCACGATTCTGTTTAATTGTTTTGAGACAGGATTTCACTGTTTCACTGACTGTCCTAGAACTTACTCTGTAGACCAGGCTGGCCTTAAACTCACAGAAATCCACTTTCCTGTGCCTCCCAAGTGCTGGAATCACAGGCATGTGCCATTACACCTGACTTGACTCTGTTTTATATGCACAAAGAACTTTCCAAAGTTTGGTGTAAAGTCAAGGACAACACCATTTTGTTCTAACTTTACTGACTGTCACTTACCATTTTAGAAAAGTGTGTTGGGCTAGAGAGATAGATCAGTGGTTAAGGACATTGTCTGTTCTTCCAGAGGGCCTCGGTTCAAGTCCCCAGACATGCCAACATGGGTACCCACATGACAATTGCCCGAAACTCTCAATACCCTTTCCTGGCCTCCATGGGCAACTGCATGCATTTAGTGCATAGACACATAAGCAGACAAGACATGCATTCACATACATTTTGGGGGCTGGAGAGATGGCTCAGCAGTTAAGAGCACTGACTGCTCTTCTAGAGGTCCTGAGTTCAATTCCCAGCAACCACAGGGTGGCTCACAGCCATCTGTACAGGGATCCAATGCCCTCTTCTGGAGTCTGAAGATAGTGACAGTGTACTCATATACATAAAATAAATAAATAATTCTTTAAAAAAGAAAAGCGTGTGGACAGGATAAAGTACTAAGATCAGATCACTGGGACAACACGGCAACCTGAAGATGCAGCTGCAGCTTTCGAGGTCATTATACAGACAGATGTTAAAGTATTTACTTAGCACCCTCCCCGAATGTGCAAAAAATGTGCTAACAATATTCGACTGATTCTGTCTTAGCCCCTTTGTTATTCTGAACGTTTGTTATTCTAAAACAGGCACTTCAACTCTGTAGCCCTAGTTTCAAGCTGACTTGAGACTCATGTCTCAGCTTCCCTGCTGCCGAGATTGTAGGACTCTCCAGCAGACACGCCTTCATTACATTTACAGCAATGGTGTTTCTCTCTCTTGTCCTAGCTGGTCTGCATCCCGGGCTCAAGCAATCCTCTTACCTCAGTTCAAGTAGCTGGAACTATACATACTTACTGCCATGCTCAACCACTCTGGCTTTACTTTACTACTTAATTTTATTTTTGAGGGAGAATCTTCTTGTGTAGCCTAGGCTATCCTAGAACTCACAATGATTCTCCTGCCTCAGCCTCAAAAGTGCTGGGATTACAATTGTGCTCTATCAATAACAAGCCTCACTGTTTTTAAGTCCAAATTTATCAATTCCAAGTACATGCAAATATACAAAACCTTTGTTATATCTTCTATAATTGTCTATTTGCATGGTGAAGGATGTTTGACATTATTAAGTTATTTTTTATTTCTCCCATATCTCATGTTAGTTTTTTTTAGAGTTCTCTGTGTAGGCTATGCTGAGACACATTTCCATTGCATTTTAGCTAAAAGGGGTCTTACGAACTAGCAGCTTACAGACCTTTGGAGATTCCTGTGTGCCAGATTCTGGTGTTTAGCTGTGGTGTAAGGAGCAAACCTATCCCGGAGGTTTTAAGTATTTCATTCAGACTCCCCAATTTCCAATCCCAGTAACAGTAACAGACACATTGTGGCTGCCCTTCATTAAGGAATCTGGTTTGCTTTCCACACATTTCCATAAGCGATCTTCTGAAGAGCCTTACCTTCTCTTTGGTCACGTTCCCCGAGCTGGTGTTATGGGTCACCACCATGTAATTGGTTGCAGACTAATAAAGAGGAAGAAAACCCACCATTAGTGAGCAGGTATAGAGAACCACCAGAGGCACCAAGGGCTCGGCAAGGGCCCATTGTACTGTTGCTACTATTCAGGGTGCGTGTGCTGGGCAAGCCTCCCTTGGCTGGCCTGATGCTGACCTCCGAATCCTGCACAAGTTACACTAACACTCAGGCATCGAGCCTGCCATATGCTTTTGGGTTATTTAGGGACCGAGAGAACAGAGAATCTCCATCTGTTCCTTAGGCAATAGGGTAAAGAAGATGAAAACAATTCCCTGTTGACAGTTTGGTCCTCCAACAGCGTGTGTTTCATATCGTTTAAGAAGTTTGGTACAAATTCCAGAAAGACCAAGTTCATCACATTTTTTTTTTTCATTTATCTATTACGCTCCACTGTGTTCCAGAATGACCCGAGTGTGGCTGCTCTTTGGCATTTGTTTCTAATCTGGCTTGAGCTGCCCACCTCCAGAGAAAGGGACACGAGGTAAGGCATTGTCTTCAGGCCAAGTCTCCCAGGCCTTGGTCCTACTGTTAGTTGAGCAAATACACACCTTTGCATGACTTCTCCCTGCTAAGGAAGTCATGTGGCTACAGAACTGTCAGACATCCACAGAGAGGTATAGACCCGAGCAATCGCCTGCTTGAGCCCATGTTTCACGAACTTGTTTTTTCTCTGCTTTATCAAAGTTTCAAAGAGGCAGATGTATTCAGCTGTCTCGTGATTGTGGTGGCAGGGAGACCAACCCCACCCATCCCTTCTGTGACAAGCACACGAAGCTCTACAGGTTTCTCCACCCCCCCATTTCACATTCTATATACAAGTCACCCTTCCCCACTTTTGGTAAAATGTACATACTACCTTTATAGTCAGAATAAAAGCATGATTTCTGAAAATTCTATAATGTTTCAAAGAGTCTCCAAATAATGTTTTGAAGGCATTTTCTAAATGATGTAAAAGGATCTTGGAGCCCCCTTTCTACATCTTAGAGGTTTTTGTTGTTGTTGTTTCAAGTATCCGTCTATAAAAACTGACCCTAATGTTACTAAGTTTTGTTTATAACAAGATCCCTCTGGATTGCTCCGGTATATCTACCAAAAAAAAAAAAAAAAAATCTCCCCTGGCCTCCCCCCTCTTTCCCTCCCCCCCTTATTCTTATATTAATGAAGCTGCTTTGAAGCTTTGAGCTTTGAAGAGGTTTCAAAGGCAAGCCTCTCCTTCCCTCCGTGACCCTAGCATTTACTCACCATGTTCTGCTCTCCTACATGCTTTGAGACCTGGTCATGATTTCAGGGTTGTTTCTCCAAATAAGCCTCATTCATGATGGGTTTGGGGAGGGACTACCCTAGGATCCCTCTTTCCTGCACTTTACCAAACTCTGGTGCATTAGTTTATACAGTTCCCCAGCCAAAGTTTTATATAATTGACAAGGTATCAAACCTTACCGTAGTGAATGCGGCAACCACAAGATTGGAAGGGAACAGGTTTCTGTGGACAAAGAAAGCAAGCGTTTTGTCAGGGTTGTGGGGTTTTGTTGTTGTTTTGTGTGTGTGTGTGTGTTTTAAGTACTGTGGCTCTGTAACCTGGGGCTCTGCATAGAGTAGGCAAGTGTCCCAGCATTGAGGTATACCCCAGCTCACTCTAAACATTTAAACAGCCCTGAAACTCACTGTGTAGCAGAGATGATGTTGAACTGTGGATCCTTCTGTACATCACCAGCTATATTTTGCTTGTTTTTTTTTTTTTTTTTTTTCAAGACAGAGTTTCTCTGTGTAGCACTGGCTATCCTGGAACTCACTCTGTAGACCAGGCTGGCCTCGAACTCAGAAATCTGCCTGCCTCTGCCTCCCAAGTGCTGGGATTAAAGGCGTGCGCCACCACTGCCTGGCGCTTGTTTGTTTTTAAGGTTTACTTGTATTACTTAATTGTATATGTGTATGTGTGCACATACTTGTGTACAGACACACCAGTGGAGGTCAAACAAGAGTGCAGGATCCTGTAGAGCTGTAGCCAGCTGAGTCATCTGATGTGGGTACTAGGAACTGACGGAGAGTCCTCTGCAAGAGTGGTAAGCACTCTTAACTGTTGAGCCATTTCTCCAGCCTCAGCGATCCTTATTTAGTTAATGTTGAAGCAAGGTCTTACTATGCAGTGCCAGCTGACTTTAAAGCCTTCATCTTCCTCCCCCAGCTCCCCAAGTGCTAGGATTATAGGTGTACATCACCGCACCTGTTCAACCAATGGACCTGGTAGTTTTTACAGTAATTGAGATCCATTTATAGAATTGAGAGATCTGCCCGGCAGTGGTGGCTCAAGCCTTTAATCCCAGCACTTGGGAGGCAGAGGCAGGCGGATTTCTGAGTTCGAGGCTAGCCTGGTCTAGAGAGTGAGTTCCAGGACAGCCAGGGCTACACTCTCCCTGAGCCAGAGCCTGGGCTCACTCCAACCAAGAGATTTTGTTTTTCCTTTTCACACCTCAAACACACCTTCCAGGAATACAGCTACTATGTAAAAGATGGGATAACAGCTTGTTTTGTTTTGAAAGTTTCCAAGAGTTACTCATCTTGATAAGAAATGGGAGCACCAATGGCAAATTATAAGCTCGGAGTCCTTCCTTTTGCACTGAAGTATCAGTCTGCACTCATGGCTAGCTGCTTAGCAGCGCCTTTCTCCTCCTCTCTCTGTGTACCACCCTGTCTAGTCAAGCAGCAGTTCTAAACCAGAAATAAGGATCCAACCTCGTTTAGAGAATTTACATAGTTTTGAAGACTTATTTACTTATTTGTGTGTGTACGTGTGCGTGTGCGTGTGTACATGCTCCCTCTCATACTTGTACAAATGGACACACTGTGGTTACACATGAAGTCAGATGTTGATGGAAGTCAGGTGATCTCCTCAATCATCCACCACCTTATTTTTGTAAGAAAAAGTTTCCCACTGACTCGGGAACAAGCAAATCCCAGCAATACTATCTATCTATCCCTCCTCCTCCTCTTCCTCCTTCCTTCCTCCTCAGAGCTGGGGCTAAAGGCTTATGTAGGATGCTTGGGTGCTTACGTAGGATGCATGGGTGCTGAGAACCAAACTTTGGTCCTCAGGATAGGCAGCATCCACTTTAACCACTGTCCATAGATAGAGCTCTGCATTTATATACTAAAGCACATTTTTAGAAGGCTTAGCAGTTAAGACACTGATTGCTTTTCTGGAGAACCACGTTTAATTCTTAGCACCCACAGGGCAGTTCACAACCTTCTGTAACTCACACATGTGGTGCATAGATACATCAATACACATAAGCAAAAACATCAGTACACATAAACACATTTTTCTGTAATATTTTCCTTTTATCTTTCATATTAATAAAGTCACTGTGATGTCTTGAAATGCATGTATAGGAATGGATTTTATGTTTGGATGAAAGCTTTTCTTTCTTTCTTTCTTTCTCTCTTTTTTTAAAGGCAATAGGGGTTGGGAAAAATGGCTCAGTTAAAGTGCTTTTGGCTCAAGCATGAGGACCTAAAATAAATCCCAGGGACCTACATAAAAGCCAGAAGCAGGAATGTGAGTCTGAGATCCCAGTGCTGGGAGTCCGGAGACTGAAGGAGCTGGGTGTGGTAGTGCTCAACTTTAATTTTAGGCAGAGGCAGGTGGATCTCTGTGAGTTCGAGGCCAGCCCAGTCTACATATGCTGCGTTCCAGCACAGCCAGGGCTACACAGAGGGACCCTGTCTCAAAACAAGCAAATAAACAGAAAATTGAGCATGATTGAAGAGGAAGATGCCTAGCTTTGATCTCTGGGGTTCGTGTACTGCACGTGCAAGCACACCACACACACACAGATGAGTTTTCAGAAAACCGACTGAATCCAAAAATCTATTCATTCAAGCAATTTTATTTATTGATGGATTTTGGATTTTTGTTTGTTTGTTTTGAGACAACTCACTAGACTAGACTAACCTTGGACTCACAGAGATCTACCTATCTCTTCCTCCCAAGTGTTGGGAATAAACTCTTTGGAGCAAGACTCTGTGTAGAATGCTGTCCTTGATTTAAAAAATACCATATTCCGGCTACATACTTCCAGGATGGATCCCTGTGCTGGACTTTCCACCAATTCCTGCTCCTGTAGGCAAGTTGAGCTGCTGAATTAATTATGAATTAGGCAGGATCTAGGAGTGCTGAGAGATGAGCCTCTGGCCATTCCTTTCAGGGATTATCTTAATTTGGCTAACTGAGGTCGAAGACACAGCCTAAAAGGGGGTAGAAAGTTTAACACATTCCTTCGCCACTCTGTTTTCTGATGTGACTGCAATGTGCCCAGCTGCTTCAAGCTCCTCTCACCTTGATGGACTATACCTTGAACTGTGAGCCAAAATAAACCCTTTGTCCTATAAGTTGATTTTTTGTTAGGGTATTTTATCACATCAACAGGAAAAGAAGGTAAGTTCAGCCAGTAAGACACACACACACACACACACACACACACACACACACACATATTGCTGGGGTTCTGAGATAGGCAGGTGTGGTGACCCAGGAGTGGGCAATCTAAGATAGCCTCCTGGTGTTCATTATTACACAATCTCCATTCCTTGAGGTGACTGAGTCTATGACTTGCTTGAAATCGGTACAATGCACCAAAAGCAATGAATAGGTCATTCCTTCAGTGGTTTGGTCACCTAAAATTATAGTTTCCTGTTTTTTCAGCATACTCTCCTGCCGGTTTTCTGGGCTTACACACTTGAATAAAGGAAGCAGCTATTCCAGAAAGCCCACTTGACAAGGAACTGAGAGTGACTTCCAGCCAACAGCTGAGTAGGAACCATGGTTCCAAGTCCAAACCTCACTGAGCTAAATTCTGCCAATAGCCATATGACCTCCAAAGTAAGTCTCCCCTCGATGAGCCTTCAGATGAGAGCCAGCCAACGCCTTGACTGCTGCCCGCTAACAGACAGAAGCTGAATGCCAAGGTTCCCATAATCTCTGGGATTATACCTGCATGGGAGTTTAAGCTGCCGTATTTCAGTCATCTATTACTAGATAGCTCATACACAAGCTAACAGTATAAATGACAATCAACCCCAAAAATTTGTTTAGGACTCTCACTGTGCTCCCAGCACAGCCAGCATGCACAGCCTCCCCACACTTACTGGTCTATGAAACCTGAATTGGTTTTGGCATCCTTAAGAACAGCCAGCAAGTGTATGCCTGGGTTCGAAAACGGGGATTCTTGGCTGAATTAACTGTTGAAAATCGTGAGAAGTTCTTATCATGGGCATGTTTTCTTTAAACAAGCAGATGTGGACTGGGGATGAAGCTTAGCTGATAGTATGTGTGAACTGGATTTGGTCCCCAGGGCCATTTAAATGCACCTATAACCGAGCCCCTAGGGGGTGAGGGTAGAGGATAGAAGTTCAAAGCCATCTTTGGCTATAGAGTGCAATTCGAACTGGCCTGGGCTTCATAAAGTCCCATTTTATTTTTAGTTTTGGAAAGATAAACTAGCAACTTATGTTGGGCAGTCTTTGGTCTATCTGTGAAAAGCAATATATTTACCTTCCTTCCATTACAAAACAACTTCCTATCCCAGCTCCGTGTGACTAGGTCTGGCATCTCCTTCTGTTTGCTCGTCTCCTTGGCAGCAGAAGGAGAGCCTGTGCCAACCTTCCTGGTCTTTACTTACTACTTGTCAGTTCTTGGTCCTCAGACCCAGTTGGAGAGAGGGTTTTCCTCTGTGAGGACAGGCAAGGCATGGAAACTGCCAAGTTAAAAAACCTCTACCTTCTTTCTGACTGTTTTATGTCAACTTGGCACAAGCTAGACCATGGTTCTCGACATGTGGGTCGAGAGACCTTTGGGGATCGAATAACACTTTCACAGGTGGGGGTTGCTTAAGACCATTGGAAAACACAGATATTTACATTACAATTCACAGCTGTAGCAAAACTACAGTTATGACGTAGCATAACTGTACGGTTGATGTCACCACAGCACGGGGGGAAAAAAAGGGTCACAGCATTAAGAGGGTTGTAAACCACTAAGCTAGAGTCATCTGAAAGGAAGGAACCTCAGTCCATCTAGTTGTAGGGCATTTTCGTAATTAGGGCTTGAAAGGGAGGAGGGGCTCAGCCCATAGTAGGTGGTGCCAACCCTGAGCTGGTGGTCCAGGAAACTCTTCCATGGCCTCTGCATTAGTTTCTGCCCCTAGATTCCTATACTGCTTGAGTTCCTGACCTGAATTTCTTCAAAGATAAACAGTGATTTGAAGCATAAGCCAAACAAACCCCTTCCTCCCCAAGTTGCTTTGGTCATGGTGCTTCATCTCAGCAATAGTAACCCTAACTAGAAAAACCTTCTCCACAGGAAATAATTTGCCCTGCAGATGCTTCATATCCTCCAGGGTTAGCTGCTTCCTGGGTGGGTATGAGGAGTCTTCCACTCACGGCTTAGAAATAGACCCTCTTACAAGGATTACAGCCCTTGGTTGAAATCCTTCTCTGCCCTGCCTAATGTCTTAATTATGAGCCCTAACCCTGTACCATCTTATCCAGAATGGATCCTAACAGATTTCATTTTAAGACCATCAGTGAGATTCAACAAAAACAAAGGGCTATAGACCATACTATAGGCAAAAGAACAACTCCTGACCAAGAAAAAAAAAGGTAAAGTTCAAAAGAATATAGTGTACTTTGGCAGTCCAAGATAAAGTTAAAATACATTCACCATGATTCAGCACTTCTACACCCAGATGCCTGCCCAAGAGAAACAAAACTATGTATCTGCAGGAGGATCTGTATGCATGACAGCATTATTCATAAAGGCCCCTAGTACCATGCCCATTGTAGATGAATAAGTAGACTGTGATAAACCAATAAGGTGGAGCACCAGTTGGCAATAAAAGGGACCAACAGCAGCACAGAGCATCTCAGTAGCACTGTCCTGAGCAAAAGAAGTCAAAGTAGATACATGCTGAATAAGCACTGAGATGACACACCAGCAAATCAAACCAACGGCAAAGAAAGAAAGACAAAAAGAAAAAGAAAAAAGAAAGCAAGCCCTATACTCCTAGCACTTGTGAGGGAGCGTAGGATGATCAGGAATTCAAAATCATCGTGGGCTACATTGGACCCCACCTTAACAAAGTCAGAAAGGTATCGTGATAACTGCAAAGACAATTCCAAATACATACACACAACAGGATGACCAAACTTAGCTTACAACACAGATCCCAAGCCCTAGGGAGGTGTTTTAGCTTCCTCATAGCTGTGTTTCAACGTCAAGGGAGGGGTTATTTACAGATTCCACGGTTTCCAAGGTTCAGTGTTGTGTGGTAGGGAGCTGCTCACATACATCACAGCAGACAGGGAACGTGGAAGAGTCCAGGATGGGATGAGATTCAGTTCCTTACAACACTGTCTGCAGTGTCCACACTCCCGGCGCCCCTAACAGTCCATTCAGACTTTGAGTCATTCCTTACATCAGAAACCCCATGATCCGGAAACTCGTCTATGGAGACTCCCTTACAGCCACACTCAGGAACACGTCTCACTAATTTCCTAGGTTTTTCTTAATCCGATTAAGTTGACAGTCAAGGTTAACCATTATAGGACTCACCAAAACTCCTTTCATTCTGTGCCCTGGGTGCTGCATACCAGGGGTTGGGAGCCTCCCCTGGCTGGCTCCCAGGGCCAGGGCTGCAGGGGAAGAGCACAATTCTCAGCTCTTTGATTTTCCAACACAGATGTTTCTCTCAGCCCGAGCACTCCTGCTCTCCAGCAGCAGCTGCTTGACAGGCAGGAAGTTTTGTTCCTTTAAGGCTTTGTCTCTAAGCACTTTCCCTTAGTCAGCTTTCAACAGAGAGGGCATGGAGCTGGAAAAGATTCTAGAGGTGATTTTTCACCTTCCAGAGGCCAGGAGCCATGAACTCCATCTGCTTCCATTTGTGCTTTAACCTGGACAAGCCCTGTCTAAGAGAAGTTCTTGAATGTGTATTGCCTAGGGGTGACTGTAGCTACTGAGCAACTCCAGAGGCAGGCAAACACAGCTTTGCAACCTGGGGCTCCACTCGCTTTGGGCTATGCACACTTCCATCTTTTAGTGATGCGTTTGGCAACCTAGGCCCTTCATCTGCATATCCCAGGTACACACAGTCCTCTGAACAATGTACCCAGCAATCTGCTAGCCACCCAAGTCCTTCTCCACTTGCATCAAGCTACAGCATGTTCCACTACAAACAATGGGTTAAGTTTCTCTTCCCCTCAGTGAACATCAAACATAGACAGGGTCTGTTCAAATGTATTCTCAATATATCCCATAGGAGGGTGAGAGGCCCAGTCTCCCTGGAACTAGTTTGTGTGCACTAACATTAAGACAAACTGTGTCCTCTGCGTGAACTTTTAGGGTAAAAATGCCTACCATCTTATATCTGTGTTTAATTGGGAACCCATATGATTACAATTAGATACGTTATAGAAAAGAATACGCACAGTGAACAAAGGTTTACCTAGCACAATCATAATCTCCCCCAGCACCATCCATCAATGTCAATCAAAAGACTGTCAGTTAAAACAGAACCACCCATGCTCTGCTCCTTAGCAGGCAAATACTTCAAACTCCTCCTCCTTCTATTTATTGTTTTACATGCATGAATTTTTATTTGTATGTGCACCATATGTGTGCCTTTTATTTGTATGTGTGTGCACCATATGCGAGCCTAGTGCCTAAAGAGGCCAGGAAAGGGTGCTGGACCCCCTGATCCCGGGGTTACAGATGGCTGGAGCCCACCATCTAGACGCTGGGAACTTGGGTACTCTTCAGGAGCTCACTATGAGCTCGGAACTGCTGAGCTATCTTTTCAGTACTCCTTCTTTCTCTTGAGTCCCACCAAAGGATTACTCAGACCGTAGCTGGGGGCCTTGCTCTGTAGGGAATGTACATATTTAACCTCACTCACGTGGCCCTGTGTCATTCTTGACAGCATAGTTTCTTTCTGACGGCTACTATCACTTAGCTTTTGAATAAAGTTTCCTTGCTAATTTACAAATCGCGAGAAGCCCTTATCTTAGATCCTCAAATAGGAGGCCAATAGCCTGGAAATACCTAGCCTAGACATTGATAATCAACTAACTGGACAACTGAGAAAATGAAGTTTTATATACTTTTAAAGTAAATTTGTTATTATTCTATTTTGAAACAGGGTCTCATGTATCCTAGGCTAGCTTCCAACTATGTAGCCAAGGACAGCCTAGAACATTTGCTCTTCTAAATTTGTTATTATTCTATTTTGAAACAGGGTCTCATGTATCCTAGGCTAGCTTCCAACTATGTAGCCAAGGACAGCCTAGAACATTTGCTCTTCTCAAGTGCAAGGATCACAGGCAAGTGCTTCTATATCTCCTTTATGCAGTGCTGGAGTCAACCCAGGGCTTTGCGCATCCTAGGCAGCCCTCCTCTAACTGGCCCTAACTTCATTTAAATAACTGTAAATGTCTAGTGCTGATCCCTACTGCACACTACACACATGCCATTCTGAGACCTGAACTCCCAAATAGTCTTTCTGCATAGGGTGTTTCTTGGTTTTCTGAGATACAGTTTCACACAGCCAGTCTTCCTGCCTCTGCCTTCCAAGGACTGGAGTCACAGGCGTGCTCCATCATGCCCAGCTGTGTTATGTGTCTCTAGCCCTGGGACGTGACTCTTCCTCCTTCCAGCCTTGCAACCATCCCTTCCTTCTGTTGTCTGATCCTAATTTACCTGAATTACAGAACACTACTTATACATTAGACCAAAGTGTTTCACACGTAAGCTGGCCACAAATCAACTTACTGGCTTTATCAGCATTTTAGAATCGATCATATACCACACTTAAAACACTTTGTTGTAACCTGCTGGGATTTGTGAATGTGGGCCTGAGGACTATATATATATATATATGTAAATGCCATAATAGAAAAAGTATCTCTTACTATGGGCCTAAGTGAAAACACAAAAATATTGAGTGTGCTGTTCAATCCAGAGATTCAGTCCCTCAGGTCAAACGTGGAGAGAGCGAATGGACACGCCTTCTCCCTGTGGTGATCAGACACACCTTCTCGGTGTGGTGAACAGGCGATGCATCACTTGGATACAATGACTTAAACAGGCAAACAGGTGTGAGGCTTATCTGGACCAGCAAATGGAGAGCGTGGCTGTTCTGCACAGACCCAACAGCTCAATGCCAGGCAGTGGTGGGGCACGCCTTTAATCCCAGCACTCCGGAGGCAGAGGCAGGTGGATTTCTGAGTTCGAGGCCAGCCTGGTCTACAGAGTAAGTTCCAGGACAGCCAGGGCTATACAGAGAAACCCTGTCTCAAAAAAACCAAAAAAAAAGAAAAACTTCAAAAATGATTCTTCTGTATACATCTGGTGCTGTTTGTCCTTCTGATCTATTGTCAAGGGTGGCATGTGTTTCCCCGTCCTATATAAGAATATAAAATAGTGAACTTTTGCTCTTTTGTTGTTGTTGCTTCAGAAGTGTTTCCTTTTATTTAAGTTCAAAAATTCTTTACTAAATCTGCAGGAACCTCAAAGACTCCAGAACAGGATAAGGCATAGTATGTATACCTGCTAAGTATTTATTAGCCCTGCCCGGTGTTTATTGTCTCAGAGCTAGTTAACAAAGATTTTTCCTTTCAGATCTTGGTACCCCCTATAAGGATGGAAGCTGAGGAAGGACTGGGGTTGGCAGGCTTGCACAGCTGGTGCTGTTTATGATCTTGTATATGTGTGTGAGGCCAGCCTGAGCTAGTTCCAGGACAGCCAAGGCCAGAATGTGAAATCTCATTTTTAAGGAAAACAAAAAACAGAAAAGAAAAAAAATTGACCTAGAGACTCTCTTGACCCAGGGAGCATTTCCAGGTGGCTTGGGCCTGTTTCCTGTCATATGCTACTCTGAGCAGATACACTTAAGCGGTTCATCCAAAAGACCAGATGGAGGGTGCCGACTTGGCTTATGTACTTCCTCTTCTTGGTTCCTCTTTTGGCTCTCAGCAAACATTCCTGAAACAGTGACATTAGGCCAGTGACATACTACCATTATTAAACATGTTGTCTTGGGGAATGAGCAAGACAAGCAGCCTTGAGCCATGGGGCACAAGACCTATTGATTTTCTAATCCACCCCACCCCATGAGGGTCAAACGTAGGACCTTGAGCATGCCAGACAAGCCCCCTACCATTAAAGCATAAACCCAGACCTTGGTTAAGATTTCACTAGTAGCTCAGGCTGGTCTCAAACAGAAGATGCTCCAGCCCTGCCTCCTAAGTGTCCCAGACACTCATATCCCTAACCTTTGCCTACATTTCCTGGGTTGGAAGCAGGATTGTATTGCCTGCTCTGCCCTTATCATGAGCTGCTAGGTCAAGTGCAGCTAGCTGGTAGAAGCATTAGAAAATAGTACCCCACTCTAACAGGCCAGAGAAAGCTCTTCTGGGGAGATGGGACAAGGGCTGTCCTAGCTGCTGAGAAGTAACACTTACACTTACCATTGAAAGCAGGAGCTGAGGGGGCTTGGGTCTAAAACCATGGCCATAAAACAGAAAATAGTAAGTCCTTTCTTGGGGTGTTGGTCATAAAGTGGTTCTAATTCCTCCTGCCCCCAATTACTGGTTAGTTCCTTTTTCAGAGATGGAAGACCACCATTAAGGCTTCCATGTTACCAACAGAGAGGCACAGATGAACCCCATACTCCCATTTGGGCCACAGATGGCTCCACAGGACAAAAAGAATCCTGAAACCTCATGTTTGTCTTCTCTCCCTGAGGGGGCTGACCTGATATAACAAGCCAAAGGTGCTCTGGGCTTCAGTAGTTTCTCTTCTTCTGAACACATCTACAGTTATTTCTCAAAACTAAAACTCGTGGACTACCAAGCTGCACGTCAGGCACCAAAGCCTACAGTCCCATCAAAGTCCCCATAGGCTACCTCCACTTGCTTTGTTTGCAGGAAATTTTGGTCCTTTTCAGCAGATTCCCCCCCCCCCCCCAATACCATGCCTTGGGTTTTTAGTTTTGTTTTAGATGAACCAACTCTTTAAGTGGCAGACAGCTGTCACATTTTCCACAAGAAGAAATGGAGACAGGAGAAAGACAAGTCACTCGGCCAGAGTTCTCTGGTTTTCACCACCTCAGCAAGGAGGAGCTTTGCCCAGTGACTCAAGACAAAACATACCACTAAGGCTCAGAAAGCTGAAAGGTGAGCCAACTGGACTGCTCTCTCCGACAAACCTGGTTAGATTAGTAAATGCCTGCAGACTGTGTTTCCCCGTCTGTGAACTTTGGATTAGTGTAGAAGTGGGGAGGTGAAGCTTTGAAAACTACACCCTATCATCTCAGGGGATGAAAGAGTGAAAAAACAAGCAAAGAGAAGTGAAGATGTGTCTCTCAACCCTCTGGATCGCACACCTTTCTATAAAGAAACAACGCTAGGCAGTGGTCCTGACCAAGAACACCTGCAGCCTGTCCCAAGCCTGAGAGGCAGTCACGTAGCTGGGCAACGGGCGCCACATAACTAACTCCAGGTTTATTATTCTTGGACACATCCGTAATTCTGCAGAAAACTGCCAACTTCCTTCACAGCCCAAAGGCTGAATCAGAGAAAGCCTCAGACAAGCTGGATAGCTCCTCAGGCAAAAGTCAAAGTCCTAGAAGCTTTGGGATGATGTAGGGGAGAAAATGAAGATTTTCAAGTCATGGGAACAATTAAAAAACAAAACAAACAAACAAAAAACAAAACTGAGAGCAGCCCAGTGTAAGGATTAAAGCACACGTGAGAAGGCACACTCTTAACAGGCTCTTAACATCCCCACCTAACGGAAAACCGGTTCCAGCCAAAAGCTGTGGCCTCCAATCTTTAAAGGTGTGGCCAGCACTCAGCCCAGACGTAATTTTGATATTTAGTGTTAAAAGCCAATAGTAATTGAATTAACTCTAGGTGATATGAGTGCACGTGGCGTCTCCCGCCGTGCCGTTGGCGGGGTGGAGAGCGTTACCTGAGTAAATCGAGGAAAGAGTCCACCGTCTCTTTGGAGACCGGAGGAAGCCCTGAGTTCTCCAGCCCCAGGCTGCTGGACTGGAGGGTCTCCGCGCCCGCCCCTGGCTTGATGATGAACGCCAGAGCAACGGCGAGCGCAGAGGCACTCAGTGTGGTGAGGCCGAAATAAGCAACAGCGATGCCACCCAGACGCCCGAGGGAGCTGGCGTCCAGGGAGGCGGCGCCGGACACCAGGCTGCAAACCACCAGCGGTAGGATGATCATGCGCAGCATGCGGAGCAGCATCTCGCCTGGGAAGGCCAGGTAAGTGACCTGCGTGCGGGTGAGCTGCAGCCCTCGCAGCGCCGCGCCCATGCCGGCGCCCACCAACACCCCCGACACGGTGAGCAGCACCAGCGCGTGGCGCCGAAAAAAGCTTGCACAGCGCTGCGCTTTGCCCGTCGCCGTCTCGGGCGTTCGGGGCCCGGCCGCAGGCTCTGCCTGGGTGCCGTCGAGGTAGCCGTTGGTCTCCCCGCTCTTCTCCATGTTGCTGCCCGCCGCTCTAAGAGACAGCACGCGAGGAACTTGGACTCGGAGAAAAGACCGGTTTCCAATGAATGGGTCAGGCGGAGACAGTGGCCTGTGCCAGCTGCAGCTCCCGAGCTCTGCGGATCCCTGAAGGAACAGTTTCCAGAAAGATAAAGAGAGACGTGGGCTGTGGGCTGGAGCCGAGGCAGAGCGGACCGCGCCGCGCCCAGCCGTCTTCAATGCCGCTGCTGGCTAGAGATGATGCAACGCAGGAGGCGCGCTGGAGGCTGCAGCCAAGGAAGGAGGGCGGGGCCGGAGCCCGGCCCGCCCATGTGGGCCCGCCTCCGATATTACGACCAATAAGAGCCCTGAAGATCCGTTCCTCCTCTCAGACTTTCCCAGGCCCCGCCCTTCTCCCGCCCTCCCGGAGGCACAGCAAAGGGAATGAGAGACAGGCAGGCGGGGCTCTCCCGAGACCGCGGGGCGTGAGGCCATCGGCCAATCCTGTCTCCTGGCAGCTTCCCGTCCTTGCTAACGGAGGCGGCTCTCGGTGTTGCACACTGTCTAGGCCTCGGGGTGAGAGGGAGGGGAGCGTCTGGAACGCCAAGGCAGTTCTTCACCCCTGCTGGTAGAAGAGGGGGCCCTCGGAGGTTGGTGCCCGCCCTCCGCTAGGTAGCCCGGACCAGTCCACCCTCTGTTCTGCGGGAAATCCTTTCTTCTAATGGCCCCGTAGGCTTTCGTGGTGCAGAGACAAAGGAGTAGGTGGATGGGGAAAGTCTCATTGTGTGCACGCACAGGACTCTAACAGCTTTACCCTTAGGTGACCGGGGAGTCCGGGTGGCACTGTACCCAGAGCCAAGGGTGCGCCACTGCCTGCCCTAGCGAGCTCTGGGGTGGGTCCCTTGAACTCTGGGCAGCAGCCTGGTGTGTGCAGGCTGAAGATGTAAAACTCTCCCAGAGAAGCAGGGCTCTGACGCCACCACCTTCGGTGGCCTGTCTGACACGTAACCTCAGCTGAAACACACGTGGGATTTTAACCACCTTCTTCCGGGACTCCAGACTTGGCACGGCAACAGTTCAGCCAAGCGTTTGGCCAGTCTGAAAAATGGTTCAATGGATTTTTTAAATGCCACTTATTTACTGTCTTCTTTTATCTGCCACAGCAGACAAAAGGGAAACCTTGGCAGTCATTTATTGTGTTATTTATTTTTATATTTCCCCCCTTCTGCTTTTGAAAAGAACTCCCTCCGAGAAAGCCTTAGGTGTGGCTGAGTTAAAGAGGAAGACACTGTAAAGTAATTTTGAAGCATACCATAATAGAAACCTGTGCAAATCAATATGCCCTGTCGAGGAACTGTAAGACGTTGTCCAATTGTTGAGACAGCCAAGAGTTCCTTACATGAAGCCTTTAGCTGTCATGTACAGCTTGTTGGAGTAGGTGCTTATTGGTGCAAGGGAGGTGTGTGCACAGAATGAGGACCTATATATACTTTTACCTTGTTTCCCAGAACATGGGTTATCTCTCTGTGCAAGGATGACTGATTCCTACAGACTCATACTTGTTTCCAGGTAGTTCTTCCTCCTTTTGCTTAGGCTGCTGCTTTTATGTAAAAGACTGAAGTCATGCTCCAGCATGGGTTTCCAATTGCCTGCTTTACAGCTCCACCCAGACATCCTGCAGCATCCCAGCTCAGCATATTCAGAACCAGATTTGTGATTGTCTCCCTTCAGCCTGCTCCCATTTCTGTTACCGTTATCATGATCTGTTCTTCAAGTTTAAGTCTTCTCTCATCCGATCAGTTATTAAGACCCATGACTCTTTTTGGAATCTCCTTTCTCTCCTCTACTTCCAACAGCTATACTGTTGACTCCATACTAGTGCTTGGCAGTTCCTTCCTATGTGGCCCAAGCAGGCCTTGAACTCAGAATCTCCCTGCCTCTATGTTGAGATTTGGTTTGTTGCTGTGTATTGGAGTGCTAAATACTGGCCCTGGTTGCCTCGGAGACTAGCAGATCCTCGAGTACAGCAAGTGATGCTGTGTAACCTTGCTTCCCAAGATATTCCTGATTGGTCAATAAAGATGCCTACAGCCTATAGCTGGGGAGATGAGATGTAGGTGAGGTTTCAGTCCTGGGCTTGGGGTCTGAGACAGGACCACGAGAGGGAAGAGAGAAAGTGGAGAGAGAAGAAGAAGCCATGGGGTAGGTGAATCATGAAAACATGGCCATGAAGGCTGGCCAGTTCAAGTAAGAGCAGCCTAGGCAGAACATGGCAAATTGTATCTCAGGGTTATTGATAGGGAAGTAGGCAAAATAGTTTAGAGGGTTGACATCTGCCCAGCTCTAGAGCTTTAAAGGCTATTTATAAGTATGTATGTCTTGTGTCTGGGAACTGAATGATCCAAGGCAGGGTGGAAACCCCAAATTAATATTATTTACCACAACACCTCTACTTTCTGATTACAGGTATATGTCACTGCACCTTGTTTATTTCTATACTTCTAAATCTAGGCATTAAACGATTATTGCTTTTGTGTATTTATTTTCTGGTGTCTATGTCTGACCAGAGGAGGGCATTGGGTTTTCTGCTCTATCATTCTCTGCCTTACTGTAACCTTTGAGACGGCCTCTCTGAACCTGAAGCTCTGCTGGTGATCAATAAGCCCAAGTGTTCCTCTTGTTTCTACACCACAGCACTGGGGCTATACAAGTGTTGGGATCTGAACTCTTACTCACAGAATCATCTTTCTAACCTCCTTATCTAGGCTTTTGGAATTTTGCTTTGTTTTGAAGCAGAGTTTCATGTATTTTGAGTTGGTCTTGAAGTCTCTATGTAACTACAAATGGGCTTGAATTCCTAATCCTGACTGTACCACACACACGCTGTGTGTGTATGTGCGTGTGTGTGCTTGTGCACGGGCACACGCATGCATAAATGTCACCAGACTTGGCTGAACCCAGGATATGCTCCTCTTGAACTGGGGCCAGCAAGCTTCTGGTTATCCTCCTGCCTCTACCCCCTTAGAGCTGAAATCCTAGGAGAGCACAGGCCTCCAGTTTGTTAGACATGGGGCTAGAATCTGAACTGTAGTCCTCACGATTACAAAGCAACTGCTTTTAACTGCTGAACCTTCTCTCCAGACCCCCATCCTCTTCTGAGAGAGTCTTGCTGTGGAGCCTAGACTAATGTCTAGAATAAAGAGAGAGAATAAGATGACTATTACAGAAAAAGCTGACAAGCAAGTGCTGATGAGGTTGTGGAGAAGGGCACCTCGTACTTTGTTGGTGGGTATGCAGATTAGTATAGCATGACAGAAAATGCAAATTAATATGGCAGGTCCTTAAAAATCAAAATCCATTTCTTGGATCTAGGAATTCTAGATATAGTCAAAGGAAGTGAACTCAGCATGTTGAAAAGATATCAGCATTTAATATTTTACATTTATTGATTATGTGTGTGAGCACTTGAGTGCTATGATACTTCTGTGGATACCAAACAACCTGTGAAAGTCTGTTCTCTCCTTCCACCATGAGGATTCCAGGGATGGATCTTGATTGTCAGTGGCAGATGCCTTTACTCACTGAACCATGTCACCAGCCAGACATCTGTGATCCTAGTCACAATGCCCTCAAGATAGAATCAAATTAGGTATTCATCAGTGGATGCATGGGTAAAGGGGATCATTTCGAAAGCGAAATCAAATGGAACCCAAATCTATGCGAACCCGAAGGACATTGTGTTAAGTGAAGTAAGAACAGACAAACATTGTGTGATCTCACTTGTATATGCAGTTTTGGGTTTTTTTGTTTTTGTTTTTGTTTTTTTTTTAAACAGCATGATTCAGAGGCTAAGAATTTGGCCAGGATGGAGCAAGAGGCAGGATGAGACAGAAACAGAAGACTTGACCCTTAGTTTTCAGGAAACAGCTAAAGTATGTCAGCCTTTGAGAAGACTGGTAAAGCTGAAACATTGGAGAGATGAGCTAGCCAATGGGAATGTGTGTAATCTGGTTTCTGGGACTTGTGAGGAGAATTTTTGAATTAGAGATTTCATTCGCTGATATGTCAGATGTTTATAGAGATACTGAGAGCAAATCACTCTGCAAGGCCCATCGAGTTGTTGGAGGGAAGGAGACAGAGTAAAAACCAAGCATAGTGGCCCATGCCTGAAATCCCAGCATTCAGGAGTCTGAGGCAGGAGGAATGTTCAACAGCGGGCTGGCCTAGCCTTCTCTATAGAGTGAGACCCTCAAAACCACAAGCCAAGCCAAAATCCAGAACAACAAAGCCAACAACCCCCCTCACACACACATTCTATCATCAGAGTAGGGCATAATGGCTCAGATCTATGAGTCCAGGGCTTGGGAGGCTAAGACATGGGACTGAGGGTTTGAGGGCAACCTGGATATTGAGAATGGCTTGCTTGGCCTATGGGGGAAGACCTTGCCTCAATCTCCCACCTACAGGGAGTGGTGGTTGGCTACCATGCTTATTCCCGAGGCCACAACAGCTTGAGGAGTCCAAATCTCAACAGAGGATCCTTTGCCCCCTCCACAATCTATCATTTAATTAAAAAGTATGCCTAGGGTTGTGAGTTCACAACCCTAGACTTAGAATTAAGTCACAACTTAGAATTAAGGTAAAGCCCCAGATAAGATGTAGGACTAGCTGAACAAAGCCTGTTAATCAAGTCCTTCTTTCTAAGTGCAAGGCTACGAGGTGAGAGGCTTGGGGAGATAGAGTAGAAAAGAAGAGCAATTCAGTTAGAGAGAACCAAGGATTTTATTAGAATTTTGGCACAATAATGCATCGGGGTAGATTAAAGTCTAGTGGAAGAGCTATATATGGATACCTCTAACCAGCTACAACCTGTGGTCCCCAGCTTGACTGCAGCCGGAAGAATTTGAAAAGGACAGATTACAAACGATGAAAGGCAAGTATGGTACTACACACCTGTATCCCCAGCACTCGGGAGATGGAGGCAGGAGAATCAGGAATTCAAGGCTAGCATGAGCTACACGCAAGCCTAAGGTGGCCAGCTTAGGCTGTGTGAGATCCTGTTTAAAACAACATGAAAAACAAATGTTATCAATATTTGTATGATTCTACTGAGTTTTTCCTGCTTGGGACTGGAGAGATGTCTCAGCAGGTTAGAGCACTGGCTGCTGACCTTGTCCTGCTTGGCTGACACTTGACCAGACTAAGGACAAGGAATGAACGAAGGAAGAACAAGAGAGCACAGAAGAGCTGGGATCAGGTGGGCTGTGCACACTGTGATGGAGCTGGGCTGACTATGAAGCAGCCTAGAACCCCAGAGCTGTCTAGTCTAGGAAGGAGGTCTCCGTAGGCAGCAATCCTCCAGGCTGTAAGTATCAGGTTGAAATATCTCCAATCTTTTATAAACACTCATACTTCTACACACTGTCGATGTGATGCACGGACATACATGCACATAGAACATCCATATGCATAAAATCAGTAAGTAAATTTAATTTTTTCCTTTGTTTTTGAGAATTTCATACATGTCTATAATGAAATATGATTATATGTGCTCATTTCCTACAACTTCCTCTGAATACCCTCCAACACGTCCCACAATGAACCTCACGTCTTTTTTTTTTTTTTTTTTTTTTAAATAATCATTAAATCCAGTTAGTCCTGCCCATACATACATGGTATAAGAGCATCTCCTGGAGCATGGGAATCCTATAATTGGCTACACCCCTACAAAGAGTAGTTCTTTTCCCAAAACTATCAACTGTCCATAGCTTCTCCATAAGGGTGGGGCCAAGAGATCTTCTATCCCATTTATGCGGGGATTTTGGCTGATGTGGTTTTGTGCTATTAGTAATGAATGCATAGCCCTGCAATTACTTGCATCTACATGTTTATATTCTTTCATTTAATAGATGAATGAAGCATAATAGCCAAAGGCAGTGGAATCTACACTGAAGGGAAACTAAAGCATAATCGTAACACAGTTGGGAAGCCTTATGGACTAGATATGGAATTCAAGTGAGGGTCTCAGATGTGCCGTCAGCGCTCCAGATAGCAGAGCAGTGGCCTTGTTCTTGAGTGGCTGGAGATGCCTTTGGGGGTGAAGTTCATGGCGTATGCACACCAGACACAGATGTTTAGCAAGGAGTGGTACGTGTAGAGAGCTGGGCTGGAGAGACAAGGCGTTAAATTCATGAACCTGGCTTACAAGGGTGTAGATGGCCACTGTTTTATTTAGGAAACTTGTCTGTACATTAAAAACTTTCAAACTTATGAAATAGTTGTTTATAAGAAAGAATAAATGAACCTGGTTATGGTGGCTTCCCAGCGCTGAGAAGCAATAATGGGACAAGCATTGAGTAAGCATGAGTTGTGTTTAAGGAGCCTCAAGGAGGCTCTCAAGATGCGAGGAAGTAGGGTAAAAAGGAAAGACTTGAAACACTTTTTTGAATTCGTCCTTGAGACATGCCCCTGGTTTCCCCTCGAGGGAACAATTAATGAAAGACGATGAGCTAGGGTAGGAGATGCCTTAAATGACTTTTATGAGACTTTTGGGCCTGAGAGAATCCCTGTCACTGCCTTCGCATATTGGTCGCTGATAAATGAGACTCTAAAAAAACATAGAAATTCCCCTGATGTCCAAAAGGTCATTTCTGAGGGTGAAAGGGCCCTCCAGAAACATTCGCGGCCACCCTTGGTCTGTGGCTCTATTTCCATCCCCATGCCTGATGATGTTTGCTTGAGGACAGTCCCTACGCCTACGGATGATTACTAAAGGGCAGAGACCAAAACTAAAGAGACTCCTATTGTCCACCCCAAGGAGCCTTTTCAAAGCTCAGAAAAAACAGGTCCCCCTCAGATCTACCCTTCTTTGGCCCAATTCAAAACAAATAATAAAGATTTCAATGACGCCCTTCCTCCCGATGATCAAATTAACTTAGAGGAGGAAGCGATCAAATACCGTAATAAAGATTGGCCCCCTTTCAGGCGCCCCCCCCTCCTTACCCTTCCACTCCGTCATTTTGTGCTCCAGTTCTAGATGCCCCCGACCCTATTACTCAAAATAAGTCTCATTTGACTCATGAAATCTCTTCCCTTAGAAGACTAATTCATGAGAGAAAAGAACTTCTACATTTACTAAAGGAATTACGGGCCCTAGATTCAGAGCTCTCCTCTATGGCCCTTAGTGCCGGCCCAAACATTTCAGATAAACCTAAAAAGAGAAAGGGAAAGACAAAGGAAGCTTCCTCTCAGGTTATGGCCTTCCCAGTTACTAGATCCGGAGGCCCCAGCTCTAAAAAACAACAAAATAAAAATACGGAAGATGAAGGAGAGTCAGATAGGGAAGGAGAAGGTGCGGGCACAGATGAGGAAACTGATGGGGAAGAAGAAAACACCAAAACAGGTTACGCCGAGGCGTCAGAGGGCAAGGAGGACGAATTTAAAGGGCAAAAATACCGGCGTCTAAATTTTAAACACATAAAAGAATTAAAGGCAGCTGTCACTAATTATGGGCCAACCGCTCCATTTACTCAATCCATCATAGAAAATCTTAGCGAGCGCTGGTTAATCCCTAACGATTGGTATACTCTGGCTCGAGCCGCCCTCTCTGGAGGAGATTATATTCTATGGAGGACTGACTTTGTAGAAATTTGCAGAGATATCGCAACACGAAATGCTGAAAACAAAGCCTCTAAGAATTGGACTCGAGAAAAATTATTGGGACGGGGAGCATTTGAATCTAATGAAGTCCAGGCTAGGTACCCTCCCGGACTCTTGGCCCAGATTCAAACCGCAGGCTTAAAGGCCTGGAGATGGCTCCCTTCAAAAGGATCGGCTACTATGTCCTTAGCCAAGATTAGACAGGGCGCCGATGAATCTTGCAGTAGCTTTGTTGCCCGCTTAACTGAGGCTGCTGAAAAAATACTCGGCAGAGAAGAAAGCAAAAGCACTTTCATTAAACACTCGGCCCCACCGTAACCGCGGTGACCTTTCTGATTATATCAAACTTTGTGCTGGCCTCGGCTCAGCCCATGCCATGGGAGTGGCAATAGGAGGCGCCCTCAGAGATGCCTTGCGGACCAACTCACAGCCAGTCTGCTTTACCTGTAAACAACCCGGCCATTTTGCCCATGACTGCAAAGCGCTCCCTTCTGCTATATCCAGGCACGGGCCACTCCCAGTTCTCTCTGCCCTCGTTGCAAAAGAGGCAAACATTGGTCCTCAGAATGCTGCTCCAAGACCGATGCCTCAGGTAAACCACTTCCCCCAAAACAGGGAAACTTACAACGGGGCCAGCCCCTGGCTCCCCCATCAAGAACGTTCCCTGGGGCTCTCAGGTTCTTTCCCCCGACACCCCAAACACTCCCGGCCTTTCAAGAGACCCCCCAACTGTCCACACCCTCGCTCGAGCCACGGCAGGCAGTGCAGGACTGGACCTCTGTGCCGCTGCCACAACAATATTAACCCTTGAAATGGGAACTCAAATTATCTCCACAGGAGTCTTTGGACCCTTACCCCCTAACACCTTTGGTCTTGTCATAGGATGCGCTAGCACGACCCTCGCTGGTCTCCAGGTCTTCCCCGGGATAATTGATAATGATTATAATGGAGAAATTAAGATCTTGGCATCAACCTCTCAGGGTTTATTGACCATACATCCACAACAGAGAATTGCGCAGTTACTCCTGTTTCCCCTTGTCTCAACCACCAACCCCTTTATTAAAAAAGATAGGGGAAATAATGGTTTAGGGTCCTCTGATATTTACTGGATACAACAGATCACTCTCGATCGCCCTTTCCTTAAACTCAAACTTGATGGAAAGACCTTTGAGGGATTAATCGATACAGGTGCAGACGCAACTGTCCTATCCGCCAAGAATTGGCCCCCCTCTTGGCCCTTGACTGCCTCTCTGACCCACTTAAAGGGCATTAGCCAAACCTCCAATCCCCAACAGAGTTCGAAAATCCTCACTTGGACAGACGAGGAAGGAAATCAGGGACAAGTCCAACCTTATGTGGTCCCTGACCTACCGATCAATTTATGGGGAAGAGATGTTCTCTCTCAGCTTAAGGTCATCATGTGTAGCCCAAATGAAACAGTTACTCGGCAGATGTTGAAGAAAGGGTTCATGCCTGGACAGGGTTTGGGAAAAAATTCTCAGGGAATAAAGACCCCTATAGACATAAAAAAGAAAATTGATCGATCGGGGCTTGGTATACAAAATTTGTCCTAATGGTCACTGACATTCCTGTACCCCACGCAGACAAGATTACATGGATCAACAGCGCCCCTGTGTAGGTTGATCAGTGGCCATTAAATGCTGAAAAGTTAGCCGTAGCGTCTCTGCTAGTGCAGGAGCAGTTTGCTGCCGGTCATATCAAGCCCACTACCTCTCCATGGAACACACCTATCTTTGTTATCTGAAAAAAATCTGGTAAATGGAGGTTATTACAGGATTTGAGACAGATCAATAAGACCATGATGGTTATGGGAGCTTTACAACCCGGCTTGCCTAACCCCGCAGCCGTTCCTTCAGGTTATTTCAAGATCATTATCGATTTGAAAGACTTCTTTTTCTCTATCCCCCTCCACCTGAGGATAGACCTCGCTTTGCCTTTAGTATTCCAGTGACTAACTTTGTGGGCCCTATGCAACGCTTTCAGTGGCGGGTCCTACCCCAAGGCATGGCAAATAGTCCTACGCTATGTCAAAAATTCGTGGCACAAGCTGTAGACCCCCTTCAAAGCAGATGGCCCTCCATATACATCGTTCATTACACAGATGATATCCTTCTGGCGGGTCCTGACCTCTCTTGCCTCCATGCTTGCTATTATGAATGAAGAAACCTTCTAACCCGTCTTGGTTTACAAATAGCCCCTGATAAGATCCAACTCCAAGACCCTTACACTTATTCAGGCTTCGAATTAGACGGTCTCCAAATTATCTCTCCAAAACCCCAATTGCAAATCTCTCACTTAAAAACGCTCAATGACTTCCAAAAGCTGTTGGGAGACATTAATTGGATTCGTCCTCACCTCAAACTCACCACTGGGGATTTAAAACCCTTATTCGATATTCTCAAAGGGGATTCCGACCCGTCCTCTCCACGTAGCTTGACTGCCCCCGCCAGGAGCGCTCTGAGGCTGGTAGAAGACGCTGTCTCCAATCAGACTCTTCCCTTTATGTCCTGTGATAACCCCTTTTATTCGCTATTTGTCCTACCACCCATACACCTACCGCAGTTTTTGGCAGTCTGGGCCCTCTTATGGGTCCATCTTCCTGTCTCTCCCTCTAAAGTGCTAGTCACTTACGCTTCCCTAGTTGTAGAGCTCATCTTTCTGGGGTGTAAACAGAGTTGCCAAATTTTTGGCAGAGACCCTGATCACATTATAGTCCCCTATACTAAAGACCAACTAGACTGGCTTCTCCAGACCACTGATGACTGGCCTGTAGCCTGTTCCTCATTTCCCGGGCTAATCGATAATCATTACCCTGCCGATAAACTTTTGCAATTCATCAGGCTGCACCCATTTGTTTGTCCAAAGATTACCTCCTCTAAACCTTTACCAAATGCTCTTCTAGTCTTCAGTGACGGCTCCTCCAATGGTAAGGCTGCCTATGCTGTTAATGGCCAGCCCAGCTCTTTCCCCTCCCCGTTTCGATCTGCACAGCTTGTAGAACTATATGCTGTTGTTCAGGTTTTTCAAAAATTTAATGATGTTCCTTTTAATTTATATACTGATAGTACCGATATAGCCTATTCTATTCCCCTGCTAGAAACGGTCCCTTACATTAAGCCTACCACCAATGCCACCCCCGTTTTGACAACTTCAACATCTAATTACTTCCCGTCGCGAGCCCTTTTACATCGGTCACCTCCGTGCACACTCTAGTTTACCCGGTCCTCTCAGTGAGGAAAATGCCCTTGCCGATGCAGCCATGCGCTTAGCACTTCCCATTATTACAGACACTGTTAAACAGGCTCAAAACTTTCATGCCCTTCACCATATAAATGCACACTCCTTGCGTTTGATGTTCCGCCTCACCCATGAACAGGCCAGACAAATAGTCAAGCAATGTCCCGCCTGCGTTTCCCTTTTGCCCATCCCCCACTTTAGAGTTAATCCTCGGAGACTCACTCCCGGAGACTTGTGGCAGATGGACGTCACACATTTACCAGAGTTCGGACGTCTTAAATATCTTCATGTTACTATTGACACCTTCAGTGGTTTTATGACAGCTACCCCTCAAACTGGCGAAGCCACCAAAGATGTAATTGCTCATTTACTGTCATGTTTCTCAATTACGGGCAGGCCTGGACTCCTAAAAACTGACAATGGGCCTGGATATACTAGTGGAGCCTTTCGCTCTTTTTGCCATCAACTACAGATTAAACATGTTACAGGCATCCCTTACAATTCTCAGGGACAAGGCATTGTAGAACGAGCACACCAGACTATAAAAAACACCCTCACAAGGTTAAAAAAGGGGCAATTATATCCCCTTAAAGGAGCCCCCTGCAATATTGTCAATCATGCCTTGTTTATTCTGAACTTTCTTACCTTGGATGCCAATGGTAAGTCTGCTGCTGATCGCCTCTGGCACCCCGAGACACAAAAAGAATATGCAAAGGCCCTTTGGAAGGACCCCCTCACATCAAAATGGAACGGCCCTGACCCCCCGTCCTGATTTGGGGACGAGGCTCTGCCTGCATTTTTGACACCAAGGAAGGGGCAGCCAGATGGCTGCCAGACGCTTATTAAAGCAAGAAGATACTCATGTCTCCAGGGACCTCGACCAGCCCTGAGAGGAATACTCCCTTTTTGTCTTTCAGGAGCTGCCTAGAAATGAGATGGACATGGATGCTCATCACAGTCAGCCCCCTTGTGGGACTCTGCTCCTCAATGAAAACCCGCTCGGTTACCTCACCCTTTGCTTGGCGTTTTTTATGACTGAGAATTATACCAATTATGCTAAATCCCAGTCCTCCGGCCATCTTTTGGCTACGGCTGACTGTCTTCCCAGTGGATGCTCAGAAGCCATCCTGTTAAACTTCACAGATTTCAAGGCCCGCCTAGGGAAGGTTGCTCCTGTCTTATGTTTTTTATTTGATCAGCGGTATCCCTATTGTAAAAATAGCTGGATAGAGGAAAATGTGGGATGTCCCTACCTTTCTTGCAAGATTCATGACGTCCAGTCTCTGCGGCGAGGGCTACTCAAGAACCAACCAAGTGGTCTCTATCAAACAAGTGCAGGCTATACGTGGGTTGTGGCTGATCCTTGGGACGCCTGCTGGACCTCCCCCGTTAAAGGGGCCATGTATGTGACCAGACACATGACCTGGCCTAGTAGTAAAATTTACATCTGGCGCGCTCTTGTCCAGATCCAGAGCATGGTCCACTCAGAGATTTTGGATTCAGAGACCGCTTTACAAAATCGCTTGAAGCCCAAAATTCCTCAAGACCCTTTTTCCTGGCTCTCACTAGTGCGGGAGGGTTTGATGTTTGCCAATGCATCGGGAATCGGAAATTTATCATCCTGTTTCTTGTGTGCCGCTTTCGGCAGCCCTCCTCTAACAGCAGTTCCCTTCCCTGGACGTCCTAATACGTCCAATTCTCCAGATGCTCAGTTCTCACCTATTTTTAATGTCCCGCTTTTTGAACCCCCAGGGCAAAGTCAATTTCCGTTCTGTTTCTCTGACAGTGGCTCCCTCTGTAATACCAGTAATTCCACCCACCTCCCGCGTGTTCCAGAAGGTCTCTTTGTTTGGTGTAATGGCACCCTTTATAAAAATTTTACCCTTTCCAACCCCCCTAAGGAACTTTGCCTACCTGTTACGCTGGTCCCTCGGTTGACTCTCCTCACTCCTGCTGAATTTTTATCACTGGCCTCCCCCCTAAGCCTCCACCTTAAACGAGCTGTCTTCCCCCCAGCTGTGGTCGGAGTGGCGTTAACCACCTCCCTAATTGCCACCGACCCGGCCAGAGGAGCCCTCGGGCATTCTGTTCATGCCACAGATGCCTTAACGCTCAAGTTAGAAATGGCTGTAGAAGCCTCTGCTACCTCACCGGCCTCTTTACAAAGACAAGTCACCTCAATTGCTCAAGTAGCATTACAAAACCGAAGAGCCCTTAACCTTTTAACAGCAGAAAAGGGTGGAACTTGCCTTTTTCTGGGAGAGGAGTGTTGTTATTATGTTAATGAATCAGGCATTGTTGAGACCCAGGTGAACAAGCTCAATAAATTAAGTGAAGATCTGCCCAAAATCAGATTTTCCTCAGCCGCCACTGACTGGTGGAAATCCTCGCTGTTTTCCCTACTCATGCCCCTTATCGGGCCATTAGCCATAATCTTGATTATAATCACCATCAGGCCTTTTCTCTTGAAAAGACTCGTGGGTCTTGTCAAAAGACAGGTAGACTCCATGATGGCACAATCCCTCCAAATATATTATCACAGACTTGACCTTGCAGATCGTGGTCTTGCCGAGCCTGAGATGGACTGGCCTCCGACGGGAGCTGTATAGTATTCAAGGCTATATACACTGCTGTTGGCAGTGTGGGTACCGTGAGGTGCATGGCTAAGCGCTGCAAGGAGGGGATACCAACATCCATCTTGGACCTCCTGAGAGACACACCAGAGCTGCACAGAGGTTGCCCCGGTAATGCCTCTCCCTCACAAAAAAGGGAAAAATTGGAATCACAAGAGGGGCTCAGGTCACTGTTTCCCCTCACAAAGGTTAACGCCCACTCCCCTACCTAGGAAGAGATTCCACCTGTCCTTTCAAAAGGTTTGCTCGTGCTTTACAAAACAAAAAGGGAGGAAATGCTGGAGGAAATGTAGGATACACATGGAAATGGGTCTCAGAGGCGTTACTCGGTCTGCTTACAGTGCTTTCTCGAGGTTGCTGTAGTTGACAGCATTTCTGAGGTAAGGTTTCACTGGCATGGTATCTATCATGTGACAGTATTCCTGGGAGAACATAAACAAATGTCTACTCATCCTAGAGAGTGAACTGATGACAGACCAAAGAATGGACACCGTCAACACCCAACATGTTTTATTTGGGTCACTTACAGGAATATGAATAGGGGTTACTCGTAGGAGCAGAAGTGATTCAACAACAGCTGTATCACCAAAGCCCACTCTGACCCGGCATGGATAAAAACTTCTGAAAGCTGGAAGCCTGAGGCATACTGAACAGCCTGCAGGCAGCTCAACAGGTAAGAAAGTGTTCTTTCCTGGTGGCTCAGTTGGTCTGAGCCTCTTCTACACAGCTCAGCTTGTCTGAGATTGTCTCTCAGCAGTCCTTGCTGTTTATATATGGTTGGGAGGGAGGAGCCTAGTGATTTTGGTAAGTTTCAGGGACTTCCTGAAGTTACTGAGTTATTTACCTCTTGAGCATAATGAGTTTCCCCGGAAGGATGAAATGCTTCACTCCCCCCTTAACATTCTGTGCCTTAAACTTCTCTTTAAGTGGGAAGGCTTTAACCTCAGAGAACAGAGAACATGGCTGTTCAACATATGGGAACATGTCTACTTACGGTACAGCAATCACTTTTCATATGGGGAGTTCTGCCTTCTAGGGGGCATTTTGGAAATGTCTGTGGTCAGGGACATATAAGAAGACTTCAGAAATCTTGTAAGAACTCTGATTTTTACTATGACTGAAATAGTGAGCTACTCGGGAGTTTGGTGTCTTCTTGGTTGATCTTGAAGATCTACACTACAGGAAACATGAGAGTAGAAACAGGGAGACCTGCCAGGCAGCCACTGTGATCAAAGAAAGAGGAGCCTGGGGTCAGGGTGGAACATAGAACATGGTGGCACACAATTCACTTCTGACTGTACTTGTGAGATAGAGCCACCAGTACTTGCTAAAAGGTTGGATATCAGATATGAAAGACAGTCTAGTGGTAAGGATTAAGGATTGGGAACACGGGCCCTTAGAGGGATGGACACAATAATTAGCTGATGCAGGGAGGCTAGGTGATGTAGCAATCTTTGGAGGGTGGGAACGAAAATAGAAATTGAGGTATGAATTTATTAGATCTAAACTGTCTGCCTAATCATCTTGCTAGAAATGGTGAGCCAGCATCTGAAGTCTTTCTAGAGGGAGGAAGAAGGTCTTCACTGGGTGTAGGAGGGTGGTTCTGATGCTTTGATCAGGAGTCTATGTTGACTGATGCTGAAAGTCTTCACCCCCAATTGGTTTTTGATCTATCAATAAAGATGCCGGTGGACAGTGGCTAGGTAGAAAGAAAAAGGCGTGACTTCCAGGTTCCCGAAGGCTAGAAGAGAGGAGAATTGAGATACTGGGGGTGGGGGAGCTCAGAAAAGACTTGGAGCTGCAGGGGAGAGCTTCCAAAATGTAGGCAGAGAGGGAAAGCAGACTCTGGGCTTCACAGAAAGTAGCTGGGCAACTAAGCTGAGGGCAGAGTTAGAGGTGAAGGAGTGAAGGTAAGGGCATCCTAGCCGTGTAAGGTTTAGAAGAGCCCAGCCACAGAGTCAATAAGCCAGTTTAAAAATGAGCTAATATGTGTGTGTCTTTTATCCATGGATCTGAAATAGCTCCTGGGTGCGTGCACAGGTGTGTGTGACTAGCTGGGAACACAGAGTAGTGTAGACAAAACTACACACTACACCTGGGTCTCACTGGATTAACTATTTCTCAAAGTAGGTCCTGCTCTGTGGTGACTCCCCTCTGGGATGGGGACTAATAGGCTTGGCTACCTGGACTTTACTACTGCAAGAAGGAGAAAAGAGGTGGAGTCTCATGCTGGCGATAAAATACATTTCATAGTCAAAGTCGGTCACATGGTCAAGGTGCATTTCAAGAGGGTGAGAAAGGGTTATCCTGTTAGGTGTCTGGGAGAGAAGGGCCAGAAATATGGGTGAACAACACTGACACCTACTAGATATGGAGATGTATGATAATGAATTACCAGCTCAAGAAGCTTAAAGTTATGGGACTGGTGGAAATGACCAGAAAGTGTAGAAACAATAGGAAGTTCCAGGAATGTCATTATCTAGAGTTCATCAATTCAGTTGACACGACAAGCTTAAAACAATCAATCTGTTCCCCTTGGTTACACAAATAATTCTAACTCTAGGATGAAGTAATGAGCCAAAAAGCATCGACAAACTATATAAGGATAACATTTTAATCTTTGTGTTCTCATAAAGAGCTTTGTTTTATGATACATACATACATGTGTATGTATAGGAGTGTCTCTGTGTGTGCGTGCAGAAGCCAGAGAAGGGATATTGGGTATCTGCTATTACTGCCCACCTTGTTCATTTGAGGCAGGATCTCTCATGCTTGTTGCTAAGCTGGCAGCTGGCAAGCCTGTCAGATCTCCTGTCTGCTCCCCTCAGCTCTGTGATACAGGTTTGTGAGAGACCATACTCCTTTGTTATGTGGGTACTGAGATCTGCTCTGCATAGTCTCACAGCAAGTGCTGTTAATCACTGATTCATTTTTCCAGTTCCTAGTTGTTGTTGTTTTTTTTTTAAAAAAAATAATGCTTTAAATTATTAAGATAACCTGATGTACTTATATAATTTGTAAACCAACTTTCCTAGATTCACAAGATTTTATCCACTAGATTTATAAGTCTGCTTTTGATGTTTGAAGTTCTTCAGAGACTTCAGTTATGTTATATCGTTCCTGTGGTTTGAAATTGCTATAAGAATTTAATCAAGCTTCTAGATGTGTTGAATGTTTTAGGAATATAATCTACCAAATATCTAAGCTTATCAAGAATAAACCAAAAATAAAGCAGAAGTATGTTATTTTAGCACAAGACATTACTTGGTCTATAAACAAATAAACTCTGTAGGTTGAATTCAAAGGTTTTTAAAAGACACTAATAGTGTCCAGTTCTTTTCTATGGAGAACACTCCATGGATCCTGAAAGCTCTCCCAGTGCCTCTGTCCCCACCAGGACAGCTTTAGAAGAGCACCTAGCCAACCCTGTGGCCCTTGGGCTCTTGCTACTCTACCTCGGGGACTAGCTCTGAGTTGCTGTTTCACCACCTCTCGCTTGTCAGTCTCTGTTCTGATGGGCCTGTCTGTCATCCTGATGGGAGGTCTTTTTCTGATGGACTGAGATGGAACTAATTAAGCATTTTGAATATTATTGGTTATTCGGGATGATGGTCAGTCATGTTCCATGCTGTGTCCTTTAGCTTCAAATCACCATTCACTTGAGGGGATCATTACCCTTGTCAGAGAGGCCTTCATTGAACAGTGCTCTCTCAGTAGCCCTTGCTCTGCTCATGTTCACGTGAGACCTTCTGGATCCCCACCCTTCTGAGGATAAGTGAGTCAACAGAGTCCCTTTGCTGGGACACTAGGCTGTCTACCCTCCAGTTCTCAGCACTTAGCAAAGCTGTCGGAAGCATTGCTGACTCTACCATATGAAATGGAGGTAATTTGGGCAGCGTAGCAGTGCTCTGTAATGCTTCCTGCCCCACCCTCTATAAGTACAGCATGGTGACCATGGTAGCTTGTGTAGCTAGAGGGTGTGGTAGTTTACTGACCAGTAGAGATATGGCAGGGCTGGTTTTTTGAATGGAGCAGCAGTCTTGAGTGAGCAGGGAGATGTGTTTGTTCCTTTGTGTCAAAGCTGTGCTCTGTTCTGTGATGCTCTATGATCTTCGGCTCATTTAACCATTGGGTGCTTTGTTTTCTCTTCTACAAAATACAGCTATCACCCCAATGATATTGTTGAGGTAGACAAACTATTACCATACTTTTCTTCTTATGAACAAGGGTCTTGTTGTGGTCTGACTGGGTAGCTACATGGTCCAGGATAGCCTCGGGCAATGCTCCTTTAGCACTGTAAAATGCTTAATAAATAATAATGGGGAAATTTTCAGGTCTTATCTGTGTGTGTTTTCTTTGTCTAATTCCTTGCGTTCTAGCTGAACCTTCCTGAACTCTTGCTGCCTTGGTGAATGCCAGGTGTGAGTCACCAGGCACAGGCAGGCACTTGCAGGAGACAAAAATCCAAGCTGCACCATGGATGGTCATTGCGGTTCATCAGGAAGAGGACTGGGCTTTTAGCCCCGTTGCCAGCTGACCTTGGCCCTTGGCAAGCATCACCTTGTGAGTTTGGCATGTGGCAGAAATAGGCAAGTTCTCTTGATTTCTCTCTACCCTACATCCTCCTCCCACGCCCACAGCTGGCAGGAAGGTCACAAGTTTCTCTTTTGAATCACTGTCATGTTTAGACTTCCAAAGTCATGCTGACTAAGATTCTATTATGAATGGAAACAAAATCCTTGTTTTTATTCATGCATATATGTATGCATGTATACAAGCTGATGGATGGTGTATTTGTTGAACCTCAAACGCAGGGCCACGCCCAGCCCCCAGATCCTTATGTGGACATGAAAAGCCCAGGGAACTCATTTGGCAGTATGTAAAGAGCAATATAGCTAAATAGGAGTGGAAGTCAGCATCAGTAGTGTGGAGTCATGGTGATAAGGTGTGTCCTTGCTAAGAATGGCCTTTCCTGCTAGAGTTTCCTCTTTAAACCTATAACTCCTGTGTCATCGTAAGTCAGACAGCAGACATATCCCAAAGGAGGTGCACTGTACAAAATGCAAAATCAGTGCTCAAAGACACCAAATACATGGAGAATCTGAGAAACTGCTATAGCCGAAGGGGGCCCGAGGAGATATAGTGACCAAATACAGAGTGGCTCCCAAACTGGACCCTGAAGGCAGAAGGGGCATTGAGTATTGTTGAATGATATGCAAATAATGCTATGGAAGAGAGTTGTTATTAGCTCATTAACTTGTGAAAAGGAAACCACACGACATGAGATGCTGATGACTGGGAAAGTGGCTGTGCATGAATGGTGATTCTTTGTATTGTTTTGGCAAAGGTTAAATGAATTCAAAAGCATCCTAAAGAGGAAATGCTTATTTTCAAAACTATGCAGGAGAAATTGACAGTGCAGTACCTTGGCCTGCTGACTATGGTTGTCTCTGGGGACAGGAAGGAGGATTGAGAGATGGCCCACTGAGTCCCTACTTGGGTGTGGGACAGAACTGGAAAAGACAGTCCTGCAGGAAGGGTTAGAAATGCTTCCACTATAACTATGAGGAGGTGTGGTCTTGTTGGAGGAAGTTTGTCACTGTGGGGGTGGGCTTTGAGACCCTCCTCCTAGCTGCCTGGAAGACAGAGTTTTCTCTTGTTTGCCTTCAAAGCAAGATGCACAACTCTCAGCTCCTCCAGTGCCATGCCTGCCTGGATGCCACCATGTTCCTGCTTGATGAGAATAGACTGACCCTCTGAACCTGTAAGCCAGCCCCAGTTAAATGTTTGATTTTATAAGAGTTGCCTTGGTCATGGTGTCTGCACACATCAATGAAACTCTAATTAAGACATATGGGAAACTAGCTGATTTGTAGATCACAGACTTTTTTTTTTTTTTTTTTTTTTTGGTTTTTTGAGACAGGGTTTCTCTGTGTAGCCCTGGCTGTCCTGGAACTCACTATGTAGACCAGGCTGTACTCGAACTCAGAAATCTGCCTGCCCCTGCCTCCCAAGTGCTAGGATTAAAGGCGTGCACCACCACTGCCTGGCTGATCACAGACTTCTTTTTATTTTATTTATCTCTAACATTTTTTGATACTTTATTTACATTTCAAATGTTTCCCCCTTCCAGGTCTCCCCGTTGGAAACCCCCTACCCCATCTCTCTCCCCTGCCTCTATGAGGGTGCTCCCCCACCCACCCACCCACTCCTGTCTTCCCTCCCTGGCATTCCCCTATACAGGGGCATCTAAACCCTCAGTCCCAAGGGCCTCTCCTCCCACTGATGGCCAACAAGACCCTCCTCTGCCACATATGTGGCCAGCACCATGGGTCCCTCCATGTGTATTCTTTGGTTGATGGTCCAGTCTCCGGGAGCACGGGAGTTGGGGGAGGGTCTGGCCAGTTGACACTGTTGCTCCCTCCATGGGGCATAGACTTCTTTTTAAGGACATGGTTGGAGATGGTTTGTTCATGTCAATAAGCTGTGGTTTTCTTAGTTCTGCAGCTGAGAACATCTTGACTCTCTCTCTCTCTCTCTGTCTCTCTCTCTCTCTCTTTCTCTCTCTGTGTGTATGTGTTTATGTTTGGCTGCTGTATTTGAAAAGTCAGATCTCGTTTCCTAGGTTTATTGCTTTGTTCCTTTTTGAATGGAGCTTTCCAGTTCCTAAAACTGAGTACTCTAGGAGGGTTGGATGTTAGGTGATAGCTGCTCTAGCAAGTTAGATTTGCCCACCCATACCAATTTGCCAATTAAAAAGGCAAATAATATCTAGAAACAGGAAATGAAGATGTATCAATGCAGTCTCATTGGGAAGAGGAACAAATAAACAGGCCCAGTGACTCCTTATCATGTGCTAGGGGGAAGGCTCCAGAGATCAACATAACTGGGATGACGAAGTCACAGCACCCCAGAAGCTCAGTATGTTTATTATATACAGCTGAACAAGGAGGCCAGGGGTGGGGAGTGAGCTCCAGTGGATATTCCCTGCACACTGTGGACATTTGTACTCAGACTAGAGGAAGGTTTGGCTTCTGAGACTCACCCAGGGAAAGCTTTCCCCCAAGCTTTCCTATGGGTCTGAGGTATTGGGGTTGTTTAAAAAAAAAAGAAGAAGCCATTTTTCCTTTCCCAGTGCTGCTCCCAGAATGATGACTCTGAGACTAAATATTTATTAATATATGCCTAGGCCATGAGCTTTGCCCATTTGCTGACTAGTTCATAGCTTATTTAACTCATTTAAACTATTTTACGTGTACCACTTGGTTAGTTACCTCTCCTTCAGTTCTAGCTGCTTCTTCCTTCTCCTCTCCTCAGCATCTCCATCAGCATCTCTCTGAGTTTGCCTTCCTGCTGGTTTACACCCATTTCCTTGATGCATCTCTTGGTCCATCTCTCCCGAGTCTCTTTTATCTCTGTTTCCCAGAATCCTCTCTCTTCCTGTCAGTGTCCCACCTCCTATTTCCTGCCTCAGCTCATTGGTCTTCGACTTTTTTATTGACAGGTGATGTTTGTAAGAGATTCTCCTTGACATGGCTGGGCCATGTCAGACAATACACATTCACTTGGTACTTGACTCACCCCCTATACCTACCAAAATCATCTTTGGTGCACTGACCTGAGGTTTAAGTTTAAATAGAGGGCAAGGGTCAAGTAGATGGTTCAAGCCTGAAGACCTGAGTTCTGTCCCCAGAACCCACTGTGGAAGGAGACAACAGACTCCTCAAAGTTGTGTTCTGGCCTTTACACATTTGTCATGGTGGACAGGCACTCACAAACACACATGTCCACACCCACACAAACATTATACATGTATACAGAGGACACACAATAATGAGTGAATGAGTGAATGAATGAATGAATGAGAGAGGGAAGAAAAGGGTAGTTGTTACGGGAAATATTATAAATTGAACCAGCTCATTCCTGCGCTAGTGCCGTCAACTCTCTGCCCATTGGCCTGGCTGGCCATTTACTGGAGGGCAAGGGCTGACCTGTTTTATCTCACAGAGATTCTGAATCAGAGCTCCACAGTCTCTCCACCCAGCTTGCTAGGCTCCCACTGGCGGGTCACTACCACGCCAGCCCCATGTTTCAAAACCCCCACGGCTTTTGAGGGGCACATCAGGCAAACCCACACTTTGCCACTGTACCTTTCTCTCTGGAACCCAGACGAGCCACTGCGTGAAGGAAGACACAACACAAACTTACTTCAGAAACAATGGTAACTCAATCTCTGGGCACAACAACTAAAATCTTAATCTTGTAAGCCTAATTAAATCTAAATCTTCTGGAGGTGAATCCTGATGGATCCACCACTGAAACCAGGAGACACTAGTAGCTACATCTTGTCCTCATGCTGTCTCTCTCTCACCTCCTCCTCTCTTCCCCTCTCCAACCTGAAAGTCTCTCCTCCTTGCCCAGTGATTGGCTCCTTTATTCACTAGGGGATTGGTTCACAAGAAGTCACGTGGGTACAAAACTCACTCCTTGTCTGAAGCCCCTCCCAGGAGAGCAGAATTTAGCATCAAAATATAAACAACTGGGGCTGGAGAGATGGCTCAGAGGTTAAGAGCACTGACTGTTCTTCCAAAGGTCCTGAGTTCAAATCCCAGCAACCACATGATGGCTCACAACCATCTGTACTCATATACATAAAATAAATAAGTAAATCTTTAAATAAATAAATAAATAAATGCTTTAGCCAGGCAGTGGTGGCGCACACCTTTAATCCCAGCACTCAGGAGGCAGAGGCAGAGGCAGGCGGATTTCTGAGTTCGAGGCCAGCCTGGTCTGCAGAGTGAGTTCCAAGACAGCCAGGGCTACACAGAGAAACCCTGTCTTGAAACAAAACAAAACAAAACAAAAATACAAGCAACCCCACGGCTATCCACAACAGGTAGTAAGGTAGTTAAACTATATTCTGTTAATAGAGGGTAAGAGGCATGCATTGCTAAGTAGTTTGGGCCAAGGTATGGGCCTGCCTGTCACTGACCCTTAAGTGTCTCAGCACTAGTCTCTCCAGCAAGGTGGGCCAATAAATTGTTAGAACTGCTGGAAATCTCTCCCAGAAAGACTTGTTCCTTCACTTTCCTTCTTTCTTTGGCACGAGGCTTCTGCCTTTCCCTTCCCCCAAAATAAGATTCCTAGGGAATTTTAATTGTCTGGGATCCACTATTTCAAAAGTCTGATAGCACAGGTGTCTTGTTTAAAATGTCTTTTCTCCTGTCAGGACAGTTTCATAACTCTTCCATCCCTAGACACCCCAGGTCTTCTGCAATTCTTGTCACTTAATACATCTTTCATATCTTCCCATATTAATATATAAGGGCTTATAGTTTGCTGATTTGCAATCATAGTTCCTTTGGATGAGTCATCTCACTAGTACACATTTAAATTTTTCATTTATTAATATGTGTACATGCAAGTGAGAGACCAGATCTTTTGGGTTCAGACTCCATCTTAGAGAACTGACCTAAGGTTAAACTCAAGTTAACTAACAGGCCAGTACCTAGCACCAGTTTCCAGGTTATTACCCAACAAATCTGCATCCCCAAGCTACAAGCCTGCCCCTGGCACTTCATTTCTTAGCAACCAATCAGGAGAAAAACAGAAGTTAAGTTTATGGTTTGGCTCCTAACATCAGCCAATTATATTAAAGGCCATAATGCACCGCCCCGCAATCAGATGTGTACCAGGCTAGATAGCTCCTTCTTGCCTCTATAAATGCTTGCCAGCACCTTCCTATCTGGGCTGCACACATAGTGTAGACCCCACCGGGATTGGAAGGCAGAGTCTAAAGAGACTGATGCAGAGAGTGGAGGCAGCGATGGAGCCCAAGGCCCCGTGCCCAGGAGAGGACTTTCCAAAGTATCTCACAGCTAACTGCAGATCGTCTGCTTGATCTCACAGCTTTCTATAAACTGTCAGACCACTATAGTCTTGGGAAAGAGAAAAATAATAGGCTTTCTTTCCACACTTTGGCCAAACTATAAATAAGTCCACTTTCTGTTTTTAAATAGCCATTTCTATTTCATCATTTCCTTCCAATGGAAATTAAGACAGCAAGTTATGGCCCTGAGTGCCTGGTCACAAATGTGTTACTTTCTGTCACTCTCAGAGAGTGATGCAGAGTGGACTTGGAATAGTGCCTGGTACTTAGTGTACTTATTGTAAATATTTGTCATTCTAAGTTTTGATGCAATTTCGAGATAAGTCTTCTGGTTTCCTAACATTTGAGTACAGAATTAGGTAAAAATAGCAAGTCAGAAAGTGGCCAAATGGCCGACCAACATCTTGTTTCTTTAGGGTTCATTCTGAAAGATGGCAGGTGAGCACACTTCATGGGAATCCAAGCCATTTTACAGACATCTAAAAGAACAAGTGCATCCTTGGCCTGAGGAGAGTTCAGTGACATGTCCCTCCACTTTCTATGCAGCCCAGGCTAGTTTGAGACTCCCAATCCTACTGCCCCGGCTTCCTAATTGATAGGCCTGTGCTCTCCTTAGCAAAATATAGAAACTGGCGGTCAGGCAGGCCTTGAACCCTTGATTCTCCTGCCTCAGTTTCCTCTGTGAGCAGTTTCCTCTGTGATATAATTACAGATACACACCACCATGTCTGGCTGTGTCTCAAAACTAAAAGATGCCCGGGAGGTAGCAGTACACATTGTTAATCTCAGGAGGCAGAGGCAGGCAGATCTCTGAGTTCAAAGCCAACCTGGTCTACAGAGCAAGTTCTAGGACAGCCAGAGCTACACAGAGAAACCCTGTCTCAAAAATAAATAGACAAATAATTAATCATGCTCAGAAGTGTTACACTTAAAGTGTAACTATTGTGAGCTAAATAACAGTCCCCCAAACATGTTTGACTATTACAAAGCAGAATAGAGATCAAAGATGAATTCAGATCACTGGTTAGCTTGTTTTAACCTGCAGAGAGTATGTAATCACCAGAGTGGAGTCTTCAGTACAGCACATCCCTGTGACCCTGAGGCTTTGGTCCCTCTTCTGCAATCTAAAGGCCGGCTGTAGTAGTTGCTTCTGACTTCATAGCTGGAAAAGGTCCACACACCAAGAAATGACAGCACCGTTGGAAACCAGCCCCATTGTAAGCCACCAAAGGTGGGAAACTGCTCTCCCCCACAGCCTCCAGGAGGAATGCAGTCTTGCCCACACTTTGGATTTCAACCAGTGAGGCTCATTTTGGATTTCTGGCACCCAGAATTGTTGTTGTAGCCACGATGTTAGCGGTGGTTTGCAATAGCAGCCACAGAATAGGAAAAGAATGCGATCTCAGTCCAGGCTAAAATGGCATTTAGGAGTCCCGGGTGCCCTGACACATCAAATTTTGCCAAACAGAAAGACAAATATCACAGAGCTCAAATGATTTGGCAGCGCTTTTATCAGGGTGAAGTTGAGCCCAGGAGACCATGGTTCTGAGATCTGTGGGTCTGTGATGAGAGAAGAAAGAAAGAATAAGAGGTGGAGGTTGGGATCTGACTCCTGCTTCAATTGCGTTGAGCTAGAACAGACCCAGGGGTTCTTCTCATCCTCCCTCCCAGCATCAGTTCCAAGGACATCTTCACCATTGCTTGTCTGAGAGCTTCCTATGTGGTGAGCTCCTTACTGCCTACCCACAGCGGCCTGCCAATTCATAAGAATCATGCTCTCTAAGGGAAGCTGCCATCAGCTGTCCAATTTGCATCTGTGAGCTCCTGTTCCCCACTCTCTGGGCTCTTATTCCCAAAGATGTAGCTCTTGAGGACATTGGCCGTCTCTTCCTCCTGTTGGCAAAAAACAGAGAGTGCCAAAGGTCTTGCCTTCCTTAAGTTGCTTTTGGTCAGAGTTTTTTGTTTTTTAATTTAAATTTTTTGTTTTGGATTTATTTGGTTGTTTGGTTAGTTTGGATAGTCAAGACAAGGTTTTTCTTGTAGCTCTGGCTATCCCGAAACTCACTCTGTAGACCAGGCTGGCCTCAAACTCACAAAGATACACCCACCTCTGCCTCTTGAGTTCTGGTGTGGCTAAAGGTGTGTGCCTCCACTCCCAGATTTGATTTATGTTTATTTCCTCTGTCTGTGTGTTTTGCCTTCATGTATATATACCACATGCATGCAATACCTGTGGGTACAAGAAGACGGCATTAGGGAACTGGGGTTATAGTTGTTTGTGAGCCATCATGTGGGTGCTGGGAGTTGAACCTGGGTCCTCTGGAAGTATAGCCAGTTCCTTTAACCACTGAGCCATCTCTTCAGCCCCTATAGACTTTTAGCACAGCAACAGAAAAGTAACTAGAATCAGTAAAATATTATAGTTCAGATGGCAAGAAAATAGGCAAAACTATTGTAAATAATTCATATTTATGTTAAGTCTTAGTGTTTTTTAATTTAAAATTATTATTATTATTTGTTGTTTTGAGACAGGATCTTATGTATCCCAGGTTGGTCTTGAACTCACTCTGTAGCTGGACCTGGTCTTGAATTCGTGATTCTTTTGACTCTTCTTCCCAAGTGCTGGGGTTACAGACGTGCCCCACCACGCTTGGCTAGTCTTAGGGCTCTAAGAGGAATAAATTACTAATGTTTGCTTGTTTGTTTGTTTTATATTTCATATCACATCTGCTTCCCAAATGAGAAAGAGATGAGGCTCAGCAGTGTTGTAGCTCTGGATATCAGTGGTTACTATGGTTGGTTTTAATGTCAACTGGCCACAAATTAGATCACTTGAGTAGGCAGTCCCACTTGAAGAACTATCCTGATTGCCTTGGTTGATGTGGTAAGGCCCACCACAATTGTGGGGGGTCCTTCATATATCAAATGATGTGGCGGAAAGAAAGCCATATCTGCCTTTGCTTGCTAAGTTGATTTGTCCTGTTCCTCCTTCTCCTCCTCCTCCTCCTGCTGCTGCTGCTTCTGCTGCTGCTGCTGCCACAGAACATGAAGAAGGAGAAGGAGAAGAAGGAGGTGATGATGATGATGATGATGATGATGATGATGATGACTTCAGTGACAGCTGAAACAGCCTTTCCAAATTTTCATCATGCACCAGATACAAGTAGCACTTCTGAAACCTCCCAAGTCTCAGGCACCAGATCAGTTCTACTGAAGCATCCCTCCTTGTAGACGGAATACGTATAGATTGTTGTTTCCCAGTGAGAGACCACTACTGGGGGACAACCTCAAGGATCAAATAACTACTAGGTTCTCAGCTCTTGGATGAGAGTCCGCTGTTGCTGCTATTTTAAAGTACACACACTCATATACACACACATACCTACACACATGCATATATACGTGCATAATACATATGTATATATTCATCCCTTTGTTTTATACCTCTAAAGAATCCCTCACTGACACTGGTTCAGTCTAGCTCAGAGCCCAGGTTTGGTCCCCTCTCTGTTTTAATCTCAGTGTTCTGGAAACTTCCAAACATTAGCTGCTGACCCAGGTAGACAGAGGCCTCTGTGATGGTAAGGGACTTTTTGCAGAGATCCAAAAAAATAATCTTATTTTGTTGCTTTGGTACAAAATGTACCATTAGTATCAATAATGCTTGGCATGGTGGTACATACCTATAATTCCAGCACTCAGGAGGCTAATACATGAATATTTCAAGTTCAAAGCCTGCCTGGGCCACCTAGTGAGATCCTATCCTACAGCAGTGAGGCCCTATAATAGTAATAATGCTAACACTCTTCTTTGGCAATTGGATGTGATTCCTAGTGTGAGGTTAAGTAGACTTTGTATTTTTACTTAGCGATTCCTACATGCCAATGTGTAAGGGGCAGTTCTGATGCTTTGATTGGGAATCTCTGTGTGAACTCTGATGGTCCCCTTCCCCAGTTGGTTCTTGGTTGATCAATAAAGATGCTAGCAGGCAATGGTTGGGCAGAGAGGCAGAACTTCCAGGTCCTGTAGGCAGGCTAGCAGATACAGGAGGAGGAAAGAGATGCACCGTACTTCAGAGAGGGAGAGCGCCACCAGCCATAAGTGGGCTGGCCATAAGACGCTCGATTCCCTGGCGGGGTCTGGGGTACCAGGTGGGAGATTAGAAATGCAACTGACATGAGGTAAGATTTAGGTTGCTGAGCTGGGAGTGGAAAGAAGGGCATGATGCCCAAGGAGGGCCTAGAGGAGCCAGGCCATTGAGCTAAAGCATACCAAAAAATAAGCTAACGTGTGTGTGCGTGTGTGTGTGTGTGTGTGTGTGTGTGTGTGTGTGCGCGCGCGCGCGCGCGCGCGCGCGTGATCAGTGGATCCAAGGGAACCTGGGTGGGGCTGGTAGCACAGTCCAAGGGAACTTAAAGTGGGGTAGCAGAAACTACACACTACACCAACGGGCTCCTTCCCATTAAGTTTCTGTGTTTCGCTGTTGATATTTTGGTTCTCCTCCCCTCTAAGGAGTCTCCCTCTCAACGGTTATCCTGTGACAGTCCATTAGAATTTAGAGGATCTGAATAAGGACCTCCTGAGCCGAGTTTTCTCTGTTATTTCCTTACCTGACCACATCTATCATTTCCTGTTGACAATTAAAGAGCCCCCTGGGACAGCAAACACCTAAGGAACTTCTAGTACGGCTCACTTATCAAAGCTAATCATGATTAGCTTTCACATAAAACTTCCCAGTGTGGAAAGGCAGTTTCTATATGACTTAGCTTCTCTAGGAATGTTAGATAATACATACCTTTTAAGATATTTTTGCTGGGACCTGAAGAGATGGCTCAGTGATTTAGGGGACTTCCAGAGGACTCAGGTTCGATTCCCAGCACCCACATGGCAGCTCACAACTGTCTATAACTCAAATTCTGGGGAATCTGATGTCCTTATTTGGCTTCTGCAGATTCTGTATATGATATAGAGATATACACACAGGCAAAATATCCATATACATAAAATAAAAATAAAGAAAAACAAAGATAAATCTAAAACAATATTGAAAACCTGATCGTTTTGCAGGGTCAGGGGTTACTTGTGCCATGGAAGCATAAGGGAGAGGAGTTCAGATTCTCCAGAGCCCACATAAAAGCCAGCTCACATGACAGCTCACTGTGATCCCAGGGTGTGGGAGGTGGAGTCAGAAGATCCCTTGGACAAGCTATCTGGATAGACTAGCTGATTCAGTGAGCTCTGGGGTCAGGAAGGGACTCTGCCTCGGTGTATATAGTAGGAAGCCATCAAGGAAAACACCAGTGTCAAATTCTGGCCTTCACACATGTGCCCGCACACATGTGAATAAGTATACTCACATACAATACAATACATACATGCATGCACGCACACATGCACGCACGTGCGCGTGTACACACACACACACACAATTTAAAAAAATAAAAGTTTTGTGAATGAGAAAAGTCGGGCTTTGAAGAAGTTCCTAAATTGCTCCCAATCAGAGAGCGAAGCCACGTGACAGCAGATGCAAACAGCAGCCTGCCAGCATCAGAACCAACTTGGAGCTAGTTCATGGATGCCAGTAAACTGCGATGTAGGCTGTAGCTGGCCTTCCTACCATACAACAGAAACAGCTGCAGCCAGCCTGCATCTCATCCCTCTCCCCCTGGTCCTCCGCACTCAGTTGCCCGGATAGCCAGTAGCCACACCTCCCGATGCCCTCTGGCGCCTGGGTGATCAGCACGGACACGTTGCAGACTAGACTGTTGGCAGTTGTTGAACCCTGAGATGTAAAATCCCACTCCATGAGTTGGTGACTCAGCAAGTTTCCTCCAATCCAAGGGAGTGAAATGACCTTCGGTGATAGCCCAGGTTGTTTGAGAGGCAGGAATCTGGATGTTTCTGGAGCTGAATAGTGTTGACACGGCCCCACCCTCAGGCCCTTCCCATTGCCAGGCTATTTACCCTGGTGGCCATGAGGCACTCCTCCAAAGACTGTCTACAATGACCTGGCAAAGGTGGGTGGGTGTTATCTTGGCAAACTGTAACTTGCTCGGTGTGTACAGTATCTCCGGTGATCGTGCCTCTTGGGGCTTTGAGGGCTGGGGTTGAGTTACAGCGAAGGAGAGGTGATGGGGGTTTTAGGGGATCATTATGTGATCTCCAGACAGTCAGAGCACTAACCTGAGATGGAGGAAGGCAGCTTCTACTGGCAGGGTGCCCCAGAATTGTGGGCCTACCTCCCCCAGCTCTGTCAGAATCTTGCCGATATATCCTCATCCTGTTCTCCGGGCCCCACTCCTGGACCAGAACCCAAACTTAAACAAAAGATGCACTCCGCTGTGACTAATTGGATTTACACCATAGTCCATCTCAGGATCAGCCGTTGAATGTTGTTTCCTGTGGCTGCATGGGCCCAGAGCTGCTATGAGGGCTGTCCTCAACACTTCCAGATTCCTAATACGGACCTTGAGCTGAAAACCCCAAGATCACCAAACACTTGCTGGCCAGTGCCTAGCCTGCTAGAAGCACTTTATTAGTGGTTTGTTGTTATTTATATTTATTATTTATTTATTTATTACTGGTTTATTATTATTTATATCTTGCCGGAGGGGAGGGGCACGGAATGTCAGAACCTACTTTACCTCTGAAAAATTCATGCCTGTAAACCTAATCCAACAGGGGCTCCTTTGGAACCATTCAATGTTCCCTAACTGTGAGGTGCTGTACTTGGTCTTTCTTAGTGGAAGGATTCTCTCACCTGCGTTTCAATTCAAAGACAGCCCATCTCACAGCAGAATAGACTGCCATCCTCAAGGGGCTAGCTCCCCATAGAGCTTTCCTTGGTTGCCTGTCTCAGAACAACACTGGGCTCAATAACCTCTAACAAGTGGGTTCAAACCCATTCTACAACATTTGGGGCTCTAGGGAGACTATGTGGCCTCAAAACAGGGTTTGTTTGTTTCAAGTCAAAAGTGTTCATTGGTGGTACTAAAATCATCTTCTGCTCCTGGTTGATTTCCAAGGTCCCAGAGGGCAGCTGTGAGCCTGAACTGTTAAAGAAAAGACCCCAGCCTTATGCAGGCACTGAAGGTTCTCTCTGGAAGACTGTCTCTAACTCAATATGTAGCTGAGGATAGCCTTGAACTTTTGATTCTCCTGTCTCTGCCTCTCACGTGCGCCAAGACTTAACAGTTTGAATATTAACTCGTAGGGTAAGTCAGGCCTGATGGTGCAGGCTTGTAACTGAAGCTGCCCATAAGGCTAAGCAAAGATGATTGAAAGTTCTAGGTCTGCCTAGGCTACAGAATGGATTCAAGGCAATTTAGTGAGACCAGCTTGAAATAAAAAGCAAAAGAGAGGGCCGTGGGTTCCGCTCAGAGGTATTGGGCTGAGCCAGCGTGTACAAAGACCCAGGTTCAAGTTCCAGATCTCCAAAGCAAAACACACTCCTGGCTCAGATAATTTAATTTCAGGCTTTAATTCCTTTAGATATTGACTTTACACACACACACATATACACACACACACACACACACACACACACTCCAGGGACTGGAGAGATGGAGCAGCAGTTATGAGCTCATATTGCTCTTACAGAGGACCTGAGTTTGGTTTTCAGCATCCGTATGAGACAGCTCACAACTAACCTTCTGTAACTCCAGCTCCAGGTGGACCCAAATCCTCTGGCCTCCATGGGCACCTGCTCTCATATGCACATGCCTATTACAACAGGCTCATTGACTGAAGTAATTTTCAGACGTTTACTGCCAGGGAATTTGATAATGGCAAGGGATATCCACATCAGCATCTGAGTCCCTCTCCCCCCCCCCCCCGTTAGAATTTTATTGTTGGATTATCTTGTTGTCCAGTTGTTTGGAGAAACAAGTGGTGGGCTCTGTTAGGTAATGTACTTTGAATGTAGCTTAATGTGATTTTTGACGGGAAGCGGAATTAGCTTTGTCTGACCTTGACCTTGAAATGTGGCCATTGTGTTTCATAAAATCAGCCCCAGAAGAAGTAAATCAGATGCAAAAGGCCAGCTAATGTATGGTTTCATTTTATGAAGTAGCCAGACTCAGACAGAACACAGAATGGGGCTGCCAGGCTCAGGAGGAGGGAACCGGGAATTCCTGCTTAATGGGCACAGAATCTGAGTGGGAAGAGAAAGTTCTGGATGCTGGTATCTCTAAAGGGTACACCTAAAAATAGTTAAGATTTGTTGTGCACGGTGATGCCTCTCTGTAATTCCTGCCACTTACAAGGCTGAGATAAACAAGACCCTATCTCAAAAGCAAGTAAAATGGTTTAATGTTAATTTTTAAGTTTTTAGCGTGTGTGTGTGTGTGTGTGTGTGTGTGTGTGTGTGTGTTTAGGTCAACATTTGGTGTCTTTCCTTAGTCTCTCCTATTTTTACAAAATATGTATTTATTTTTATTTTATGTGCTTGGGTGTTTTGACTGATGGATGATGTCTTTGTCTAGGTACCATGTCTGTGCACTGCCCACAGAGGCCAGAAGAAGGTGCCATGTCCCCTTAAACTAGGATTATGAACAGGTGTTAGCCACCGTGTTAGCCTACACCACTGAGCCATCTCTCCAGCCCTGCCCCCATGTCGTTGCTGCACTGCAGCTACCACTTTACCCACTGAGCCCTCTCCCCACACTGTGTTTGTTTTGAGACAAGGTCTCTCTATGTATCACCTGCTATGCAGGGCAGGCTGACCTCCAGCTCACAGCAGTCCTTTGCATTTCAAGTGCTGGACCTGCAGGTGTGTGCCCCCACTCCTAGCTCATGTTAAAATATTGTACTACAAAAAGAAGGTGGCAGGGAGCCGCCCAAGCACATGGAGCCCCAGTCCCATGTGCTCTTCCCAAGCTGTGCTGCTGTCTCATTAAGAGCTGAAGTTTCTGTCCCCATAGAGGACAGAATGAGTGATGCTGTGAATTCTGCAACTCAAGCAGAAGTAGGATGCAGACTGACTGGCTCTGCCCTCATTACAACGTGCAGCTAGGGACCCCTGAACTCTGACAAAGACACACACCAGGAGAGCACACAGAGAGAGGTGGAGGGGTCTGCCCGGTAGCCTGGCCTTAGTTGCCAGATGTGAGTGAGTCTACCTACCCAGTGCCAGAGCCATAGTACAGAGATGCCAAGGGTGAGCTGTAGGCTGAGCTCAGGCAAGCCCAGACTGGGAGCAAAAATAATAATAGGTTGTTATTTTCTGGCATAGCTTGTTTGGATGTTGCCTGATCCAAGGTTCTGCTAGGGAAAAATATTTACTTTACAAAGTAGCAAACCAAAATCACAGGCTACTACAAACACAGAGAGAGGCCAGGGCTAGCTCTCTCTCTCTCTCTCTCTCTCTCCAAGGCTGAGGGAGGGAAGGAGGAAGGCAGGGAGGGAACAAAATGATTTAGTGTTGTCACGTGATTTATTAATTCTTGGGGTCACCTGTGTCACTTCTTGGGTTGAAGTTTGTATAGGCTAGCAGTAGTTTCAGAGGAGCACCCTGTTTTCAGAAGGAGCAGCCACATCCTCTAGGCTGTTCACCATCTCTTCCATTGTAGAGAAATCTAATTCATTGGGAGAACAAAGAGATGGGATCTGTTACAGGACACAAGCCTCTTGTCCTCAGGTTTCATGTGAAAGCTTCCCTTCCCCTCTCCCTCCCCCCTCCAGTCTTCCTCTGGCATCTGGCAGGCTAGTTTGAGAGGCTAAGCAGGTAACACTGGCCTCAGCCCCAGCTCACCTTTGGGAATGCCCTGTGTTCCGGTCAGAGAGCCTCTGGTGTCACTACTGTGTAGAGTAAAGCATTTGCCCAGCAGGGCTTGGTCCAGGGAACATCCAAGTCAGAAGATGAGCTCTAGAAACCCACTTGGCTCTGGGTCTTGGGCTTGTTCTTGTACAATTTTATAGACAACAGACGAAATTTTGGTTTTTCAGCTTCTAGAATTATTGTTGATCTAAAACTCAGGGGAGGGGAAGAGCCTGTGATGTCTTTGGTTTTCAGAATGTTCTAGAAATCTTGTCTGTGCTTCAAACAACAGTCTAACCTTTTAGACACAGACCAGTTTCCTTCCTTATACTCTTCTCTGAAAGCAGACATGGGCTCCAGGCACTCAGGACCCCGTCTGCACTTTCTCAGACATTTGTGGAGTCAAGCTTCAGAGTTCTCTGTGCACTTACTGCCCCTCCCTGTTACATGTCATACATTGTCTTTGTGATGACTGGGCTTCCAAAAAACCCAAGTAGGGCTGGAGAGGTGACTCGGTGGTTAAGAGCACCGGCTACTCTTCCAGAGGCCATGGGTTCAATTCCTAGCATCCACATTGAGTCCATAATTGGCTTTAACCTCAGTTCTAGGGGATCCAACATCCCATTTTGGCTTCTGAAAGCATGTAGTGCACAGACATACACATAAAATAATAAAAATAAAATATTAAGAAAACAGAAACAAAACCCAAGCTAAATATGAGTTCAAGTTCAAAACCAACCTGAGCTACATAACAAGGCACTGTCTCAGGAAGGACTAGGAAGGCAGCTCATGGGTAGAGTTTGCTTACCTGTATGTGTAAGGCCTCAGCTTTCATCTCTACTACTGAAAAATGATAATAACGTACTCCCTAGGTTTTATGCCAACTTGACACAAGTTAGGGTCACATGGGTAGAGGGAACGTCAATTGAGAATATGCTTCTATCAGATTGGCCTGTAGGCAAGTCTGTGGGATGCTTTCTTGATTAATGATTGTTGAGGAATGGCCCAGATCACTATGGGTGCTGCTATCCTTGGGCAGATGCTGTTGAATTTGAAAGCTGGCTGAGCAAGCCAGGAGGAGCAAGAGACCTCCATGGTCTCTGCTTCAGTTCCTGTGTCCAGGTTCCCTCCTTGTGATGATGGAGTGTGACCTATAAGCGAGTGACACTTTCCAAATTTAACATCTCAAGAATGAGCTGACAAAATGTCCTGCTAGGCACAGCAGAGGCACTTGCCAGTCACCCCTCTGCGATACAATTTTGACACTGGAATATTTTATTACATTTGTATAAAAAACTAAACTTCAATTTATTGTTATCTTGTTATATATATGGTGTGTGTGTGTGTGTGTGGGTGTGTATGCACATGCAAAGTCAGAGGACAACTTTTGTGGAACTTGGTCTCTCTCCCTTTCTTTCTGTGGGTCTTGGGGATTGAAGTCAGGCAGTCAGGTTTGGTGGCAGGCACCTTTACCCACTGAACCATCTTGTCAACACTTAAGCTGGGAAAAAAAAAAATTCATCTTGGTCCCATAGCACATATGGTCATGATGGTGTACTCTTGTAATCCTAGCACTTGGAAGCTGAGGCAGGAGCATTGCCATGAGTTCTCTTTCATGAGAACAAAAGAGCAAAGCTGTCAGAAAGTTGCTGCAGTTGAAGTAAACCTGGAATCCTCATGTGTGCTGGATCAGTGTGTGTGTGTGTGTGTGTGTGTGTGTGTATGTGTGTGTGTGTGTGTGACTTGGATGTCTCAAATGGCAGCTGATTTTTGTGTTTGTGAAGAAAAAGAAAAGCACATGGGCAAAGCACAAACAATGGTCTACCCCTCAGGGCTCTCCAGAGAAACAGACCAATGACTGTGTACAATAAAGAGAGAAGAGCTGAGGTTTAGCTTAAGGAATTGCCTTGCTGGACTGTGGAAGCTACCAGGTCCAAAATCTGCAGAGCAAGTTGGAAGGCCAACGGGTGGGACACCCAGCTGTACACTCTGCATGTGACTTGCTCCAGTCAAGAGTGGATGGAAGTGATTTACACCTTTGAAAGTAGACTTCTCACTCACCCCATCTTTTGCCTGTGGCCTGCGATGGCAATGTTCAGATAACAGGCTGCTTGAGTCAGGTGACTGTCACAGAGCTGAACTGGCCTCTGAAGTACATGAGGATATGTGAGATAAACCTTTGTTTTGTGTCACCCAAGTTAGGGCACGCAAATTACTGCATCACAACTTACCTGAGTGAACCCTCCTGACAGGTCATTTAGGATGCAGGGGCCATGTGATCCTGAAAGAAACTTCTCTTTGTTTTGGAGAGATAAATGCCTATTTTGTGTGTGTGTGGTTTTTTGTTTTGTTTTGTTTTTTCTTGTCAAATGTAAAATAGGGAGAATCAGTGGTTAAGAGCACTGGCTGCTCTTGCAGAGGACCTGGGTTCAGTTCCCTGCACCCACATGGTGGCTCACAATCTTTTGAACCTCCAGTCCTGGGGATCTGATGCCCTTTTCTGGTTTTTGTGGACACTCCATGCAAGAGGTGTGCAGACATTCGTGCAGCCAAACACCCTTACATATAAAATGAATTTGAAAATCATTAAAAATGTAAAATGGGGCCTAGGGTTGTAGATCCAGGAATAAAACCATTTGTGGAGCTTTGCAAAAAGATATTAAATCAAAGCAACAGTTTATGAGACAAGAACCGAATATTTCGTACTGAACACTGGTTTAACAGGAACCTTTGCGTGAGCATGATATGTTCCTAACTCAAATACTGTGAGAAAGAAGCAAGTTGTGAAGACTAAGCTCAAATTAGGACTATAAATAAACCAACCGAGGCTGGAGTTATCCAGTGCTGCTGCACATCAGCATAGAGGACCAGAGGGAGGACAGGCGGGACGTTCTGTGGATGGAGGGATGTTTTGATCACAGCAGCGTGAATGTTGAATACCACAATGCTGAACACTTAAAATGGTGAAAATGTTAGGCTTTGTGCTGTGCTCATGTTACCACATGAAGATGAATACGGTGAGTCACTTGCTTTGTTGGCTCTGAGTGTGTATAATTACTTGTGTATAATTAACACTTGCTGGTTGCAAATTACCAGTGGGAGTTCCTTGGAACAAAAGTGGACAAATTTAAAGATTCTGGGGTGTATACCCCAGAACCCCAGGGCAGGAATGATAAGAGGTCTCAGAAAGGACCAGCATCAGGGACTTGAAGGCCACGTTTGTGCTTCCCGGTCTCTGCCTGTCTTTGCAATTCTACTTCCTTCTCGTTCTGCCTGCAGCCTGGTCTCTGAGCCTGTAGTCTGGTCTCTGTGCCTGCAGCCTGGTCTCTGAGCCTGCAGCCTGGTCTCTGAGCCTGCAGCCTGGTCTCTGAGCCTGCAGCCTGGTCTCTG